>NW_004624821.1:2798473-2848639 GCF_000247695.1 Heterocephalus glaber | reverse complement strand
AGTATATTCTTGATGTAAGTTCTTAAGAATGTAATTTTAAGGTGGAGAAGTGTGTGTATCTATGAACATTGATGAAAAATCCTCAAATAAATCTGCAGCATATTAACAGTTTTATACATCATGACCAATTGGAATTTATTTTTGGAATGCAAGGTTGGTTCATCATATGAATATCCATTATAGTAATATACCATATTAATATGATGAAGGGAAAATACATGATGATCTCAACTGATAAAGAAAAACTTCGAACAAGCTTAGAAGAAAAGTACCTCAACATAATGGAATCCACATATGAAAACCCACAGCAGGGCTGGGGATTTAGCTCAGTGACACCAGGCTTGCCTCACAAGTGCAAGAGCCTGAGTTCAATCCCCAGTACAAAACAAAACAAAACCAACAGCAAATATCATACTCAGTGTTGAAAGACCAAAAACTTTCCTTCTAAGACCAGAATAAAGATGCTCACTTTTGCTACTTGTATTCATCATAGTAGTGAAAGTTCCAGCCAAAGCAGTTATGTAAGCAAAGGAAATAAAAGGCATACAAATTGAAATACATACAACTGAAATGATTTCTGTGAACAATATGATTTTATATATAAATGACCCTAATGATTTTCTCTAAATCTTTTAGACCTAGAAAACAAAATCAGCAAAACAGTAGCACACATGTCAAAACAAAAATCAGTTCTTTTCCAACACTTAATAAAGAACAGTCGGAAAAGGAAATTTAAGAAACTATTCTATTTACTCTAGGATCAAACAGAATAAAATATGGGGCATGGAGTCACATTCTCATAATCCCAGCTACTCAGAAGGCTGAGACAAAATTTTCTTGAGCCCAGGATTTTGAGGCCAGCCTGACAACGTAAGGAGACCTTGTCTCAAAGAATCCTTTAAGGATGGGCTCAGTGACAGGCCAGTTGTTCCACACACTTTAAACAAACAAATAACTATGTAATTAAATAATAAAGGAAAGTAGGAATTGACCAAGAATGAGAAAAATTTATATTATGAAAACTATAAAGCACTGGTGAAAGAAATTAAAGAAGACATAAATAAATGGAATGGAAATGTCTCATATTCATGGAAGACTTCATAAAATGTTAGTATAGCCCAAAGAAATTTATAGATTGAATGCAAGCAATCATCTCAATGATGTTTTTGCTGATAGAAAAGCTATTCTAAAACTCATATGGAATGTTAAGGGACCCCAAAATTGCCAAAACAATGTTGACGAAAAACAAAATAGCTGGAAGATTCACATTTTCTTGTTTCAAAACTTATTACAAAGCTACAATGATCAAAACAGTATGATTCTAACATAATGACAGACACAGAGACCCAAGGACCTATTAATAGAGTAGAAATAAACCCTCATATATAAAGTCAAGTGATTTTTGACAAGAGTTTCAGAATCATTTAGTGGGGAAAGGACAATATTTTTAACAAGTGGTGCTGGTAAAACTGGATATCCAAATGCAAAATAAAGATAAATCCTTATCTAATATCATATTCAAAATAACTCAAAATGGATCAGAGTCCTAAATATGACATAATGCTGTAAGCTCCTAGAAGAATGTATAAGGTAAAAGCTTTACAACATCATGTGTGCAGTGATTTCTTGAATATATTTACAGAGGCACAGGGAGTAACAAAAAAGATAAACTGGCCTGTATTTTGGACATCAAAAGAAACTACAAAGAGTAAAAGGACAGCACAAGGATAATGGAAATATTTGAAGCCCAAATGTTTGATAAGGGATACTTACACGTAATATGTAGAGAAGTTGTAATTTTCTCCAGAGAAGATATACAAGTGGCAATAGGTATATGAAGACATGTTCATCATCAGTAATCATTAGGAAATGCAAATCGTGACTATACTGAGATACCACTTCACACATTAATACGGCTACTAGAAAAAACAGTGACAAACATTGACAAGGATGTGGAAAAGTTGGAACTCCTGTGCACTGTTGATGGGAGTGTAAAATGGTATTGGCACAATGGGAAGCACTGTGGTTCCTCAAAAAAATTAAAATGGTATTCGCGTATAATGCAGAGTTTTAGCCATTTTCTGTTGTTGTAATAGAATACCTGAGGCCGGGTAAGTTATAATGAAAAAAGCTTATTTTGCTTATTGGTCTGGAGGCTGGACAGTCCTAAAGCCAGGTGGTTGCGTCTGATAAAGCCATTGTTAATTCATCTGGATCCTAGAGAAAGATGGAAAAAATAAAGCTAATTTAATCTTGAGAGAGCAAGAACTTGGTTTAGAGAGAAAGCATTAATCTACTCATGGTTCAGATACCTCTATATACTTGCCTCCCAACCGTGCTGCAATGGCAGTGCAATTTCAGTATGAGTTTTAGAGAGCACAAACCATATTCAAATCATAACGTGTAGTAATTCCAGTTCTAGGTATATAGTCAAAAGAACAGAAAACAGGATCTGATAGAGATAATTTGTGTATCCATGTTAATAGAAACATTCACATTGGCTGAAGTGTTGAAACAAGCCAAGTATCCATTGATAGATGAATAATAGATCAGAAACTTATAGTATATACATACAGTGGACTATTACTTAGCCTTAAGGAAGGAAATTCTGACATATGCTGTATAGCATGGATCACCCTGGAGTTATGCTAAGTGAAATATGCCAGTCACAAAAAGAAAAATGCTATATAATTTCACTTATATGCAGTACTACAATAGTTAAAATCAAAGAGACAGAAATTAGAATAGCAGTTGCAAGGAGTTGGAGGAAAGGGAATGAGGAATTATTGTTTAGTGGGCACAACGTTTCATTTTTACAGGACGAAAACAGTTCTACAGATGGATGGTGGTGATGGTTGCAAAACATTATAAATGTATTTAATGCCATTGAATTCTATAAGTTGTATTTTGTATGCATTTTATCATAAGAAAAAATAATTTTTTAAAAGTACAGTTGTCCCTCAGTATCCATAGAGAATTGGTTCAAGTGCTTCCTGCAGATACCAAAATCTGTGTATCCTCAAAGTTCTTTTTAAATGATGCAGTGTTTGCATATAACTTACACATATCCTCCTTTATACTTTTAATCATCTCTAGATCACTTGTAATGCCTAATCCAGTGTAAATGCTATCCATGGTTGGTGGAATCCATGAATGCAGAACCCATGGGTATGGAGGACTGGCAGCTTGTATATACACATAATTTTGATAGCTACTTCCAGATCTATCTTCTGTGCAGATTATACAAATTTATGTGCTTTTAACATAGAAAGTTGTTGCAAAATGTGTTATTTTAAATGTTCCAGCAGTATTATTGTATTATATTTTTGAAGGCTATATCTATATTATATGAGAAAAACATTAAACCTCAACTAATGTCTTTCAACAAAAAATACTGTATTTGAAAGATTCCTTCAGAGTTTTAAGTCATGTTTGAGAAACTTCTTGTTCTATATATTAAGGATAGGATTGAAGATCTTTGATACTAATCTGAAGTAAATCTATATTTAGTCATTAAAAATTAATTTTTATATATGTAGAAAAATATATCTTTGAAATAATTTTGGTTTACTATCATTGATTATATGAACAGTTCTTAAATGTGGGATTATTGAGATAGTACTTATATAGTTAAAAATATGACTTTTAGCAAATGCCATTATGTTTTTAATTCAAACTCTTTATGCGGTATCATTGGTTTATTTTGTGCTCATCATCTGAACATTTATCATGAAGTTGTAAGTGAGATATGAAGCATTGGTTCCAGTGTGTGTGTGTGTGTGTGTTTAGAAACACTATTTCTCCTTTCCATTTTTCTTTTTACACTCTGTTAACTTAAAAGTACTAAACAGATTTTTATTTTAATCTTTGGGAAAAAAAATGTTCTCTTGGGCTGATACCAGTACTTTGTATGCCAAGTTACAGACCGGAGTCTATTTTTATAGGCCAAGATAAAAACCTCTTGAAAACCAGAGTTTATAATGGAAACATTGACAAGCCCTTAACTATCACAGAACACATGGCACTGCTGAAATCATAAGGTACAAGGCACAAGATTTCACATTCAAATGAACATTGAATTTTTCATCAATTGTATTGTCAGATGCTTTTCAACTAGGATTTAATAAGCATCAAGCTTGGGTGAGGCCATAAAAACACCTTAGGTTCACCTGATTCCTGCTTTCTGAATGTTTGTTTATACCTCAGCACTCTGACAGTGAAGAACATTTGAATATACCTGTTGGGTGATAGCCTTGTGAATGGATTCGGTTGGAGAGAAGTATGTGAATTTTCTTCTCTCCATGTTTAATTTTTCATGCAGCCTTGAAAATCCTGCATGTTTATCCATGTACATTATTACATACACATTCTGGGCATTATTCTTATTATTTTTTAACATTTTCAATATTTAGTTGAACTTTAAGAGATCAACTTTCATATTTTTACATCTTAATACTGGGTATTAATAAAAGCAGTAGTCAATATAGTTATGGTTAAAATTATTCTGTCAAAAACTTAGAAATAAATGCTTGATGTTGGTATGTTTACACACAACTCAATTTTTGTTGTAAGGTCATTTGTTTGCAAGAAAAAACATTTGGTTTACTTCATTAATAGGAATATCTCTTAACGCTGGGATGGACTCTTGATATTTCTTCTACTGTTGATTTTTAGCGTGTTATCTGTGATTGTATGAATGGAGTTGAGTGGAGAGGTGCTCATCATGTTAATTCCAAATAAGAGTACATAACCGATTATTATAGTAATAAGAAGATAGACAGGCAATGCAACTGCCCAGTACTGAAGCCAAATTGAGAGCTTAAGAAAAGTACAAAGCCATAAATCGCTTTTTCTGGCAATGGCGATGGTGAATTTTTCACCATTTTCCCCGTGGCTTTGGACAGTCTGTTTTTGGGAGAACTGGTGTCCTAATCCGGGGCTGATGCCCTCCCGAGGATGGAGCGGGGAGGGGACATAGCCTGGCGCTCATCCTCCCTGGCGCATCTCTGGGCATTATTTTTTTAAAAAGTAGTTAAATGAATCAATTCCATCTTCAGTTTAGTAATAGCAGTGAAGAATGTTTAAGCTTTATATTCCTACCATATCAGAAATTTGATACTGAGTAAGATAGATTAAAAACATCATTTTTTTCTTTGTATCAGAGGGAGCCCATCCAGGTTTAAAAAAAAGTGGAAGTAACCTGCAGAAACCATATACAATTACTCACCTTTACTTAAAAAAATATCATTGTAACAACAACCTTGAATTACTTGGGTCCTTGAATTGTGCTTGGTTTTAGGTACAACTTTAATTTAAATGAGATGATTTCTCCTACCATTAATTAATGATTGCCATCAGTTAACACTGAATGAATGGTCTTACAGTGTAGTGATTCCTTTAAAGGGAAATAGTTACTTAAATCTTGTCAGATATCTATGTGGAAAAATAGTTAAAATGATGTGAGATATATATTTAATTCGAATGTTCATGAGGAATGGATTCTCACACTTACATTGTCTCTTTTCTTTCTGTATTTTCTTTATCTTGTTAAATGCTGGGTAAAAGCAGAGGTGTTATGTCAGATATGCTATCTTAGAAGCATTGTTGAAGTGTTGGAGAAAATCCAGTATCTTATGGGAAGGTAATGAAGTGATAGTTGCTACTGATTTTACAGGTCTTGTCAGAAGGAAAAGGTAAAAAGATGTTAATTTGAATCTAAATCAGAATTTATGTTCAGGTTTAAATTTTGTTATCTATTGGTTTACATATAGATTTAATAAGATTAAGGTAGTAGAATACTTGCCAAAGAGAGATGCATCTTTCAGTGTATTTGATTGGCTTTCCATTAATGAAGGGAGTATGGACACTTGAGCAGTTTGTTTTAGATCTGTGATTAAATTTCTCTCCCTTATGTAGAAAAATGCTGTTGTACTCTGAAAATTTTACAAATGTAAGCTATCTAATTTTGGCAGTTTTACTAATTTTTTTCATTCATTAATTTTATTAGTACATTTTAGGTATATAGTATGCTAACATTCATTATTGGGAATTTGTACCTTTGCATAATATATCTTAGTTCTTATGTTTTCCCCATTCCCCTGCCCTCCCTTCGACCCCTCCACCCCTCCCTATTTACAAAGACTGTATCCATTTTTTCTTCTTTCCTCATCTTTATTCCTTTCCCTTCTTTCCTTTCCCCTACCCCTCCCACTTCCCCTTCCCCAGTTGTACTAATTCTACAATAGGGAACTTTATTTCCTTATCAAAATGGGTGGTTCTTTTAGTTTCTTGACCTGTTTCTGTATACTTACATATACTTTGTACTTAGTTTATATTTGTATCTTTTCTGCCTCCCCTTGACCATTGGGGTGGGGAACTTTATCACAAGTTTCAGGAAATACAGTGTTAATTTTGATTATGTAAGGGTAAAAAAGAGAGAATCACTTTGGATTTGAGGAGTATTTTTTGAAGTTTCAAATTTAAGTGAAATGAAAGTATGTATGTATTATATAGAGAGAAACATACAGACTCCCTAGGATTACAGATTGTCTGCTTTGTAAATCATTCTAGAAACAAAAGTATAACAACATATGCATGGTACTACAAGAAACCAAAATGCAGAAGGATTGTTAAGAACTAACCAAACTTTTTTTTTGTAATTTACACACATAGCTGAGAAGAGGTAAGCAATAAATACTTATTGACATGTCAAAATCTAGTCTATACTGACTCTGTTAGTAAATTTAATCCAGTCTTGTCACCAGCAGTTTCTCACTGAAACAGGTTTTAGAAAGGGTTATATTTTTAATCAAAGAAGAGACTTAGATTTTCACTTTGTCTCTGTTCCTTATAAAACAGAATTTGGATTGGTTTCCCCAGCTCATTCACTTTTTAAAAAAATTTTTTTTTTTATTCACATATTTGTACTCCCCTTCCTTTTTCCCACCTCATTAGTTGATATGCTCATCACTAGGGGAAGAATTCTTTAACTTTAGTAGCTGTTGGTATTCAGGAAACAAGGTTTTGAATTTAGTTAATGAAATTAATATTTTTAAATTGAGTTCCAGGCAGATATTTTGCTTTCTTTGTATGTTATAATTAACAAGTAAAATAAGTTAGCCCCCTATTTTAAATATTTTATCTCTTTATTGTAGGGAAAACCAGATTTAGTTATTACCGGATTATGGAATTTGAGAAGTAATTATTTGAGAATGAGAACTTGGGAAAGTAATTGAGAAAAAAAATTTGTCTCTTTAGTTTTTAAGAAAATGTAGGTATTCCACATAAAAAAATTGGGGCAGTGTGTAACACTGAAGTACACAGGAGTGCATTTGTGGAATGAGAGAATAAAGAGACTGAAAGAAGGGTTAATTCTTCCCATATTTACTCCTTTTAAAGTGTGTTTTGTTTCCTATCATTTAAGTATAATTATGGTTACTCTTTTAAAAGACAAAGTAAAGAGCTATAGTTACTTACTGTTTACTGATGAATTCAGTTGTGGCACCCCCACCCCCCCAGCCCTGTCCCCCTAGGTATTTTGGTATCTTTGTATACTTGTTTCGGGGGGGGTGGGCTGAAGGGAGGCCCAGTCCAGCAAGGTTCTCAAAGAAAAGAACATGTGTGGAGGCAGACATCACAAAAAAGCAGGAACAAACTTTATTTTTTAGCATAGCACTTGTAGTAATTTTTTATCAGTTAACTGAGACATAGTAAGACACAGCATTTTGGACCACCTTTTAGGCCATGTGGAGCATCCATGGTTGTCTGTGGTGATTCATTATTATATAACCATTGTTCACCAGCAGTAAACACCTGGGATTGTGCCCTCAGGTGCCTTCAGACACCTGGGCTTTGACACATCTCACAGAAGCCCCCTACATCCCACCCTTTTTAAGATTGAGGGGCTGTTGTTTTTTGTGATGGCACACAGGCTGCTCCTTGTTCCCAGAGCCCACAAAAGCAGTACAAGAAACAATGCATAACCATTAACTTTATTGTTATTGTAGCACCTTTGAGAGCCATCCAGGGCCAGGTGGATCCTAGGGATTTTTACCACTGGCTCAGGGTATCTTGTTGTAAGCCCTGGATGGTAGACACTTCTGTGTCCATCTTTTGTAAGGCCTCTTGTGTTTGTTCCTGGTGGTCAGGAATAAAACAGCATTTTACATGTAGGAGGGCACAAGAGGTCTCCCTGTGTTGTAGTTAACAAATCCAGAGCCATATGGTTCTATAACATCACCTTTTTTATCTGGTATGTTTTTATCTATGAGCAACATCAGAGACCAGTGTGTGATAGTTAGGGACTGTGTCATGTGTTGGGCTAGAATTTAATTTGGAAGGCTAGGTCTATAGTTTTTGTCCCTGGCATCATTGCTGTCATGGGTGAAAACCATCAGGTCATCTGTTTGACATGGCGTCATCTGTGACATACAGTGTCTCAGTTGTGGGGTGTGTTTGTCAGAGTGGTCTCGATAATGTCTTTACTATAGGAAACCTCCAGGTGCAGTCTCATCCAGTGCACTTGGAGGTACAGTCAATTCGTAGTGTCATAGACCCATTAGGCATCTGCCATGGGCCACTCAGTGGGCTTTGTACCTATGAACTTATGGCTACCCCATTAGGAATTTGTGTTATTTACCTGTAATGTTTCGTTACACAAGTGTAGGGGAATCTATCTTGTGGTGTGATTTTTTTTTTTTTTTATTGACATACTGATCTGTTTAATAGATAGTGGGGGACCAGGGATTTAGTCCAGCAGTACCACGCCTGCCTGGCAAGCACAAGATCCTGAGTTCAGTTCCCAGTCCTGGGAACAGAAAAAATACATAGTGGGGTAACATCTAACAATATTGTTTGATGTTCCATCATTTATCTCTACCCATTATGTATCATAGGTCTCAGTCTTTGTGAGGTGGTTGTGTTGTTTCGGATCAGCACCATGGCAGTCTGGTGTTGCTGATCTTAGGTGGATCCAGTCTGGTTTTGTTGTCAGTGCATCTAATTTTGCAGAGACACTGGCACAATTTTTTATGGAAGGCCTTCGGCCGTGTTCTTCAGGAGTTCACTGTACATGAAACAGTGTGATTGCTGGTGCACATGAGCAAACATGTGTGTCCAGGAGACAGTGCTGTTGGCTTTGATTATCCTAGTCAGAAGGACAGGATAGAAAGAGAAACCATAGGGAGAGCATAGGGAGGTTTTGTCCCTTAGGAAGGATGTAGGCCACATACTTACCCTGTGATAGAATGGTGGCCGGAATTATTTTATCTTTTGGTTTAGAATACCAGACCTGTGTCCCCATTGTCACTGGAGGCAAGGGGGTTGGAGCCGGGTCTGTCATCCTTAGGGGAATAGGCCAGGCAGCCACAATGTCATTTTTTTTTTCTAAAGAATATTGGCCCCAGCATTGAGTGGGGAGCATACTGCAAGCCTTCAGGGGCCATGTTGAAATCTAGGGCTGTACCTCTATGGCATAGCATAGTTCCTTCTCCCATGGCTCTAAGAGGAACATCTAATTTTTCACCAGGGTGTTTGTGGGTGACTTTCAAGTCCATTGGTATCAGCTCTCCATCCTCATAGGCTGTAGTGTGGGAAGGATTAAAGCCCCTTTTACCACCTTAAGACCCTGTATCATTGGTTGAATGTGCAGAAGAGTTAGTTTTGCTTTTAGAAGGCAATCTAATGGGCTGTTACCCATATGCCAGGGGGCTGGTCATTTAGTAGTTGAACAGCCTGTGGTAAGGCCTGTATCTACTGGATGAACTTTGGGGCCAAATAGGCCAGCTTAGTTTTTAAGAACCTATTATATATTTCTCAATCATACCAGCAATTTGTGGCCAGTAGAGCACATGAAAGTGCCAGGTAATGTCATTGTCTCTAGCCCACTATTGTATCTGAGCTTTCCCTGTCAGATGCTATTCCTATTAGCATCCTGTACGTTATAGTCAACCATTATAATGCCTTAATGGTATGGGCCTGGTCAGCAGAAGGCAAAGGGTAGAGGAAGCCTACACCTATGGCAGTATCCACAACAATTAGAGCATATGTCCCTGTGAGAGAAGCCTGGTCCCAATATAGTCTGCCTGTTATTGCTGTAGGGGATGGGGTGCCTGTGGTATTACACTCAATTATATTGGCACCCGACACGCCTTCATTGTTGTTCTTGTCTTTGTGGGAATCATATCTAAATGTCATCATTGTGCAACAGGTTGTATGGTATGGAGCTCTGTGTGCCCCAATTTTTTATGGAGTCAAAGTGCCATTGTTGAGGGTGGCCCTCGAAAGGCTATTATCCTTGTCATGGAGTCTGTTAAATCACTTCCTGGCGAGAGGAGAGGTCTGCGTCTTGACACATGGTGTACCTTATATGTTATAGTCTGGCCACACTCCCACAAGTCTCGCCATAATTCAGTGCCCCATAGAGGTCGATGTCCTATCAGTCAGTTTTGGGCCACCCAGGTTGGTAACCAGAGTGTCAGCCCTTGGAACATGGCCTGTTTGTGTAAACATGTAGAGGTTCGTCTTCATGTATGATAAGTAACTATATTATCTGTAACTTTGTCCATTGACTTGATTTGTCTGTTTCACCCTCAATCCAGAGTGTGTCTACATTGGGTTGGACAGCAACCTCTGTCCATTTGGGGGTTGTGTATACTAGAGCGGTTAGTATACCAGGCCTTAGCTGGGTTTTTGTTTTGTTTTATTTTTTTATATAGGAACTAGGGTTCATAACTAGTAATTTATTATTTTGTATGAATTTTTTGGGCCATGTATGTCACAGGTCTCAGTGCTGTTGTCATTTTGGTGGCTAGTGGCCTGGCTGAAAAAGAGGCTCTCTGCTGTAGATATGTTTCCCATTGTGCCAGGATGGGGGCCCAGGATACTCCACTCCTGGGATAAGACATCTATGTGTGTACCCAACATTTTATTAGGTACTTAGTTGGTACTTTCACAGTCTGTTGTCTCATTACTTTTTTATAGGCCTGCAGAGCAGTATATACTGCTGTCAACTGTTTGTTAATCAGGGAGTACATGTTTTTAGCTCCATTTTATAATTATGACCAAAAGCCAGTAGGGTGTTTTTGTTTTTCTTTTTTTTGTCATAAACCCTAGCCAAACCAAACCTCATCTGCATTCACCATTAGGGTGAAAGGCCAGGTAGGGCCAACAACTCGAAGGGCCTGTACTTAAGCAACTGTCCTGAGTTTTGGAATGCAGCTTCCTCTGCATCAGTCTAGTCCCATGTTGTAGTCATTTGAGTTATTTGATATAGAGGGCGCAACAAGGTGGCTAGGTGCGAAATGACATCACAAGAAAGCAGGAACAAACTATTTTTTCAGCATAGCACTTTCTATATCAGCTTATTTAGTCATAGTAAGACAATATTTTGGGCAACCTTGTAGGCCATGTGATGCATGTGTGGTTGTCTATGCTGATTCATTATTTTATAATGAAGCCCCATTGTGTGCCTGCATCTCACAGAGGCCTCTTACAACATGTTTCTCTTACTCTTTTTAGGTTGAATCAGTTTTTACTCATTTTTAAAGAAAAGATTTGTCAAAAGTAAAAATGCATAATAATCATTCATCTGAATCATCTTCATTTATGAGATATCACTGTAGCAATCTGACCTAATGAGTCCATTCTGTCTCACTTTTCCTTCTCTAAATAAGTTCCTTCTCTGTGTCAGCACTGTGCTAGGCATATTCATTGTACTTTTGAATTTAGAGGTAGCAATAAACTTTAAAAAATGTATATATGTAACCCTCTCCTCAATCTTCCTCTTTCCCTCAGTAATGTCTGGGGAGGGGTGAACACCATGCCACTCCATGCTACCACTCTGCTGGAACATACAGCTCTCAAGGGATTGTAAACCCAGCATTAGTAAAGAATTGAAGAAGCCAAATTCAAACTAAGAGAAGACCATTTATTTGAACGTAGAGAAAAAGGGGGAAGAGAGAGAGAGAGAGGTGATAGGTAGCTACTCTATAGCAGTAGGGAGCATTCAAAAGTGAAATACTTGTGGATTCTTTTCTAGGGTTCCTTTTTTTTTCTCCCAGTACTAAGGATTGAACTCAGGACCTTTCACTTACAAAGCAGGTGCAGTACCACTGAACTAAATCCCCAGCCTTCTGGGGCCCCTTTTTATTGGGGTCCTTGTCTTATGTAGGCTCCTGAAATCTGCTTGGCTCCATGGCTGTCTTTGGTTCTTCCCTTGGATTTCTTCTGGTCATATGACCTTTGGTCTTCTTTGGTGCAGGCTAGGATTATGGGTGGGAGGATGAGACAAGTAGTTTAGGCCTAAGTATTAAGTAAAGGGGTTTATACTGATCATGCTCCTTGGAACCTCCCTGAGCTTAGTTTCTTTGCCTTTGCCTTTCTGGTTGTGCAGAGGAGAAGGTCTCCACCCTTAGTCTCTTCATTAACATCTAAAAAAGCTCAGTGAGACCTTCATCCCATTTTTTCCCTACCTAAGGGCCCTAACCCTGTCCCTACACCTCTCCCTCCCCTTTTTCCTACTCTGTTACCTCTCATACATATAGTTGTGATAAATACAATAATGGAAAGCAAAGGCCTGCTAGAAGTCTTGCAACCTGAAGAACTAATCTAAAGGGAGAACAGGTAGTATCAAAGAAGACTTTACAGAAGAAGTATAAAATTTATATTTCTTTAAGTAAAATAAGATGAAGGTGTTATAGGCTTGGAGAAAAGTTTGTGTAAAGTCCCTGAGGCTGGAATGAATTATTTCTCTTTTGTAGTTTACAGATAGTATGGTTGGAGCCCTGAGAGCCTAGGGACAGTGGAGAGAGTGATATAGGGTCTATGATATGTAGACCTCCAAATAATCCAAATAAGGGAAATATTATAACTCCCAACCTGCTAGATATCCAAAACATTGAGTTCCTGTTCTCAAAAATTGAAGAATGAATTCTAGGAAAAATGGAGGTTAAAAGTAGGGAATATTCATTGAGGGAAAAATAGCTCTTGCCTGAGAGAGACAAGATGGGGAACACCCACAATGTGGGTTGTCTGTCAACCGCACTTCTTAAGGGTGTTTTGAGCAAAGCCACAAGGAGAGGCAGGTTCAAGGTGGAACAAAACTATAGTCAACTAATAAGATTAAAAGTATAGTTGCTTAGGTAATATTGGTTAAATGGGGTGCAAATGGGGAAGCAAGTCATGAAAGAATAAGGACCTCCAGGAAGGAATGGGCTAGGTTTTGGTCTCTACCCAAGGTGATTGATGCTTATGTAGAATATCATTCACTGCTGTTCATCCCTAGGGGAAGTATGAATGTAGTAGTTAAACTTTTTTGAATCCTGGCTTTAAGTAAATGGGCCTCAATTATCTTCTGTATTAACTTTCTGGAGGGCCCTACCCTGTCTAACTACCGATAATGTATCCAACTAATTTAGGAGTGTTCACTAAGAGGAGCCATACACATCGATTCTATTAGAAGTTTCAGTCCTTGAATGATAACTCATCGAAGGATTTTCAATAGGGAGAATGATACAATCAAATTTATTGTTTTTGTTGTGCCAACAAATGGACAGTCAAAAGATTGAATGCCAAGCTTTTATTTCGCCGGCCGGGGTCCAATCTCAAGGATGCAGCCCCAGAGAAAGACCCTGGACTTCTTTCAGCTGCAGTTTTTAAGCAGTTTCAGAACCAGGAAGTTGGCTCTCTCTGGAGCTCCAGTGGCGCAATCCGTTAGCGCGGTAAGCGGTGAGGGCAGGGGCGGCAAGCGCAGTTACAGAAGCAGAACGGCCACTATGGGAACAGTACATTTTGCAGTTTTTCTCAGAACACTTACCTTGACAAACTACCTGGGGGTTCAGACAGAGGTCAGTGCCATGCATAAGTGGAGATTTTATTAAAAATGGAGGCACAGAGGCTAACTTGACTCAGGCGACTCAGGCCCCACAGTTTTAAAGATCAGTGTATTTGCAGTGATCTTTATTGACGAATTTGAAAGGATCAAGAGAGAAGTGCTTTGAGGTCCCATCAAGAGGATTCAAAAGTAATCCAGATGATGGTACCTTTAATTGGGGAGGGAAGAGAAAGAGTTGGAGGCTGAAAGACGTAGAAATGGATGATGTGAGCACCTTTTTTGGGCAAGTCTTGTCTTACTTGAAATTTAATGCTTGACAAATATTTGTTTCCACGTGTTTTATTATCATAAGGACTCAAGGAACTACCTAGCTTTCCTACAAAATATTTCAATGATTACTTACATCAGTTTTTGAGTTTTTGGGGCTCACTGATACATATAGGGCACAAGTCTCTTTTCTATGCCTTTCCCTGTTCCTGCCCAAATGGCTAGAAAGGGAGATGAAAGAGTAGTGGAATAAAAAAGTAGTATTGTAAAATTTTGTGTAAGAGATTGTCTTATTACTTGTGTGCTGCTGTAACAAAATACCACAGACTGGGAAATTTATAAAGAACAGAGCTGTATTTCTCATAGAGCCTGCGAAGTCCAAGATCAAGATGTTGGTAAGTTGTGTTTGATTAGGGCCAGGTCTCTACTTCTAACATGGTCCTTTGGTTCTGTATCGCTGGAAGGAATTGACCCTGTGCTGTCACATGACTGAAGAACTGAAGTACCCATGGGGCCTAGCTGCTTCCTTCCAGGGCTTTTATAAGGCACTGATCATACTAATAGGGACAGAGTTTTCATGGCCCAATCACCTTCAAAAGGTCCCTCCCCTTAATATTGCAGCGAACAATAAATTTCAACATAAAGTTTAGAGTGGACACAAACATTGAAACCATAGTAAGGTTCTAAACAGGCCATGCATATATAAAAAGGACAGATTTTAAAGTTCTGGTTTATAAACATGAAGTTACATTACATGTAATGCATTTTGTCTTGTGTGCTTTTCTAATTTGGTATAATTGTTTATTTTAGATAGGTGTGTTTATTTCTCCAAAAACAGTGAAAGTGACTTGACAACTTGTCTGGGTAGATCCCTTTTGTTGTCTTAGTTTTTCTTCTTTCACTGTATTTTTTGGTTTCTTTTTTTATTGAATGTTTTTTAGATTTCCATGGTTACTCCTTTTTCTGATATACCATAGATTTGACTCTACTTCAAGGACTAATATGTACCTTTGTTCTTATTCTTTTAAGGAAGAATTCTTTTCTGAAGTAGATTTTGAGTACATAGGTGAAGTGTATGATACTTTCCTCATTTGAAAGACAGATGATCTTTCTAAAGAATAGATTGTATCATATTATGCCCTTGTCCTAAAGCCAACAGTGACTTTACACGCCATTCAGAGTTTCAACTGGAGTCTTTTCCTGGCATTAAGGGACCTAAGTGACCTAGCCTTTCCCATCTTTCCTCTCATATTTCGCTTAGTTTTTCCAAGACATGAAGGTATATTTTCCACATTTCTTTTGTGTTTGCTGCTTACAAAGTACTCTGTCCCCAGGTTATCATGTGGCTCATTCTCTCACCACCTCAGAGGGGCCTTCCAAGACTACACTTTCACAAATAAGCTTCTAGCTCCCATTTAAGCTCTTAGTGGTGATCCATCATTGCATATCCCTTTGAGCTTTCTATATCTTTATATTGTACTATATGTAATTACTTGCCATGTGAACTTTTATCCTTGTTTTATTATTTACCTATGTAGGTTATTGTTTTATTCTCACAAAATATATGTTTTATGAAAACAGGGTTTGTGTTATTCACCACAAAAGCTCATCTTCTGTGCTAGCAGTTTCATGTAGGGTAGAGATTATATCACTTGCCCAACAGCCCAAGCTCCCTTCTAAACCCCTTAAGAACCCCTAGACAAAGAACTTTCATGGGTATCCTGCTCAGCCCTCCCCTACCCTCCACTAGTGGGAGCTCCACTTCCTTGCCTTTATATCTTTTAAATATATTTGGTTATACTATGCCTCCTCTGTCTGTGGTTTCCTTCTTTGTGGGAGGGTGGGACACAACCCCAGCATTCCAGTCTCACTTTTCCCAGTGTCTACTTTCTACCTTCTTTTCCTTCCTCAACAGGTGTATTGAGAAAAGAGAATGGAAAATCTAGTTGTAATATGTAAGGTAGTGAACGAATCTAATGGGTTGCTCAAAGGATCCATATTTTCAATTATTAAGCAGCATCCTATCTTTAATTTCATTCTAAAGTAACTATAAATATACAGTAAAACCTTGGGTGTGAGTAACTTGTTTTATGAGTATTGCACAATATGAGCAAACATGTCTAATAAATTTTAACTTGATAAACAGCAATGTCTTACAATACCAGTAGTACATGACACCCAGTGTTACACGATCACAACTGAGCCATTGGTTCTCTCTCCCTCCCAGTGTTCCTCTCCTTCTATCTCCCCCCCCCACACCCCACAGTGGGATTGTGGGTGAATGTCTCCCAACAGCAAGATACTGTGGCAGAGATCTCTGCAAAGGAGGAGGAGGAGAAAAGTTCTTTACTTGAAATGACATTGAAAAGATGTGTATGTGGGAAATGGTGCAAAATTTTGTGGAAAGGCACCACCTGAAAGAGGCTGGAAGAGCATGAAGGATGAATCTATTTGATGACAAAGCAATGTTACATTTCCACAAAATGTATGGGATAGGTTTCTTGTTAAAGTTGCACAAAAAGAAAAAGATTACACTGAACTAATACATAGATAGCAGTGATTCCGTTAATGATAGTGAAAGTCATCCTACACTGTAATCCTCCTGTCTTTCTCCCTCACGTCAGCCATGAAAGTTTTCAAAGGTAAATGTACGTTAATTTATTTTTCATTACGATTTGTACTTTCTTCATTATTTTGCATTACAGTATTGCAGTCATTTTTATATAGATATTTTGGGTTGTGGAATGAATCATCTGAGTTCTCATTATTTCTTATGGGGGGAATTAGCTTTGATATACAAGTGGTTTGGATTAGAAGCATGTTTCTGGAATGAATTATGTTCACAAACCAAGGTTTTACTGTATATCCACCAGTAGTGACAGTTTACTAGTAACAGTGTAAAGGAAGGAACAGCACACAGAAGAACCAAACAGCACTCAGAGAGATGGAGGTTTATTATGCTGGTGGGCTCAGAGTAGTTTGTGACAGAATTCTGAACCCCAAGCTATGCAGTTTTTTATATTGTTATGGGTGGAGCCTATAAGCAAAGTTATGGAAGCAGAACAAAGGCAATTACTCAAACAGTGACAGTTTGCAACTTAGCACATCTGATGACCTTGATCAGCAAAGGGAAACAGGCTCTTATAAAAAACAGGATGTGGTAAAACTATTATCTATAGGAACAAAGCAGAACAAAAAAATAGCTACAGGGAGGGGGAAGCTTAAAGGGGAACTGCTTAGGTTGGGAAAACTTTCTTATCAGTGGTAATAATAATAGCTAATATTTATTGAGTGCTTATTATGTATTAGGTATTGTTCTTGTTATAAGTAATGCAGGATATTAATTTAATCCTTACAAAACACATGAAATGGGTATTCATTATTTTACATGTGAGGAAACTTAGGCACAAAGTTTAACTGATTAGCCTAAGGTCAGATAGTAAGGTCAAAACTCAAAACTCCTTTTGTGTTTAGGCAGTGTGACTAGATCACCAGTGTCAGGAAAAAAAAAAAAAAGATCCTGGAAATTTTCTTTTGTAGGAATAGTGAAGCTCGGTGGTATAAAGAAATACGGGTACTGGTACATACACAGTGGGGAAGATGTCTGCTCTAGGCTGTTGTTTCCTTTTCATTTTCTTAGAAGAAAGTACTTTCAATTTTATTTTGTTTTCATTAGAAGTAGAAATATATGATTGGCTTTTACAGTATCCTATTCCTGTATTTATTCAGTTCAACAATTGGCGACTTTAAATAAAGAAACAATTTAAGAAACAGTTTAGAGGGAGCATTTGAGATAAACTTTGAGAAGTGCTTAGTTTCTAGGTCCTTTGAGAAGGATCTAGTCTGATGGATATATATTTAAGAATATTCAGTAAGTTTTATATGCCAGGTCTTGAGACTAAGAGTGGTTAAAAAGAAAAGAGGGTGGGTTTCAGTGAGATGGATAGACTGGGAGAAGATTTCTTGAACAAAGATACAGAAAAGTAGGAAAACACTGGTTGTCATCAGATAGTAAAAAGACAAAAAAAGAGAAAATTAGATAGTTGTGAGCAGACCATGAAATGTACTGAGAACCTTTAGGAGTATTTATATTTTACTAGTCATTATGTAACCATAGACATTATAATATATAAATACCAAAATAGATTTTTCTGAATAGTAGCTTTACAAATAATATGCTAAGAAACAATGGATTATGAACCAAAATTATGATAGAGTTTTATTCATAGCCTTGCTTACCAAATACTTGAATTTGAGTAAGTCATTTAAATATTTTTATAATTAAGTAATTTTAAAGATCAGGTCCTATTTTTTTTTTATTAAAGGATTCACCTGTGAGAAATCTTTCCTCATAATTTCTTTTATATTCAGAAGTTTTAGTGTATAGCAAATTGGTATATACAAAATAATACATTTATTCTGCTCCTTGCTGATTTCAATATGCTGGGTATAGTATATATTTTTATATAAATGCATTTAGATTTTGATGCTTACTTATTATTCCATTTCTGGATTGTCATAATTTATAAAATAAAGTCCTTTTTGCATGTATAGCTTTGGACTTTTTAAAGTATGCATGAGTCATAACAATATAAATCTTACTTTTGATTTTTTAATGTTCTATTAAAATTATTACACGTCCATGAGGGGGCAGATAAAAAAGAATTAAGGTGTTATATATGTGTATCAACTCCCACAATGAATTTAATCATTATGTACTGCAGACATGTACTAATTAAATAAAAACTACAATTATTATATGTCCGTGATTTTTTTAAAAATCCCGCATGTCATTAAGTAAAAGCCCAGTTGAAATTAGGCAGTGGATACGAACAGATAACCTCTCAGTAAAGGAGACTCAAATGGTCAGTAAATAGACGTGATAATAATTTTATGTGCCAACTTAAAATGTACTGTAGGATGCTGGATATTTAGTGAAACATTGTTCTGAGTATATTTTTGAGGGTGTTTCATTTAGATACATCAACTGATTGGATGAAGCCTTACAGATTATAGATTGCCCAATATAATGTGAGTGGGCCTCATACAGTCAGTTGAAGGCCTGGATTGAACAAAAAAACTGAACTTTCCTTCAACAAGATTTCTACAGCAGACTACTTTGTTTTTTGTTTTTTGTATCAGGTATCGAACTCAGGACCTTGTACTCTCTAGACAGGCGAGGCACCACTGAGTTACATCCCCAGCCTTACAGCAGACTACTTTGACTTTGTCTGCAATGTCTGCTCTTCCTGTCTGATGACCTTCAAACAGGAATATTGCCTATCCCTAGATCACCATCCTAGCATCCATCCTACAGATTGGACTTGACAGCATCTCTAATTGTATGAGATAATTCTATATAATAAGTCTCCTGATAGGTGTCTCTGTCCCCCACCTCTCTCATATCTCTCTGTCTCCTTTTCTATCTCTTCTTTCTTCTTTTCTCTCTCCCTCTCCCATTGGGTATGTTCTCTGGAGAACCCTGAATACATCAGATGAAAATATCTTCAGTATTAGGGAGATGCCAATTCAAAAGACTATGAGACTCCATTTCATACTATTTAATTTGGAAAAAATTAAAATGTCTCAAGCCCCTAAGAGCTGGAGAGGAGGTGGAGAAATAGATATTCTGCCATAATACCATTAAAATTGGAACAGTCACTTTGGAGAGAGTAGTCTGACAATATTTATTAGTTAAAGATGGGCAAATAATATCATCCAGCCATTTCTACTCCAGATTAAAACTATTAGATTTCACATCAAAATAAGATAACAATGTGGAATTATTATTTCTTGAAATTTACTTTTCTGTTAATATGTTTCTCATGAAAATTGTTTCATAGTCTGTATACAAATCTATATTCATAAAATATAGAATAATAGAATTAAATTTTGTTTTTTAGTATACATTGATATCTTGAAAATGCTTATTTAACCAAAGTGCTCAAGTGTGTGTGTGTGTGTGTGTGTGTGTGTGTGCGCGCGCGCGCGCATGCTGCTTGGTGGGTTCAAAAATTTTCTTTTACACAAAGACTTCTATGCAGTACTTAGTAAGATTACTTTTGAAATGAAGATGATTTAAATAAATACATTAAATATTTTAGTTACCATGTTCAGAATGAAATTCCAGTAGTAAAGAATATAGATGTATTTTCATTCAGTTTTTGTTACTAAGGCTATTCTGTCAATAACTCAATAGAAAATTGTCTAAGGAATAATACTTGTGGGCATGGAGGCTGTGTGTACTATTAAATGATCCACATTATGTGAGAAGGCAGTTTATCAGTTTGTCAAAAGTCAAGGAGACAATAGATCATACCAATACATTTTTATAATTAAAAATTTTAAGTTTACTACTTGGACCTCTTGTGTTCAGTTACTATCTTTAAGTAACATGTGACCTTTCAGTTAGTAAGATCTTAGAACTTAATGTTATTTAGACAAAATCTTCCTATTTTATTAAAAATAAATGGTCATCTCAACATTTTACTTGATATTTTCAGGTGAAAATCTAACACTTTAAAAATACTACATATTTATAGCTTACAGATTAAAATATTCTTTTCTTTTAAGAAAGGCATTTTTGGGGCTCGAGGTGTAGCTCAGTTGTACAATCCCTAGCAGCAGCAGCAGTAGCAGTAGCAGCAGTCACACCCCCCAAAAAAGCCATTTTAAAAGTTCAGGTAAATGCAAGTGGATTTGTGGGATTGAATTAGTATAAAAGCTTCTTTTTATAGGAAATATATTTTACATAGGATCAGTATTAATTGATCCTATTACTACTGTTAATTGACACTATTCATTCCTATTACAAAATAAGACAAGATTCCCTTATCTTAAATAGTTATCAAAACCTTCAGATATCTATGTATCTAACTTAGGACATAAAAAGCACATTGAAATTCCAAATGTCTGTTTCATTCTTTTACAAATGATAAAGTTTGGTGTGGTTTGTCATCTACTTTAAATAGTTTCTTTTTTGCTTTTTAAAAAATTGGTAGATGTTTGTAGTATATAATGATTATATTCATGGTGGGGAGATGTACATATATAAGATGCATTTAATTCTTTTTTATCCACCCCTCCCTTTTCTTCCATCTCTTAGACCCTTTCTCATTCATATACATAATTTTTGATGCACATTTTGCAGTACAGATTGGTCATATTCCTTGTAGAGACTTGGTACATGTTCATAATACATCATAATTCCCTAGCCCCTGTTTTTTCTCGTTTCCCTACTGTCTCTCCATCTTATAACTCCCTTCCCATATGCTAAAGATCTATCTCACCCTTTCTTATATTATATTTTGAGTGTCTCGTGTAAGAGAAAGCAGTAATATTTAAGCTTTATGTCTGATTTATTTCACTTAACATTATAGTCTCAGTGTGCATCCATTTTCTTACAAATGACTCAAGCTTATCCTTCTTTATGGCATAATAGTACCCCATTGTGTATAAATGCATTTTCCTTATCCATTCATCTGTTGATGGACATATAGGCCACTTACAAGATTTAGTTGTTATGAATTGTGATGCTGTAAACATGGGTATGCACTGTAATATGATGTCCTTAACTCTGTCAGTAAGATACTTGGAAGAGGCTCACTTCACTCAAATGAAATTTTTAGTTTTAGTGTTTTGATGAATCTCCAAATGGATTTCTACAGTGGTTGTACCAGTTTGCATTCCCACCAAAATGAAGCCTTCCCCTACAGCTTACCCAGCATTTGTTATTGTTTGACTTCTTCAGAATAGTATTTTTTTCTGAAGTGAGATGAAATCTGAGTATTGTTTTAATTCCCATTTCTTTAATGATCAGGAATATTGAACATTTTTTCATGTGTTTATTGGCCATTTGTACTGTCTGTTCATTGTAGTTGCCCAGTTTTTGATTGGGTCATTTAATGTGGTGGTCTGATTTTTTTGAGTTTTGTATGTTTTGTAGATATTAGTCCTTTGAGGAATAGCTGGCAAAATTTTTTCCTATTTGGTAGGTTTCTCTTCACTCTGTTGGTTATTTCTGTTGTTGTATAGAAGCTTTTTAATTTGATATGATCCCATTTGTTGATTTTTGGTATTTCTTGTGCAATTTGGTTTCAGAAAGTCTTCCCCTTTGCCTTCAAAAGTTTTACGTATTTTTTTTTTCTTCCAGCAAATTGTTTCTGTTTTTTTTGTTTTGCTTTGTTTTTTGCAGTATGAGGGATTGAACTCAGGGCCTTGTGCTTGCGAGGCAGGCGCGGTGCCACTGAACTAAATCTCCAGCCCCAAGTGTTTCTGTTTTAATACATGAATCTTTGATTCATTTTCACTTTAGTTTAGTACATGTGGATCCACATATGAATAGATAATATTCCCAGAAAAATTTAATTTGACTTTCTTCCTGCGAAAGTTTGGTCCCTTTGTCAAGGATCAGGCAGCTGAATGTGCCTGGAGTTGTTTCTGCATTTTCTATTCCGTTCCATTGATCCACGGTTCTGATTTGTTTGTTTTTACCAATACCATGGTGTTTTCTCACTGTAGCTTTCTAGTACTACTTGAACTCTAGGATTGTGATGCCTCTTGCCTTGCTTTTATGTCTGTGATTGCTTTTGCTATTCTAGGTCCCTTCTTGTTCCATATGAATTTTAGGATTGTTTTATCTAGTTCTGTGAGAAATGTTATTGATGTTGTGATTGGGATTAAATTAAATCTGTATATCAGTTTTGGAAGTATTGCCATTTTGAGTATTTTGGTTCTGCCTATCCAGGAACAGGGGATGGATATCTTTCAGTTTTCTGATGTCCTCTTTGATCTTCAGAATACTGTAGTGTTTATTGTCAAGGTCTTCACTTGCTTGGTTATGTATTTCATTTTTATTGATGATATTGGAAAAGGTATTGTTTTCCTAATTTCTCTCTCAATGAGTTTATTACTGGTGTACAGGAACTCTGTTCATTTTTTAGTATTATTTTGTATCCTGTAATGCTACTGAATTTGGTCATTAATTATAGAAGTCTTTTGGGTACAATTTTTTGGGTCTTCATGTAGTGAATCATGTCATCTGGAGATGCTAATTTATATATATATAATATCCCTTTTATTTCTTTCTCTTACATGATTGCTTTGTCTAATGTTTCAATTGCTATGCTGAACAGGAGTGATGATAGTGGATATCCTTTTTTGTTCTTGATTTTTTTAATTCATTAAGTTTATTGGTACATTTTAGGTATACAGTATGATGGAATACGTCCTTGGGAATTTGTATCTTTACATGATACGTCTTGGTTCTTATTTTTTTCCCCACTCCCTTGTCCTCTCTGCCGCTATAAACATGGGTATACATATATCGCTGTGGTATGGTTAATTCTTTTGGGAAGATACTCAGTAGGGGAATAGCTTGGTCAAATTCCATTGAGAAGTTTGCTGTAATTTAATGAGTTTACCCTTATAATTAAATCATTGCTTTTTTCTAACAGCTTTTAAGATTTTGTCTTTGTGATGGGCTTCTGGTATTTTAACTATAATGTTACGTGGAGAGGTTCACTTTTGTTTGTGGCTATTTGAGGGTCTACATGCCTCATTTATCTACATATTCATTTATTTTCAATATTATTTTTAGACTCCTGGATTTCTGATAGAAACCTTTGCATGGACTCTCACTCTTTGCTAAACTGGTCATTCGTAGTGTCTTCTGAAAGCCCCCGGATTATCATTTTGTTTATTACTTCCATTTTCTGTTTAGTTATGTCTTTTTTTATCCCATTGAACACCTCTTTGATCTGTTTTTTAAACTTCCTGTTATCCTTTCTAATAGTCCCAGTGTGGCATTTTTGCTATTCTCTTTCATGCCCCCTGGATTGATATTGGGTAAGTTGGGAGTTTTGGGACTCATTTTGTTGCCTTATTTTCTCATGTTTCTATTGTTTTTGTTTGTTCTTATGTTTTGGGTTTGTTTTGTTTTGTTTTAAGCTGAGGTTTGTGGGCCCTTAAATAATAGAAAGACTCTGTTGCTGGTATGGACATCTCTTTAGTTATTTAGCTTTTCAATGATTAGCTTTGTCCCTGGCCAATTATATTTCTTTGCCTCTGTCCAGTGTTATATCCACCTTTGTTAATTTGGGAGGATAGGATTAAGTGCAGCTGGCCCAACATGCAGTTTTGTGGGAATGGACTCTTGTATTGTTAATGTCACAAAGGTCTGGGTGTTGTCCTACAGAGAAAACCCATTAATAGCAACAGTTGTGTGACCCTGGCAATATCAAACAGATCCACTACAGTAGTATCATCTAAGACAGATTAGATGTTAACATACCGTAAAAACCAATAACATATCACCCTTAACTATAAAAAAGAAATCTACAATTATGGTATGAACTCTAAGCCCAGATATTGATACACAGCTAATATGTATTAAATATGATAGCTAT
Source organism: Heterocephalus glaber (assembly GCF_000247695.1). The sequence goes on along the minus strand of NW_004624821.1, from coordinate 2,824,135 downwards.
ATCTCCACTTATGGGAGAAAAAAATTCAACAGTAATTATTTAGAGTTAACGAAAGAGTGATAAAGCTTAATGGTTATACTAGTAAAGATAATGGGGATTGGAATGGGAAAATGCAAGAAAAAAATTTGAAAATGTAAACTTTCGGTCATGAGAAGGAAAAGAAATGAGACAAAAGTTCCTATTGGGAGCATAACAGGATATTTATGGGATTTATTATAGGCAACAAAAATATCAAATGAGACATAGGTAAAATAATAAAACAAAAACAATTTGGAAAATAAAAATTAAAAATTTAAGGGGGAAAATTAAAAAGAGAAAAAAGAGGGAATTTTGAAAAAAGAAGAAAAAGAGAGGAAAAAATGAATAAAAAGAAAACGAAGACAAAGGAAAATTCCCCAAACCTCAGTAAACCAGCAAAGAACAAGGAGAAAAGGAAGAAAAAAATTTCTCTGTATTTTTGAATGAGTGGTGTCTTTTCAGATCCACAGTTTTGGTCTCTATCTCTGCCCAGCCTTAAGACCCATAGTTCTTGGAGGTGTACCCCCTATTCCAGAGGTCCCTCTGCTTATGCAGACTGTCACAGTGTCAAAGTCAAGATGCATCCTCACTCACACTGGTAGATAGATAGGAAAGGGAGTCAGACCCCAGATCCACACTGGATGCAGGCAGTAGGATGAGGATTTGAATACTCAGTGCTGTGACTTTCAAACCTAGAGCCACTAAAGTCATTCCTGGCCTCCCGCCACAGTGGGCAGGGACCTGTGTCCTTCCTGGCCTGATGTTGAATCCCTCAGGGAGTCTCTTTCCATCTCACTCTGGTCCTTGGCTGTCTCTTGTTGCTCTCTCTCATCTAGTCACTCTGGGGAGTATAACACTGGGAATCCTGAAGTGAATCTGTCCCACAGCTGTTCTGAATCCCAGGTTCAAATATGCAACCCTTTCCTGGAATGGTGCCAAATCAACATACACTCTGACCGTGGGTATGAGGGGGTCCGTGCATTGGGATTTCTTTCTAGCTGCTTCCTGTGGAATGAGTCCTGTTGAAGTGAAACCCTGCTCTATTCTTATAGATCTCAACAGCCGCTGGCCTGGTCCACCACCTTTTCTCCCTGGAGCTCCTGTGCTGACCTTGCTTTGCAGTCAGGACTTGTAAAAAGTCTCAGTTGTTTTATTCTTTTGTGAGCCTTGTGGCCTTCCTCTTCAACTTTGCTGTATTAACTTTTCTGTGAGTTCATTCCTGAGTCCTGGGCATCTCTCTTTCTTTTTTATCCCCAATCTGTATTTTTCAGTGTCTGGATTCCAAATCTCAGAGAGGCTCAATTATTGTCGCTCACCACTCCTCCATTTTAAATTCTGTTATAATTAAAATTGTTAACTTGAGTTTTAGACATGTATGACAGTTCTAAAAATTATTTGTGCAGTGATTTCATTAAACTTAGTGTGGCAAAAATTGGAATACAGTAGACCCTTGACTTACGGACTTGATAAGTTCCTGAGGGCTGATTGTAACTCAAGTTGGTTGTAAGTCAGTACAGCTGAGATCTGGATGTTTACTTAGGTACACACTATAGATAAGAAGAAGCAGATGAATCTTCCATTAACCTAATTAGCCCAAGTTGTTCCTATGTCAGACTGGTCATAACTTGAGTGTCCACTGTACTACTTAATATGCTACCTTTTTACACTTTTTCTTATAGTGTTCAGTGAAATTTTAGAAATAGTGTGCTACCATCTTCTTCCTAAGTGTATGGTATAACTAAGAGGAGGTATGTATTTTTGGTAGTAAAAGTTTTTGCAGGTCATGATAGTGTTTGTGTAAGTCTTCTATAGTGCATTTGTGCATTTATTTATTTGTACATTTATTTACTTTTGTTACATAATTTCATAAACATTTTCATGCCTTTATTCTACATTGAGTTTATAAAATTATCTGATTTTAGTATTCATTGATGTTTTAATAAATGCTTTGATAGTTGCCCTTAGGTTTTGTGACTTCAGGGATTTTATGCAAGCCTTTTTAGTGCTTTAATTTTTACATCTCATGAAAATGAAATGAAATCAAATCACTTTTATTCTCACTTTGAAGGATTATGTTTATGCTTGTGTGTATATGTTGTGTGTTACCTACTTGATCTTTGTGTTATAAAGTGTATGGAATTTATATGTACACAAATTTTGGGGAGGAAAAGTGGAACCACTACAATCGATATGGATGTCAGAGATTGTGAGAGAAATCTCCAAGTTGCCATGCCTGGCCTATATGAGACCTTCACAAAGCAAACAGGCTGCTCTCAGCCAACAGCAGGCTATTCTCAGTAAACAAGGCAGAGAGCTATAAAAAAAGTTAGGACGGAGTATTCAATCTCACCAGTGCCAAGAGGTCCAGGGATGGTCTGCACACCTGTGCTGACCATCCTTGGACTCTCAATCATAAACATTTCACCCCAGATTCCTTACTCTGTTCAATACCTGCATAAATATAGTTTTTTTCCCAGCTAGCTACTAATACCTCTCTCTCGATGTTAGCCCATCCACCCACAGATGAATTCTCTCCCAGATATCTGCTGATATTTCTCTCTCAGTGTCAGCCCATCCACACAGGGATGAAATAAACTTGGCTCTTCCCAGCTAGTTGCTGAAATCTGCCCCCGATTTCATCTCTGTTTGCTGGAATAAACCTTTTTTCCTCACAAACCTTATCTCTTAGTGAGTGGCCTCACACATGCCGTTTATAGCACAAGTCAGGACAATTTTCAGTGAAACTAAATTCATTATTCCATAAGATAGTAATACCTCGGTTCATGAATGCTTCTGTTTGCAAACAATTTGGTTTACAAACAAAGATATTTGGCAAAATTTTGCTTCTGTTCTCAAACTCTGCATAAGTTGACAAACATGACCACAGCTGTCTTGCTGTACACAAACACAAACATAGCCATCTTACCCAAAATCATAAAAACAAATTAAGTTTGTAAACCAAGGTACCACTATACTTAATATTAAAAAGACTATCATTTTTCCTTATCAATTGGGTAAAACCTTTCTGTATTTATATGTCATCACATTTGGAGAACTGTAGTTTTTCTTATTTGTATAAATAATGTTGGTCTTCTATTACAATTGGAGCCTTTGCACATTCATACTGCGGCTTCTTGGTTTTTATATTCAAGTATATAGAAACATCTCCATGAGCAAATAAGCTAGTCATTTTAGCAGGTATCATTCAATGAATTATCTATTTTAATATAGAGTATATTATTCTTTACATTGTGCGTTATTGAATTTCTAAAAATAATTTATATTCTCACTCAAAGTTTATCATGCCTTAGAGTCCTGTATACCACCACACAATTTATTACCACTAATACAAAATTTAAAATTTTTATATATATTCAAATGAATATAGTCTCAATAAATTAAAAATTCTTTTTTCCTCCCTCTAACTATACTCTTCAGTTCTAAAGATAATACTCTCAATATAAGAATAGTCTTAATATTTTGTCTGTACTCAGCAAGATCTTCTCTGTCTCTTGTATTTTTTCAAGACTTTTCCATTTTTCCACCAATTGATAGCCATTATTTTTTCTTGATAAGTTTATGTACAGTATTATATTTCTCTGCAGTTCCTTTTGTCAGGGTAATTGAAAATCACATTTCCTTAGTGTTGGGTTAATATATTTTATTAGCACAATTTGATTTTCTTTACTAGTAATCAAATAGCTCTGGAAAAGCAACGCTTTCTTGACTTTGGTTGTATTCTTTGGGAATCTTCCCTTTTGAGAGTTTGGATCTCTTAATTCAGGAGCTTCAACAATGAACATACTATGTATTTCCCATGTGTACTTGCCTTCGTCTACTTGGCTACTGGTAGGGTTTTCAGAGAAAATATAAAATAGCCAATAAATTTATTTTCAGATAAGTAATGAATACTTCTTAGTATGTCTCAAATACTACATTCTTTTTTTCCTTGAATTTTGTTTTGTTTAGGGATCGAACTCAGGACCTTGTGCTTGCAAGGCAGGCACTGGAACCAGTGAGCTAAATCCCCAGCCCTTTTTTCCTTCAATTTTAACTTTAACTAGACAATCTGCTTTAATTATTTATTTTTTGCTAAGTCTTTCAACCCATTTCCTTCACTCATCCTTTTTTTCTTTTTTTTTTGGTACCGGGGATCGAACTCGAGTCCTTGTGCTTGCGCAGCAGGCAGCGAAACCACTGAGCTAAATCCCTGGCCCTCCTTCACTCATTCTTCACTAAATTTTTTTTTTTGGTACCAGGGATTGAACTTGGAACCTTGCACTTGCGAGGCAGGTGGTGGAACCACTGAGCTAAATCCCCGGCCCCTTCACTAAACTTTGAACACTGAAGAGAAGGGTACTTGATTATATTCTAATTTATCTATACCTAATTTATCTGATACCATAGTTATCAGGTGATTTTTTTTTTACTAACTGAAAAATGTACTATCTAATCAAGTATACTCTTTATCTGAGTATCAATAAAGCAAGTTTACACTTTTTTCTTTATTGAATTCATTGAAGAAAATCATGTTCCAATGAGTAGTTGCAAATATCATCTTAATTTAAAAAGTTTCATCTCCCTTTCTCATACTTTCTCTTTTTCTTAGCTTTCCAGCTCCTTCTGTAATTACCTAGCCTTAATAGCAAATGTTTGCTTTAGTTAAATTATTCAGAACATTTATTTTACTTATCAAAGGTTAGATCAGGTTGTTGTTTGAATAGGTAATTAAATACAGCCTAATGCGCTCTTCTATTGATATGCACTATAATCCCATTTCCTTATCATTTTGTATAATTTTATGATCTTCAAGAGTAGCATTTCAAGAGCATTTTGATTTTGTGAAAAGGAAATCTAGTAATTACTTTGTTATATGATATGAGAATGTCCAAGGCTATAGTTGAAACTGAATACTACATTTTAATACAACACCAGTATTGTGGTCATGCTCTGTACCCAATATAAGATAAAATAAAGCTTATTGCCTGTTGAATTTGTATTGATATAAAGATTAATGCTATAGGGCCGGGGATTTAGCTCAGTGGTTTCGAAGCCTGCTGCGCAAGCGCAAGCGCAAGGACCTCAATTCGATCTCCGGTACCGAAAAAAAAAAAAGATTAATGCTATATTGGCCCCATAGGTACTCAGTATTTAATTGTTAATGAGTATCTTAGGTCATATTTATGGTATAATTTTTAAAAGCAGTATGATGGAAAACACATTTTGTATAGCTAAAGCTTTCTACAGTATACTGCTTGGTTTTGTTAAATCATATAAATTTGTGCATGTGCATAATAAGTATACCATAATTAATTCTCATGTCTAGGAATTATGCTGAAATGTCTTTTAGTTTTTATTGATTTATTGAATAAATGATTCTTTCAAGTTCTTATGTACTCATAACTTGGAGTATAGATAAATAAAGCATGTTCTTTGTCCTTAGAAGAAAAACCAACTATTTTTGTAAACATTGGTTAACATTAGGGTAGCTTTACACAGCAATTACATGAGCACCTAAGGAATTACATGGGCACCTGAATCAAACTGGGGGAAGGGAAATTTAAGGGCAAGTGGTAGTTGGATAAGAAAATTAGTGCCTGCCATAGAGTTACAAGGTATCATGGATATATATGGTAAATGTTTAAATTTTTAAAATTTATTACAGTGAAAATCACATTGCCATGAATCCCTTTCAAAATATTACTCCCCCCCCACACCTGCACACACTTCAAACACAACTTACAGTGTTTTTGTCACTTTCTGAAGCAGTTCTGGAAATCCTCTGTCCTCTTTTTACGTGGTGAGATGTGATTAAAAAGAAATATGGCGAATGCTGTCCAGTGACATCCAAAGGAAAGACTTGTAAAAATATTACAGTGTGCCCTCATCTGCCTCATTAACCAGATCTGGCACTGTGGGACTTTTGTTCTTCCCCAAAGTTAAAATGACTATGAAACGTAAACTTTTTGAATTGATTCAAGACATTGAGACAGCTACAGCACTTGCTTAAAGACACTTAGGAAAGAGGACACCTAGAACTGCGTCAGAAAATGACAAGAATAATTGGGTAAGTATGTTTGAACCAAGGGGGAGAATTTTGAGGGGAAATTAATGACAATGAGTCTTTTACTGTAATAAATGTTTATAATTTAAGCATTCATCAGATATTTCCGACATACCTTCCACATGTATAGAAATGCTAAGATGTATAGTTTGGGATAAATGCAGAAAGCCTGAATGTAGAAAAGCAGCAGGAGAAATTTCTTCCTCTTTATTTAAAAGTATTGAGTGGTTTCCACTGCAAAATCTTGACTTTGTTTTATAAGCCCTCCCTTGTAAAGTCCCTTTCTGTATAGCTTGAGCCCGATTGTCCATCAGGTAGAGGCTAATTCTTTTTGCCCTTTGAATGGAATGTATCTGTACTGTATCTTCTCTAAGCTTTTGCATACAGTGTTTCCTGTGCCAAGAGGAATCTACCCCTACTCTAGTCTGTTCCTAGGCTGTATTTATAATCTGCCCTACCTTTTATTTAGTTGAGATCAGTATAACCTTAAAAAAGTGTAGCTAGTTATACATTTGTTGTTTTCTGAAGAATTTTTCATGTTTATTATTGTCAGGAAACTACAACAAGGACTATTGTATATTGCACTGCTGGGGTTTTTTGGTTTTGTTTTTTTTTTTTGGTACTGGGGATTGAACTTGTGTCCTTGTGCTTGCACAGCAGGCGGCGAAACCACTGAGCTAAATCCCCAGCCCTGCACTGCTGTTTTTTTAATATATCTATCCCAACACATGATTTATTGTTAGCCATGTGATAGACGCTGTATGGAATTAAAAATGGATATAATTTATTCTCCTTTACATGTGCCATCTTTTATCTAGAATATATTTTGAAGAGAAAATAATTGAAATAAAAGTAAAATGAAATCATGTTTGAAAATAATAGTAAATTTACTTATGTATTATACCTTATTTATATTTGTGTGTACATTTTAATAAAATTGACTTAAAAGATTAGCCAAAAGATATTGTCTACTTATGTGAAATATAAACCAGATGTTATTATGAAGTAATTTCACTCATTTTCTCATTAGGAAATACTGTTTTTTGTAATATATATACAGATACTTGGAAATTTCAGTGGCGAAGATTTTTAATGAACTTGTTAATTTTAATCATTGCTTTATGATGTATTCTCATAATTGCCCTGTATGTGATGTTTCATTATATATGAAAGATAAACTTTGTAAACCTTGTATAAAATAATTTATGACATTTACTACTTTCTCAGAAATTTTTCACAATGTAAATTTATTTTTAATTTTAATTTTTATTAGTACAGTGCTTGTGTGCAGTACATAATGATTACATTCATAGTAGGGAGTTGGTACGTGTCCATAACACCTCTTAAGCTTTTAAAGTTGAAACAAAGGGTTTTTGAGAGTTCTTACCCAGTCTACTGCTGTATTTAAAATCAGACCTTTGGTTGAGCATAATGGTACACACCTATAATCTCAGCTACTTGTGAGGATATGGTGGAAAGGTAGGCAGTTCGAGAGGAAGAAAAACAAAAATCAAATAGAACTAACCTTCTAGTTTCAGGCCCAGACTAGGAGTGGGTTCTCCAGGCAACAGGTTGAGTGAAATGTACAGATTTCATGCTGGTTTATTCTTCCCTGCTTTCAGTGGGAAGAGAGATAGTTTTACTAAAGGACAAGGTTAAAAATGACACCTTATACAAGTAATGGAATGAAGAAGTTCAGATGAGTGCAGATGACAATAATTGTGTGTGTGTATGTGTGTTTGCTTGCATTCGTGCACTTCTGCACATGGCAAAAGTGGTCTTAGAATGTATAAGTCTTCAGAGAACTTGGGCCCTCCTCTTCCTCCTCTGGTTATGACTGTGTACTCTACCTGTTAAGCTGCCATGAAGAAGGCCATACTGTCACCTAGAGAGACTGGTCCATGTTCCCTCAAAATGATTATTATTTGAAGGTCTTAATCACCTATTTTTCAAGTCTGTTATTTTGTCTGTCTGCATGTCTATTTCTCTCTGTGGTGCTAGGATTGACATGTGGCCTCTTGCATGCTAGACAAGTATGCTTTCACTGAGCTATATCCCCAGCCCTGTAGTCTATTTTACATGATCTGTTTTCAGATATTATTGACTGTAATCTTTTTCTTTTTTTTTTTGGTACTGGGGATCAGTATTGACTGAAATCTTAATATTTATTTTGTGCTAATATGTACTCCTAATGTGTACCTGAGAACTCTTTGAAAACTAATTTAAATGAATAACCAGGCTTCAATTAGGTTTCTCCTTCACTGTGCTTTATTGTGACTCTTTGAATGTAAAATTTTATCAGAAATGCCAAGATATAAGGGTAACTTTCATGGAAGATACAGGTAGTGAATAAGATAGATAAGCTCTGTTGTGTTCCTAGAACTTAAAACATAATCATGGTGCATAGAAATCAAAATAGGAATAAGTTTGTAATACATTAGTGATAAATGCTATAAGAAACCTAAAGCTGAATAAGGAGATATAAAGACTAGGAGAAGGGCATACGCTGTATCTGGGAATGTGGTCATGGCTGACTTCACAATCAAGGCAACCTTTGAGCCAGTACATTTGAGAAGAGCATAGGCTGGAGGAGTAAGACCATTTTTGGAACAGAGGAAAGTACAAAGGCTACCTCTAGCAAGTACTTGTTTAGCACACTTGAGGAACTATAAAAAGACTCACTTGAATGAAAAAGGGGAGACTTGCAGATAAAAGACTAAAGCACTAACTAGAAGCAAGATCCTGTAGGGCTTTATGAAGATGTTTATTTTATTCTGAAATGATACGCTCTTGTAGTCAGGGTTTTGCCAAGCAAATACATTTAATATAGGACACATAATTTATAGGATTATTTTATGATATTTATCCAAAAAGTCAAATACAGAGGAGTGCAAAGATTAACCGCACACTAGAGGCCCGAAGAGTCCAGTCAAGGGCCTAGATCACACAACAATGTCCCACACAAGTCTAGCCAAAGGCTTAGAGTCCAAGGCAATGTCTTCCACGAGTCCAGCCTGTGGCCTAGAGTCCACGGCAATGTCTCATGCTTGTCCGTATCAGGGAGGATCTGCACCTGGAAGGCCAAAAGGCAGCGGTGGAAGCCAAAAATCCTATGCTGGATTTGTGCCACCAGGCTGAAGGATCTACATTGGAGCCCGGAATTGATGTTCACAGTGAAAATCTGAGCTCCCCTGAGGAGAACAGCCATTCCCAGCAACAGCAAGGACTCAAGCTCCTCCTCTCATGAGAACAGCCAAGATCACATCAGGAAAACCATCCACAGCAAGCTACTCCTAGAAAATCAGCAGCCCAGGATCTTCCCCTCCAGTAAACTTCTCTTTTTATGGCTATTGACAACAATCCTCAGGTGGATCTTCCACTCTCAGACCACGCTGGTTCACTTCAGCTGGGCATTACAAGTTGACCATTGGTTAATCCACCACAGAGGCCACGGGAAAATTTTGAGAAGAGAGACATGTACTGAGTAAAATTTTGCATGGCAGCTGAGTTAAATGAATCACTTTGGGCACTGTTGAGAGGCACAGGTAGAAACAGGAAGCTTATTGAATGCAATTAAATAGACCTTGGTAGGGGGTGCAGTGACCCATCTGAGGTTGGGTATAGTAAAGAATTGTCTGTGAATTTTATTTTGAAGGTTGAACTGACAAGATTTTAAATTTCATTTTATTTGCTTTTTTACTGTAGGTGTTGAACTCTGGGCCTTCATCCAGCGCTTCATCCCTTTCCTTTTCTGCTTTTCTTCCCTTTCTTCTCTCCCTTCCCCCCATCTTCCTCCTCTGTCTTCTTCATTTTCCTTTTGACACAAGGTTTTGCTAAGTCACTAAATTGCTCATATTGGCCCTGAGTTAGGGGTCCTCATGCCTCAGCCATTGCTGTTCTGGCATTACAGGTGTGTACTACCATGTCTGGATGAACTGAGAAGATTTGCTAGTGGATTAGATATCCTTCAGGATTTTGTGCCGACCCGAATTTGAGAGACACTTGAATGGCATGAAGAGCAGTGTTCCCAGAGGAGTAAATAGGGATATATAAAAGTCTAAAGTAACAATAAATTATACTTTTGTTTAAGGAATAGGGAGGAAAAAAAAAAAGCTTGTGTGGCCAGAGCATACTGAGAGAGAGGTCAAAGTGGAATCAGAGTTAGACATGGGCCTGAATTTAGAGCTTCTTAGTTTGAGTTTTGTGCTTAATGTCTTGGGAAACTATTTACTATGGGGAAAAAAATCTTCACACTGGATCTTATGTGGTAAAAGAGTGTAGAACAGGAATATATTAGGCTGATTTTACCTAGAAGTAACAAAATTTCAGTTGGGCTATAGTAAGGATTCTATACTACATGAAGGCCTTAATTTAGTTCATTATCTGCATGAGAGGTATAAATAAATAAAAAAACCCTCAAGTAATACATGATCTACCTTTTAAAAAAATGTGTGATAAACTAAGCCAAGAACGACTTAGGATGATGGTAACAGTGTTCATAAGGAATAGTTCTATTTAAAGAGATTCATACTAAAGTCAATGAATCACAGTTTGCTAGAGTCATTTTCTAAGCATCGGTCATTATTATATGCCTTAAGGATTTTAACAATGTCTACCACCATAATGCACTATTTTTTTGCAATAATTTTTTCCTTAAGATTTTTTTCTTTTTTGAAGTAAATTGATTTAAGTAAGAAACTTTCTGGCCATAGCTTATGGAAAAAAATTAGCAGTTGCTATAAATAGTAGATAACCATAAAAATAATAACTACTGTATTTTGATAAAAAGTATGGGTTAAAATGTGCTAGATGTACTTAGCTTATATGAGGCCCTGTGTTTGATGCTTCTGCAACTCCATTTGAATGTATCTCAATTCATATTTTGCTATGAAACACCTGAAATAAATTATTCTGGGTACTGGTTCATAAAGGAAAAGTTGAGTCTTGGAATTATGTATAAAGTTTAGAAAAGTGAAGAGGAAAGATATGTTCAGGAAGAAAGTGATCTGGTAAAACTAAAGGGGAGAAAGCTTGAATGTTGTAAGAGACTGGCTAATGAAGAACAAGTGATGTTTCTTAGCTGCTAGCCTTCTCTCAGTGATGTCTCATGGTACTCAAGTGACTCCTGTGATGTGAATCCATAGCATTTGGGAATTTAAATAATTCACAGTTTTGGCTATTTAATGATGACTTCAAAGATTCACAAGCTAACTGTGACTTATTTACAAGCTAATGTAACAACAAAAGAAATTATCGTGTAAATGTAATTTAATTTTTATTAGACCATTTAAGTCATTATTAAAGTCATTTGAGGTGGTTTTACAATTAATGAGACATGTTACCTTGAGTAAGTTATATAACTTAACTGGTTTTCTCATCTGTAAATGAGGTAAAAGTATTCTACTTCATAGAATTGTTGTGACATTTAAAGGAGGTATTTTATATAAAATGCTTCAAATAGTGCTTCCTAGTAAGTGTGATATGTTTGTTGCTATTATTATCATTTAATTTAAAAGTGCTTTTGTTAAGTAGTAAAGTTTTTCTCAGTGCTACCACTTAATAAACACCAAAGGATAAATACTCCATTCATGAGGACTTTTAGAAGGATTGCCCTGCTATAGAACATATGCTCCTGAAAATGCAACAGCCTTGGACTGTAACCCTCAACCAAAATAAACCTCTTCACCTTTAAGCTGTTTGTGTCCGTTATTTTAAGAGTATTAGGTATTTTTGTCTCAGTGATGGAGAAAGTGACTAAGACAAAAGGCCAAATACACTCTTCTCATGTAATATAAAATATTTAAGTCTACTTGTGAGCCTCTCCTAAATTCTACATATTTCTCATATGTATTGAGTCTAATATTTGAATTTGCAGTGAATTGTTTACCCTAAACTCATTGTGACAGTACAATTGTAAGGATTAAATGTGTTTTAATTTTCTTTTGATCATTGTTCTCATATGTAGATTCTTGTGGTAGTACTATACCTATTTATTAGACGACACTTGATGTTACAATTTCATGGTTAGTAAAAATGAGTTAGGCTTTCAGAGTTTTACCAATGGATGGTATTTAATATTGAATGGCTTGTATTAAGACAGATGCTTTTATATATAATTTATTTGGCATTGTAAATGTATTTTTCTTGTTAGAAACAGATCCCCTGTTGTCAAATGAAATATTCTGGGAAGGTTCAGAGTAAATAAATAATAAAACTACTTTGATATACAATCTAACAATTAAATATTAAGACTTGGAAATGATTGATTTTAACACTTAATTAACCTATTTAAAGTCCAATATAACCCTCTGCCATTAAAGATGGATAGAGTTTAGAAACAGAACTTTATTCTTTCTCTTGCTTTCTCATTTTTCATGTTTCCTCCTTTCCTTCCATATCACTAAGAATTTAGAGACATCTTTGTTTTCAGCCATTGAAACTTTCAGCTGACAACACTTGTAAAAAGAGTTTTTTTGCCAACTTTATAATGTTAAATTACATTATATCTTAATTAAGAAAATTGGGTTGGGATTTAGCTCAGTGGCACTGCACCTGCCTTGCAAGTGCAAGGTCCTGAGTTTGATCCCCAGTACAAAAAAAAACAACAAAAAAACAGAAAATAGAACTTCTATGAAAGATGTTTGCTTTAATAGCCAAGATATCATATTTCGGGTTAAATACTTATAATAAATATATGCTACTCGTAACATACACTTATTCATGCTATATTTCTTCCTTTTTATTGTAGAAGTCTGGTGTGAAGTAATACTGTTGTGTCATTTGAGTGTTTGACATTTTAAGTTTATCAGTAGTCAAAAATTTAAATGAAAAAGTATGCTTATATGAATTTTTCTTGATATGGGTGTTTTAAGAATGACACAATTTTGAATTCTAATTCTATACCTATTAAAATAATAAAGATGAAATACATAGAACCTTATATTCAGAGCATATAAATTATTTTTTCTGTAGGTTCTGTTCGTGTGATGCCATTTTAAAAGAAAATAACTATTCAACAGATCTGTTAATCCTAATAATTTGAAAACTACTGAGATTGCTTGTTTACATAAAAATATTTTGAAATGTTTGAGTGTTCTTTAAAGTTGTTTTCTAAACTTTAGTGCTAAATTCTTATGTTTGTATTAATCATTTACACAAAACTTCTTTCAGAGAAATTATATTTAAAGATTTAATATTGTGAGAAACAGACTTGTGAAACTAGTACAACTCTTAAAGATTAGCTTTAGAAAACTGGGAATTTCAGCCTAATTCATCAACTCCTCTAAGCTAGGATAGCAAAACCATATTATGAGTTTTCTAAATTTTGAATTCTGGAGAGGCAGAAAAAAATGGTATTTATAATGAGCATAGGAAAGATAGCTCCTTTCCAGTTATACTTTCTGCAGAAAGTATATTGCTGAACTTAATAAAACAGAGAACAAGATCATTATTTAAAATAATTATTTGGGTACCATTTTTGTGAAGGAATCTGGAGATAACTAGGCATCATTGAAGAGAAATAAAATCTATCAGTTGTGGATTTAAGAAGTCATTTACTGAGGCATACTTTTGGTCTTTATGCACTTTTCTCTGTATAGAAACTAGCAGATTAATGTATATCAAGAATAGAAATTGAAATTTATAATTCAAATTTAAGATGTAAGAGACCATTGTAAGTTTCAAAATGTTAATGTGGTATCTACTTCCACAGATAAGATTCTCAGACTGCAAAAACTACTATAAATTTTTCATTTTGAATTTTCATCTCATATTTTAATAGTCTATATAGCTAAGAAAATTATTCTTAATGACTAAAATAAATGTAGACAATTTTATGTAAAGACTTGATTATTAAGACTTATTATTAAGAAATTGTTTTACATTTAAAAGCAACATTTCATTGTGATTTTATAAAGTAATCACAATGATAATACCTAACATATTTTAGTATTTTTTATAGTTTAAAAAGCTAAAATAATATTTAAAACAAAGCAACCCCCCAAAAGTAGCAACTTCTTAATAAGTTACTTTTGAGTTGTTATTATTTAAATCCATAATTAAAAGAAAACTAATATCATCTATACTTTTTCTTCAACAGATTGGTTGAAAATAACTCATTATTACTGGTCACTTTTCTTTTTGCTTAAATATAGGAGCATTTCAATGACTTAGTTTCAATATATAAACAAATAAGAGATAGTAAGTGCCTGATTATACAGAGAGATTGTAGGTTGGTGGTCTTTATTTTGTATTCTGGTTATTGGCTATTACCATAATCTTACCAAGTTCTGAAGAATTAAAGCTAATTTCACTGAATGAATGACTTCTTGAACATGTTTTTCTAAGTAGTCAAAAAGATCCGAAGTATCTTTTAGCATCTTAAATGAATCTATGAACATCATCATGTTGTAAAATATCTTATTTTAGTTATATAAACTTTTGTTTTAATTGTTCGTTTTCATTTTGTTTTGTTGAGATAGGTTCTCAGTATATTACCTAGGTTGATCTTGAACTCCTGGGCTCAGGTGATAGATCCTCTTGCTTTTCAGCCTCCCAAATATCTGGGTCTATAGGCATATACCACCACATCTGGAGTAATACTCCTTTTTAAAATAGAATTTGATATCATCTTTGTTATTAATTATCTGTTCATAAAGTTTAGCATTCTAAAATCTTTTTATTTCCTTATTTTATGTATATGAAGCCTGTAACAGTGGAAATAGAATATAAAAATAAATAAGATTATGAGATTACAACTATCTAGCAGTTAATTTAAAATAGATATTTTCAAAATTTTAAAGTATTTTAAGCATATAACAATGTATGGAGAATAGGAATGTTATTTAAAATAGTTGCTTTTGGACCAGTTACAATTGTGAAATATGGTCAAATCTGTTCCATACAGTATTTACTAATTTGCATTATTTGCCAACACAAGCTCAGGAGATTTCACACAAAATTGTAGACTAATTTATCTTGAAAAATTTAAAGTGTTCCAGCAATTTTAGGTTTTCAGGAAACGACTGGGCACTCAAAGAGATGGAAAGATCAAAAAACTTTATTACACTGGCAGGCCCAGAGGAGATAAACTGTCCAAAATCTGAGTGCCAAGCTGAAGTTATGGTGCTCCTTTTATACAGAAACTGTAGAAGCAGAACAAAAGCAATTACTCAAGTAGTGACATCTTATAACTTAACACATCTGGGTGTCCTTGGTCCCGTGAGGAGAACCAGGTTCTCATAGAAACAGGATACAGCAAAACCAGTATCTTTCGAAATAGTGTTGTCAGGGCAAAAAAATAAACAAAAAACCAAAAAACCGAGCTGTTACAGGGAGGGGAAAGATTGAGGGGAAGGTGTCAGAGAGCATTAGTTATGGTCTTTAGTGTTTTATCTAATATTTAAGTTTAAGTTTTGCCTTCCTCTTCTGAGGTCAGAAGGTTTTATGTTTATCTACAGAAGCTGAGGGAACATTGTGGCTAAGAAGTAGGAGCATTATCCATTTGGTGGGCTTCAGGGTGAGGCAACTGGATATGCTTTCCTGTCAGGCAAGCGGTGAAAGCTGACAAAAACAAAAGGGGGGGCTAGGTTATTTTCTTTATTAAAAGCAGAGTAAGTGGTGCTTTGATTTTTCACAAACCTCATCTTCTGATAACTCCGTGTTTTATACTTGGTTTGTTTGTCTCATTGACTTTTTAAGAGTCCTGCGCAGTGTAGGAGAAAGAACGTGAGCTCTTAAAGACACAGTATACTTAAAGATTGCCTTTAATTCTTACTAATTGTGTGACTCTAAACTCTAGAAAATAAACGACTTTCAAATAAAGATGACAAAGATATATCATTAGGTTATAGGTAGGATGAAATGATGTGTGTCCATGAAGCATTCTGAGTGTTTTTGGATATATATTCATTGCTTGTGTTAACTATAATTAGTAATGCTTTTTGTTTGACCTCATTAAGTACGTGAATTTGATGATCCTTATTGTTCTTAGAAGACTTTCTCTTCATTAATTTGTATAACAGAATTTAGCAGATTCTTTATTAGGCTATAACTGATCATCTACATTTTTCTATCCTTTTCTCGATTATAGTCTGTATAGTTCCTTTATACATGCTTATTGATTTATTCACAAACAAATGATGACAATTATTTTAGATTTATGGATTCAGGATTTTCAGGATTTAGAAATCCTTGTTTAATGTTCACAATCAAATCTTTTTTCTTTTTCCTTGTCCTCTGCTTCTGTTCTTTTAGCCAAGTCCCAGGGGGATAGGACTTGTTGATATCTGCCTATGATTGTAGGTAGATGAGAGGGTTGGCAGGTTCTGAAGAAAATCAGAAAATATTTATTAGTGTTTTATAAGGTGAGCATTTTAGAGGAAAGTGAATGGGATGAAGGAGCATTTTGTGTTAGGTAAAGATGACCAAGGATTTGTGTTTAATGGGCATCTCTGAAACTTTTTTCCATAAATGAAAATCATATCCTATAAAATTAGGTGCTCATTTTCTTCAAGCTTGGTTTTCCATTTATTTTTCTGAAGTTCTTATTCCTTGCATGTCTTCTCAGACTTTGAAATTTAAAAAGATTGTATTATATTATTTTGAATGTTAAGTGATTAAACCTGGTTTAATATATGTATTAGCTTTCCATCACTGTGAAAAAATACCTACAATAATCAACTTAAAGGACAAAGGGTTTATTTTGGTTTATGATTTCAGAGACTTTGGTCCATGGTTGGTTTGGTTCATGCTCAATTTTCTGAAGTTTCCCACCTTCCCAAAAGTGCCATCAGCTGAGGATCAAGCCTTCAGCACACAGCTTTTGGGAGGCATTTAACGTAAAATTTTATAGCAGTTAGAATAATTGAGAATAAGAATATCTGGAATAAAAATTAGGGGGAATCCTCAAATAATAAAATGTAGATTGTCATTTACATAATTTTGTCTTTGCAAGTATATAACACCAGAGAAAAAAATCCATGATGGAGATGTAGGTATATTCCGGTACATAAAAATGAAAAGTTACTTATGTCACAAAAATGTCATGACAAGATAGATACACTTGGGAAAAATATACGTATCATATCATAAAGGCTTATAAATAATAACAATGACCTTCATTCACAAAAGACAATAAATAAATGCCAGAGAAACATAAGAAGCCTTTAGTAATCTCAGCAAGTATCAAGCAAACAATACAAAATTTGACTCAAATTGGTGAATAAAGAGAAAATATCCATTGTTAACAAGAACCCTGAAAATGAATTGTTTTATTATATACAAATTTTTCTGGAGCACAATTTGATGAATCATTACAAAATCTTACTATTTATTTATTTATTTAGGTACCAGGGATCGAACCTGGGACCTTGTGCTTGCGAGGCAGGCGGCGGAACCACTGAGCTAAATCCCTGGCCCAACAAAAATCTTACTTTTTAGGTAGATGTTTTAGTCCAGCAACTGCAAACCACAGTTATGTGAATTCATCTTAGGAAACATCATAGATATGACAGAGAGATACTTACTGCGAGACTGTTTATAGGTGTTAAACAATTGAGGGCCTTCTAATTGTTTATGAATAAAGAATTGGGGACATACATTGTGATGTATAATGGAATGCCAGAGATCCGTTGCAAATTTTCTTGTATTGGGTAGGAAAGTATTCATGAAAATTTAAAGTAGATTATTACAGATTTCTGTATTTTTTGAAGTTTATGTTATAAATGTATTATAGTAAAGTGAAAGGTGCTATAAATGAGATAAATTTCTAACTTGTGGTTCTTCTTCTTTCTTCTTTCTTCTTTTTTTTTTTTATTTTTTTATTTTGGAACTGAGTATCCAGCTTAGGACCTTGCATTTTCGAGGCAGGTGTGGTGCCACTGAGCTAAATCCCTTGCCCCTAATTCTGCTTTTTGTACAAAATTTTACTGAAACTAAATGTGACCCATCATTGAAGTTAAGGTTATAAATTAAGTTCAGAGTATGGGAGAAATTGTTGATATGGAAATTTTTGCCACCCTTTTTGCTCTTTTGCATAATCCTGCTAAGGTGTAATAACAGTTCCTGGAGCCTGTGAAAAACTTGTTAATGTCTGTAATGCTCATTTATTCATTTCAGTCTTGTATTCCTAGTCATTGCAAGAAGAAAAAGATAATGTAGTTATTATTTTTCTGTATATTTTTTTGTCTTGCAGGTAGTTACTTTTGGTGACACTGTCCAGTTCCCATAATGTATCATTCCTTATCTGAAACTAGACATCCTCTGCAGCTGGAAGAACAAGAAGTAGGCATTGATCCCTTGTCCGTTTACTCAAACAAGTCTGGAAGTAAGTTTTGTGTGTAAATGCTGTCTGCCAGTGCTAGGCAGTCTAGCAAGGCAACTCGAATTAGCTCTGTCCATTTTATGGGTGTAATTCTATGAAGCTGAACAGGGCAATTTTAAGAACACTTCCCTGAATACATGTAGAGCACTCTTGAGCCTACTGAATACCAGGAAAAGTCAGCTTTCAATTACAGACAGCAGCACTAGCCAAATGTTTAATATACTATCATTCATTAAAAAGTCATAAACCAAACAGTGACTTTAGCCTTCGAATGTTGAAATGCAAAGTGGCCTTTGTCAAGTATCTTTTTAAAAAAAGAATCCTAAACTTTTTGTTTGATTTTGTAGGGATTTTCTTCCCAGAAACCAATTGAGATTATTCCAGGATAAAAGATTTACCTGAAGCTCCTATTTCTTTTTTCATTTTTGTAAATAATTGAAATTTGTATTATAACAAATTGAGATTATTCCATGGTTAGTGATTTAACTAAATCTCGATTTCTTTTCTTGTTTATTTATGTAAATAATCGATATTTGCATCATGTTGACTGATAGAAAGCAGCTATCTGATGTGTATATATCAGAATCTGTATTATTTTCTCAGTATTTACTCAATGATAGTAATAACATACTTTCTTAGGAAATAATATGTTCATGAGTATTTTTGAAACTAGCTTTATTGTGTTTTATTAAATATTTGATAATATTCATTTCTTAAGTGACTTTTTAATATTTCACTCATACTATATAAGGATTATGATATTATTGTAAAACTTTATAAATTAGTCCACATAATTTATGGTTTTATGCTTCAAATAAAATTATTGTTCTGTCTATATTGATGCCATAAAGTCATGTTTCAAGAATTTTTTTTAAAAAATTGACTTGTCAAGTGGCTATTTCTTGAACATAAGGTTATTATGGAATGCTTGTTTCTTCTGTATTTTTAATACCTTGTGCATCATGAAAATGACATTGATTTTTTTTTTTTGGTATCAAGAATCGAACTCAGGACCTTCCACTTGCAAGGCAGGCATGGTGCCACTGAGCTAAATCCCTCGCCAGATATTGCTGTTTTTAATGGAATAGAATTTATTTATTTTGTGATTTTTTTTTTGATATGTAAGACTCAAGACTCCTTTTGAAGATTTTCGTGTTATAAAAATTAATTGACCATTTCATTTTCAATATTATCTCAGTGGTAAGCAAGTGATGTTTTCTTTTAAGTGCAATACTTGCAGGAAACACTCAAAATTAAATCAGGTAAATTATTGTGAGTTTTAAGACTGAATATATATTTGTGATAAAAGTATATAAATTCAACATTTTCATACTATTTCTGATTTATATGCTTATTTGAGGATGCAGTTTTCTGTTGTTTTTTAAAGGAATATTTTTCTTTGGTCTCTTTCATTAAATATTGAGGGGTTTTTTTAAACCTGGTTAAAAAACATTTTAAATTAATTTTAGCCTTTATTATTTGCAGGAATGAGTAGTTACCTTTACTGAAAAGCTTTTCATTTATGTCTTAGCCTAACATTTCTATGACATACTAAGTTATTAGGATTGAATTGATGTTTAAAAGTGCCATTAATTCATTTACCCCAAATGTTCATTAACAATGTAAATGTATGCTGATGCTCTATGAGACAAGGAAGTGACTAATGACTCTTCCAACTAACAACACTTAAAATGAATAGAAACTTTAGATAGCTAATCTTGAAGTAATCAAGGCCCTCATTCAGCTTGGCATCTCTGTATGCTCTAAAACAGCTGTCAACTGTTAAAAATATATACAAAACACACATACTTGCGCACACGCTTGCACACACACACATGCAGAAAGAAAGATATGTAAATATCTTGCTCTTCAAAGCTATAAAGGTTGCTAATGAAAGTGGGTTTTGTGCATTGTATATGTAAATATTTTATATCAAATGTCTATTTTATTTTAGATTTCCTTTTTCCCCCACAAAACCATGTATTGCATTTTAATGGGTTTGTCATATTTACCTGAAGAATCATCGTCTTTCTAGTATGTTTGTTTAATTTATGTCTTCATCTGGTTTCTTCAAGTATTTTGAAGCCTTTTACACATTTCTACTGCATCTTTAGTGAATTTATGACTACAGATGACTCATTTTCTAAGTTAAATATAAGATTTAGATCAGTAGTTGGACTGTGTAGAAGTCAAGCGAAATTTGAAAAATTTTGCTTTATATTCTTCCATTAGTAAACAAGATATTTTAAATTTCACAAATCTCTTAATATTTATAAAAAATCAGTACTATTAAATGATTTTGAGATTTTCTGAAAGGATTAGTAAAAAATAACAAGATAACTGTGGGAGAGAAAACATCATTGATTTATTTTCATACTTGAAAGTAAGAGTAGAAAAAAG
Source organism: Heterocephalus glaber (assembly GCF_000247695.1). Next base: position 2,803,331 of record NW_004624821.1, on the reverse strand, counting down.
AACTATTAACATACATGCAAAATCTTTCCTGTGAATTAAAATTTTTAATCTCTTGAAATTCCTTTTCAAATATGAGAACAGCATAGACAATATGATATTTTCTCTGTGCACTATTAAGTTTGGTCATATATATATATAAATTATCACCTGAAATTGCAAATTCTTTTACCAAAGTATAATTGACAGATGCCTTTAATTCAGCTAAAACCAAAACAAAACCAGAAAATATTTTTTAGACTTCATAATTTTTTGTTATTAGCATGTAACGTTTAATGATCAATTAAATGAAAAAGTAATTTATTTTTCACTGAAAACAGTATCAAGTTATAAGGAAATTTAACTGATTAAAATTGTTGGAATGAATGTATTTTTGTGAGTTTATGAGAGTTTGGGATGTGTTTATGATGAAAGAACATTGTCATCTCTTCAGTCTCTTTTGGGAATAGCATTTGTTGTACATTACTGTTACCAGGAGGGTTAACAGAAGAGGCCAGAGACCCAGCTTGTCCTGGAGAGGGCCTGTTCTTCCAAGGAAAAAATCCAACGGCAGATTACCAGGGGAAATTTATTAGGATGGAATGGACTGTACAATTAGTGAAAGTCAAAGTGTATTCTCAGGGCAGCAATATGGTTTGCTTTGTATATTCTTGTAAGATATGGGGTAAAGGTTGTAGTGATTGATCAGTTGATTTTTAGGGGAAGAAGATTTGTTGAAATGCTTAACAGCATAAGGGGTCTTGGCAGGCACCTTAAATCAGTCAGTTGTAAATATCTTGTCATTGTCTCTGGAGATTCTGTATGTATAATTGGTTGTCCACTCTTGCCAAGTGTTCCTTTCTCAAAAAGACCTTAGTCCTTAAGTGCAAAATGGCCTGTAAAACTTGACGGGTTACTCAAGAGGGCTTGGCCACCACCTTGTTAGATAACCAAAAATTTTAGCCTGAATTTATATGCCACAGTACTCACCTTTGTACTTAGAGCATTTTCAATTTATTACTATTTAATACATTTTTGCCTTTTTATATAAGATCTATTTAAGAGCTTTCTTTCAGTTTTTATGTATAAAGAATTTAGTAACCTATTTTAAAAAACGTCAGGTATTCAGAATCCTGCCAATTGCATTTTTGCTTCCTAGAAGTTTATTTTTGTCTCAGATTTTCCTTACTTTCCACTATACAGTGCTGTCATAGTTTTAGAACTAACTGGGTGTGCCTTGACTTTATTGATGAAGAAATTAGTAATAATTAAAATAATTCACTGAAGTTGATATAATAAAATGATGCTGTTCTATTTTGATCTTTAGTGTTTTTTCCCCATAATAGTAAATATAGATTTAGATTGAAGTAAAAGATGAATTTATTCTGCTGAAGATGTTTAGATAGCTGGCCAAAGTAGTATAGAAAGTTGTTTGGGTTACTTTAAATTACTGACCTAACCTAATTAGCTGGAGTCATTTTACCAAGAAGAAAAACCTTTTCACTTTCTGCCTTGGCTATAATTATTTAGTGGTTTACCACCTCACTCGTAATAAAATCTAAGCTCTTGACTATGATGTGCATGGCTATCTTCTTGCCTCTCTGGCCTTGTTCTGATGTGGTAAACCAGTTCTAGTCTCTGGGCCTCCCCACATACCACTGTTTTCTGACATTGCTCTACATTCCTTTATAGTGTCCTACAGAATATGTTACCTATGTTAATCTGTTTCCTTGTTTATTATCTCTTGTCTCAAGTATAACCTTTATGAGACCAGAAACCATTTGTATACCTAGTACCTGGTATATGTGCACCATTTAATAAACAACAGTCTAATGAATGAACTGAGCTTTACCAGTTTGGGCACCTTCACTTATATTCACCAATAATTGTTTAATAATATCTTTTCTCCATCTACCTTTCTTCTTTCTGTCATAAGTTTTGTGAAATCTGTTTCATTGTCCCTAAGTATTCTAGTACTTGAACTTTTCTTCCTGTAGGACTTAAGAAGCCAGTGTACTGTCCTAATTGACCCCTTTTGGACTCTCACTGCTCTTTTTCTGAAGTTCCTTTTAAAAGTCACTTCCATATTTCCCATTTATTGTGACCTATGTCAAAATTTCCACAAGTACAAAGAGAAGAGTTTCTGGTTAAAAAAATTAAAGTAATGATATCCTAGTCAGCCCACATTAATAATAACTTTGCAGGGGGAAAACTGACAATTTCTAAGCAATTAATTAATAGGCATGATTTGGGAGCTTAGAATATGTATATTATGCTTACACATAGAATGTCAATTTTATATACATAGCTCTTAATGAAAAATGTTTGAGACTAGTGTTCTAATTCCTGATCTCTACAGCGTATTTATGTGATACATAGAAAATATAAATTTTTTAGCATATGAAATTCCAAAGAATGACCAACCTATAAGTGGTGGTAACCCTGCCTCCTCCTTTTCTGGTACTGATACTGATACTGAACTAAAGGAGTTTGAGCTATATGCTCAGCCCTTTTTATTTTGAGACAAATTCTCACTAAATTTTCCAGGCTGATCTTGAGCTTATAATCCTCCTGCCTTAGCCTCCTGAGTAGCTGGGATTACGGTGTATACTACCATGAATGGCTCATCACAACTTGTTTTTAAATTTACAACACTTTCATTAAAGTTTGTTGTCATTTAATAAATAAGTGTTTTCTGTGTAATAGGAATTATTCTGAGTGCTGGAAAAAAATACTGAAGAACATAAACATAATTCTAAATACCCTGTTGTTAGTGGTTAACTGCCCTGATCTGTGGATATCAGGCAGAGGAAAGTAAATGGTCAATGAAGGTATAGGATAGTGCTTTCCAAGAGGAGTTACCAGTATACTTGCATAGTGCACTGGTGGGAAATCCAGCTTAAACTTGGAATAGTAAGAGATCAAAGAAGGTGGTGTATCTTTCTAAGCTACAGTCTCAAGAGTAAGTTACTGTTAGCCAAAGTAAAGAGTATGTGCTATGTACTTGCCCTCTATTAAACAGAAGGAATTTTAGGATGGTTAAAGACTAGAATTTACGAGAAGTGGCCAGAAATGAGAGTGAAGACTCAGACCATGAAACCACTTAGTATACAAGAACAGTGGATAGTTAACTAAAGAAATATTATGGTCAGATTTGCATTTATAAATACTGTTGTTGCTGTAGTAAGGTAAATACAGTGGTGAGGCAAGACTGCAAGATGAATAATCAGTTAAGAAGTTGTTACAATATTCCAAGATAAGAAATAATAGTGGACTGCTCTGGAAAGAAGCACTACAAATAGAAACTAGTAGAAACATTTGAGAATATTTAAGAAGTAGAATTGATAGTACATCATTTGATATTTGACTAGATTTGAGTAGTTGGTTGAGGGAGGAGTTTGAAGTAATATCTAGTTTTCAGAGCTGACCAGTCAAATCTCTGATAATTCTTTTTTTTTTTTGGTACCGGAGATCGAACTCGGGTCCTTGCGCTTGTGCAACAGGTGGCGAAACCACTGAGCCAAATCCCCGGCTCTCTGATAATTCTTGTATTGAGATATGGAGATCTAGAGAAGAAACCTTGTATAGCACAGGAGAGATAGGCAGAACAGAGAAGTTCAGTTTGAGATGTGATTTAGAAATGCCTAATGGAATTCAAAGGAAGACAGCTTAAAAATTTTGTTATATGAATCTACAACTTAGTGTTAGGGTTGGACTAGAGGTAAAGATTTGTTAGCTGAGCTGTGGTAGCAAAAACAATTGAAATAGTGGTAATCACTTTATAACATTGTACAAGTATGAGAACAGGACCCAGGAACAATATCTAAGTGAAGCCACTTAAAGGTCTTGCAGCAGATGTCCTTTTGCAAGTCCTGCAAAGGAGACTGAAAAAAGAGTGATTACAGAAGAAGGAAAACCAGGAGAGTCTGGAGTCTTTGAAGCCAAGATGTCAGGAGAGAATAAGCAAAACTGTCAGAGACTAGCTGAAAGTTAAGAAAATAGAAGATCATAATGTACAAAATCATTGTGACTATGAGATACAGTGCTTTTTTTTTTTTTTCTTTTTGGTACTGGGGATTGAACTCAGGACCTGACGCTCTTGAGGCAGGTGGTGGAACCACTGTGCTACATCCTCGGCCCAGTTGTTTTATAATCTTAGGATTCTGGTAGGGTCCACTACTCTGTATCTTTCATATATATGAATTATGTACTCTATATTAAACTGGCATGATGAAAAGAGAGAAAAGGTGTAGTAGTACTTAAAAAAGTAAAAATCTGTGGAAGAGATGTTCTTAGAAGTCTGGAGTGGATACAGTCTAGAGAAAAGATGGAGGGATTTGTAGACATAACGATGTACATTAATTTTAGGGAAATGACAGGAAGGAAGGAGCTTAGGTGCAGTGATTTTTATCAGTTTGATGGCAGAATTAAATGAGATATCACTGACATTTTAATCTCTTTTGATGAGTTAGGATTATATTAGTCACTCAGAAAATGACAAGATGAAACACTTGAAGATCGTAAGACTGGAAAAATGTAGAGTAAAGAAGAAATAACCTTGGACAGCACTTTTTTTTTGTACCGGGGATCAAACTCAGGACCTTGTGCTTGTGAGGCAGGCACTGGAACCACTGACCTAAATCCTCAGCCAAGGACAGCATATTTATAGGTGGAGACTTGTGATTATGTCTAACAGAATTCAGCAGTTGGGATTTAGCAACAAAAGTGCATAGGGGTTATATAGCAGTCAGACTATAGGCAAGGAAGTTGATGGTTGAAGAATTAATCAATGGAGCCAGGGATTTAGCTCAGTGGTTCCCGCTGCCTGTCTTGCAAGCGCAAGGTCCCGAGTTTGATCCCCGGTACCAAAAAAAAAAAAAAA
>NW_004624821.1:2717232-2782008 GCF_000247695.1 Heterocephalus glaber | reverse complement strand
TAGTGGACATCCTTGTCTTGTTCCTGATTTTAGTGTGAAGGATTTCAGTTTTTGACCATTTAGTATGATATTGGCTGTCTGTTTTTCATAGATGGCTTGTATCAGATTGAAATAGAGACAGTCAATTCCAATTTTTTGTAGGGTTTTTATCATAAATGCATGTTGGATTTTGTCAAATTCTCTTTCTGCATCTACTGAGATAATCATATGGCTTTTATCCTTGGCTCTGTTGATATAGTGTATTACATTTATTTATTTGCGAGCCAATAATATTTTGTTTGTTTGTTTGTTTTTGGTATGTACCGTCGATCGAATTCAGGACCTTGCGGTTGCGAGGCAGGAGGCTGAACCACTGAGCTAAATCCCCGGTCTTAGCCCAATAGTATTTTAAATATAGTGGATATATAGTATTTTGGTAAAATTCTATTTACATTTAATTGGGCTTTTAAGAAAATTTTACTTCCAGTATACTTAAATATTTATAAATTTTCTTGTAGATCTAATTAAGGCCTATAGTATTTTCCCTTGGGAGAGTTAAAAAGGTATTATAGGGCTGGGCATGGTGGCCCATGCCTGTATTCCCAGCGCTAGTGAGGATAAGGGAGGAGGAGGATCACTGCAGGTTTGAGTCCAGCCTGGGCAACATAGTGAGTTCAAGGCTAATCTGAACTACATAGTGAAACCCTGTTTTAAAAAGCCAAAAATGAAACAAAACAAAAAACAATGTTTTATGAATTACTATAATCATTTTGAGTAGTGAGAACACGGTCTGTTGTATGGAGCTTTCATCTGTATTACATTTGAAGATATTTACATGTATTTCAGTGCATTGTAATGGTTTAAGAATTATACGTCATTAGTGGTAAAAGAAGACATCTGTTGTGTTGGAATATTTGTATTATTTCAGTGATTTTCTTTCTCCTTCAAGTATTTAAATTGGGTTTTACTGTTATTGTTCTCTGACATTTTTATATTTTAAAAGATGTTTTGTCCAGAAAATTTATAACTTTACTTTTTCCTATCAGTGTATAATTAAACGAAAATTATTGTTAAAAAATTCTTTTTAGGTCCAGGGATTTAGCTCAGCGGTTCCCCCACCTGCCTTGCAAGCACAAGGTCCCGAGTTCGATCCCTGGTACCAAAAAAAAAATTCTTTTTAACTCATATTTTATAAGAATTAAAGTTTGCCATCGGTACACTTTTGCTGTTATGTTAGATTTCCTCAGAAGAAATCTTGGTTGAAAAATATAAGAAAGCACAGGGGAAAAGTATCATGGCGAGTTCAAGTCATTTTATTTTCACATTTTAGGAAGATCTGGGTATTTTACAGTGGAAGAAATTAAGTTGATAATACATAGTAAAAATTGTGATATCTCAAGTTATTTACTTCAAATGGTAATTTTCTTTTGTCACATCCAGAATATTAACAATATAATTTGCTTTAATCTTTGGAAATTACCTGGTAATCTGTTACCTATATTTAAGTACATTAGATTGTTTTTCTCCCACAAAAGTACCTTTAATTTTAGTCAGAAAAAAATGCCAACCAGCTTTGATTAATCAATATAGAAATAGGGAGAATTTATCTTTTCCTACTCAAGTCAGAGATGAGGCAGTACGTGAACCAGGAACTAAGAAGTCTTTTATATTATGGGAATATATGTACTTAAATAATTCTACTATTTCCTTTATCTTCTCATTTCTTCTCCCAGATGTCAAGAGTTAACAGCAGTTTGTTTCCTGAAAATTGTAATAAAATCTAACTGATTTTGATCAAGATTTAAACACTGCTGTCAATTTGTATCCTTAATTGGACTTGTGAATTGATTTTTTTATTGAACCAATTTATAGGTTTCCAATCAGATATGCTCACGTGATAGTTAAGAAATTGTAGCAATACTTCATATGTGAATAGAGATCATAGAGGCACACACATTTTATCACATGGAAAAAGGGTGGCAGGTGTTACATATGTGAAAGAAATAAAAGGAATACATATAGGAAAGGAAGAACTCATATAGAAATAGTTATTGATCATCTAATATCATAGGAGAGAGTACTGAACAAGTAAATAGCTCATTCGCATGTAAAATAGCTCATTCTCATGTATAATTCACATTTTACCATGAGAGAGATAGTAAAACATTGAAAAATTAAGTGCAGAAATAAGAAAAATATTATAGTGTTAAATATTCAGCAAAGAATTAGTATAGTGTGATGATACATTGAGTGACTGGGTGAGTTTTTTCTACAATTTTTTATTTTATTTGTTCATGATTGCAGTTCATGTAGTTTACAGTCATCTTAGAGTGTGGTTACATATATATATTACACCGTGTTTCTTCTTTTAAAAATTCCTTTACCTTTTCCTTCTCCCTCCCTTCTTCCTCTTCCAGTTCCCTTGTCCCATTTTTCATTCTTGTTGATACAGTATTATTAATCTCAACTCATATTTTATCATATTATGTTTACAGTAGTTGGAGTTACTACATTCATAAAAATGGCTTATCTCTGTTCTACATATTTCCCCTTTCCCTCTTCCTCACCCTTCCCTTTATTCTCTTGGACCACTTCCCTATTGTAAGAGATCCATCCCTCTGTCTCCTTCTATGCATCCTTTATCATTCTCTTTGTTTGACTTTGCCTCACTCAAATGAGAGATACCATACAGTATTTATGCTTGTGTGTCTGGTTTATTTTGGTCAACAGTATATTTTCCAAGTTCATCCATTTTACTACAAATGTGTCAGATTTTTTGTATTTTACAGCTGAGTAGTTTTCCATTATATATAGATACCACATTTTGTTTATCCAGTCATCAGTTGATGGGTATACTGGCTGGTTTCAGGTTTTAGCTACCACAGATTGTGCTGCTATAAATATTGGTATGCATGTATCTCTGTAGTATGATGATGTAAGCTCTTTGGGGACAATACCTAGGAGGGTTTCTGGGTCATATGGAATTTCTGATTTCAGTTCTTTCACAAATCTCCACACTGATTTCTATAACGGTTATCCTAGTTTACATTTCCACCAGCAATGAAAGAGGGTTCCTTTTTTACCAGGGCCACACCAACATTTGTTATTGTTTAATTTCTTAATGATTGCCATTCTTTCTGAAGATGGAATCTTAGTATGGTTTTAATTTGCATTTCTCTAATAGCCAGAGATGTTGAACCTTTTTTCATATATGTGTTGACTATTTGTATTTCTTCCTCTATGAAATGTCTGTTCATTCCTCTTGCCCATTTCTTGACTGAGACTTTAATTTTAGGTGGTTTAATTTTCTTGAATTCTTTCTGTATTCTAGATACTAGTCCTCTGTCTGAGGAGTGACTGGCAACTTTTTTTTCTCATTTTTAGTTCTTCTCACTCTCCTGATTAATTCTTTTTCTGTATAGAAGCTTTTTAGCCTGATACAATCCCATTTGTTGATTCTTGCTATTTCTTGTGCGATTGAGGTTTTGTTTAGAAAATCCTCTCCTACACCTGTATCTTCAAGTGTTTTACATATTTTATTTTCCAGTAGGTATAATGTTTCTGTTTTAATATTTAGATCTTTGATCCATTTTGATTTTAATTTAGTGTATGGTGAGAGATAAGGATCCATGTTCAATCTTTTGCAAGCAGTTAATCAGTTTTTTACAACAGCACTTGTTGAATAGGCTGTCTTACGTTCAATATATGCTTTTGGCCCCTTTATCAAAGATCAAGTAGTTGACAGTGTCTGGGCAGGTTTCTATGTTCTCAGTTTTGTTCAGCTGATCCATATATCTGTTTTGTTTCAGTACCATACCATTTTTATCACTATTGCTTTATGGTATAGCTTGAAGTCAGATACTGCTGTGCCTCCTGCTTTGCTCTTTTTGCCCATAATTGTTTTTGCTCTTCTGGGTCTCTTTGGTTCCATATAAATTTTAGGATTGTTTTTTCTAGTTTTGTGAAGTATGCTGTTGGTATTTTGATTGGGACTGCAGTTTTGGAAGTATGGCCATTTTTACACTACTGGTTCTGCCTATGCAGCAGCAGGGGACATCTTTCCATTTTCTGATGCCCTCTTCAATCTCCTTCTTAAGAGTACTATAGTTTTCTTTGTAGCAATCTTTCACTTGCTTGGTTAAATTAATTACTAGATATTTCATGTTTCTCGGAGCTACTTTGAATACTATTGTTTTCATAATTTCATTCTCATCAAGTTCATTATTGATGTACAAAAATGCTAATGATTTTTGTGTGTTGATCTTGTATTCCGCTATTTTGCTGAAGTTCGTTATTCTAAGTGTTTTTTGGTGGAATTCTTTGTGTCTTCTATGTAGTGTGTCATGTCATCTGCAAATAATAATTTGAGGTCTTCCTTTCCTATATGTGTCCCTTTTCTTTCTTTCTCTTGCCTACTTGCTCTGGCTAATGTTTCATATAGTATGTTGAACAGAAGAGGTGATAGTGAACATCCTTGTCTTGTTCCTGATTTTAGGGAGAATGCTTTTAGTTTTTTCCCATTTAGTATGATGGTGGCTCTTTGTCATAAATAGCCTTTATCATATTCAGGCATGGTCCTTCTGTAACTGTTTTCTTCAGGATTTTTTTTTGTTTTTTGTCGTGAAGGGGTGTTGGATTTTGTCAGAAGCCTTTTTTTTTGCATCTATTGATATAATTGTGTCTTTTTTACCTTACTACTGTTTATGTGATGTATTACATTTTTGACTTATGTATGTTGAACCATCCTTGCATCTCTGGGATGACATCTTCTTGATCATGATGTATGATCTTTTTGATAATGTGCTGCATTCTGTTTGCTAATATCTTGTTGAGGATTTTTGCATGTATGTTTATTAAGGAGATTGGCCTATAGTTTTCTTTTTCTAGTTGGGTTGTTATATGGTTTTGGGGTCAGGCTGATACTGGCTTCCATAAATGAATTTGGGAGTACTCCATGCCTTTCATTTTCTTTAAAGAGCTTGAGAAGTATTGGTGATATAACATCCTTAAAGGTTTTATAGAATTTAGCCATGAATCCATCAGATCCTGGGCTTTTTTTTGGTTGGTAGGTTCTTTGTTACTGTGTCAATTTCATTTCTTATTATTGGCTTGTTAAACATATTTATCTCTTCTTGGTGTAGTTTTGGTAATTTTCATGCGTCTGTTAATCTGTTCATTTCTTCAAAATGTGCTACTTTGTTGGAATATAATTTTTCAAAGTAAAGGTATGTTATATATTAGAATAGAGAAAAGTGGGTAGGTGATAGAGAAAAGTGGATACAGAGTTGGTAGTGAGAAATGGGGGTGGGAAAAGATTGTATTAGAGAAAAAGTTAAGGGGAAGGAATGAGGGGAGAAGAAAGGAAAGGAATTTTGAGAAGGAATAAGCAAGAGAAAGAAGTCTGGTGAAAAGATACGGATAATGGTAGGTGGGGGATATAAAGGGACAAGGGAGAATTCCCATACCCTCTATCAACAGTCTTGGAAGAGAAAGGCAAGAAAAGTGAAGCACACATACACAAATGGACACACTTATAAAAGGGAAAATGATAGAAAAAAATTGGGGATAATGATGAACAGGAGGAGGAAAACAGTGAAGGAAGAAAAACATGAAAGCAGTTCTTAAAAATTAAAAATAAAAAACTATGACAATATCATGAAAAAACAATAAAGTTTTCTACTGCTTTGGATGTGTAGCACTTTGCTTCAGTGTAGGACTCCAAAGCAGAGTTCAAGCCAGGATGTATCTGTATTTACATTGGAAGTTATGGTGACAGTATGCCTCCATATGAAGCGGTATGCCTCTGTATCCAGTGAGAACAGGTGCCATTGTGAGCTTCCAGTCATGTGTAACTCAGGCTGAACCAGGCCTCCAACCACAGGAGCCAAGTCTATGCTCACCAGTCCCGCTCTGAGAACTTGGCAACATGGAGTGTGACTTGGAGGCAAAGGGCAGCTCTGGGACCCAGGCTTCTGCACCAGACCTTCCCTACAAGGGCATCCCCACCAGCTCTCCCTCCATGGTTGTGATAGTACGTGCTGTACCAGTGGTTACTCACCCACTGTTGACTGTGGAAGGCCACTCTGGAAGCAGCTTTCCAACTGCTGCTGATCCTCTCAGTCCTGGTGAAGCTGTTTGGTTCTGTGAATGAAAATTTGTAGTTACATTTTGTCTTCCAGTGGGCAGCTAGCCAGCCGCTGTGGTGGTGAGGTTTGATAGATGATCCCTTTCTCCTTTATTTCTTCTGTATCAGTTACCCCGCACCCCCTTTTTGGTCAGTTCCCTCTTGGTTACAGGATAACCTTTCACTTTGATAACACTCTAAACCACTCTTTTGCAGACTTTAAACACTTTGTCCCAGAGAAGCCAAACCCTAACCCCTACCCCTATCCATAGTGAGTTACTGGTACTCATTGATCTGCCACTTTTTCCTCTCCCTGAGTTACTTTAGATTGTCAGGGAAGGCTTCTGACAAGGTGATGCTTTGGTTAGATGTGAGTAACAGAAAAGATCCTTCTGGGGTGAGGATTTAGCTCAGTGGCGCTGTGCCTGTCTCGCAAGCGCAAGGTCCTAAGTTCGATCCCTGGTACCAAGAAAAAGAAAAAAAATCCTGTCAGGAGCCAGGCATGCATAGTTTCTTTCTCTCTCTCTCTCTCTCTCTCTCTCTCTCTCTCTCTCTCTCTTTCTCTCTTTCTCTCTCTGTATAGAAAGAATCCTTAGAAAGGAAGTTCCTCAAATAAGAATAGATTTGTCATATTCAAGAAGTTGAAGGAAGATTGTTGTGGCTGGACCACCATGAGTGACAGGAAAATGGATAGAACTAAGAACTAGTAAGCAGGGACCAGATTATGAGGCCTTACTAAAGTAGGCCAAGGAGTATAGATTTTATTCTAAACACTGAGAATAATTTGACAGTCAGTGTTGTCATCTCTCTTGAACTCTCTTATATTCGATTTCAAGAATGAGAGCCATAAATTTTTGTAATATCTATTGCTATGGTTTGATGGTAGGCATGTAGTTAAGCCTGATTTACTCAGTTATAATTATCTGTAAATTTTGGTTCATGTTTCAGTTCACCATATCAGTTTGTTTCCTCATTCTCAACATTTTAACAATTTAATGGTGAAGTTAGTTTTGCTTAATCTGAGATAAAAGAATGCTCTACAATTTCCCATTTATCTGAAACTGCTTCTTCTGTGTGGTCTGTTTTATGCCTTGCTACAGTTTTAAAATAGTAACACTGTATGCAGCCCAGTGGGACCTTTTCTGGTGCCATACTGTGTGTATGTGCACATGTGCATGCACATGATTGTGTATATATTCTAGTTTTTTTGGTGCAAGGAGGGCATACAATCATTATTTTTCCTCTGCTGATGTAATGGAGAATTTTTTTCCTCTAGGACATACTGGAAAAATGTGTTTAATGCTCTTCAATTTAATTTGCTAGTATCACAATTAATACAATTAGGGTCACTTGAAATGAAACTATTAACAAATTGACTAATTTACTTTAACAATGTCAATGTGTTCTCACAATTGCATTTGCTTTAATTAGTGTACAGCTACTATTTAATACTGTATTTCACATAGAAAAATGTAATAATTTTTCTCCTTATAAAAGAAAGAAACTTTAAATGGACTGCATGATTTTGTGGAAGAGCTTCTAGCTATAAAATGATGGAGGAGAAAATAGAAAGTTAAAAAGCAAAGCTTGCAAGAATGTAAATAAAGGTGTTTTGTTTTGTTTTGAGAAAGGATCTCACCCTGCAGTTCAGGCTGTCCTTGAACTCACTGTGTAGCCCAGGCTGGCCTCAAACTTACAAAGATCTTCCTGTCTCAACCTCCCAAGTGCAGGGATTATGGGCATACACCACCATGCCCAGTTTAAATTTTAAAAAGACTGAGGCAGAAAGATTATAAGTTTGAGACCAACCTGGCCAACTAGTGAGATCCTGTCTCAAATTAAAACCACCCAATTAAAATGTTGGCAAAAGATCTAAAAAGATACCTCACTAACAATAGACAGATAGCAGATAAGTACAGGAGAAGCTAAAATCATGTGTTACCAGAGAATTGTAGATTAAATCAACAGTAATATACCACTTCATACCTATTAGAAAGACTAACAACAACAACAAAAAAAAGCAAGACTAACAATGCAGGCAAGAATGTGGAGGACCAGGAGCTTTCATTCATTGGTCATGAGATTGCAAAATGGTACATTTCTTTTGAAAGGCAGTTTGGCAGTTTCTTACAAAGCTAGACATACTCTTACCATACAATTCAAAGGTTGTGCTTCTTGCTATTTATCCAAATGTATCAAAAACTTAAATATACCCAAAAATCTGTATATGTTTGTAGTAGGTTTAATAATAATTTTCAAAACTTGGAAGGAACTATGATGATAAATGGTAAATGGCTAAACAAAGTATGATATATGTATGCATTTGAATTACTCAGTGATAAAAGAATGAGCAATCAAGTTACTTAAAAAAACACTTGGGGAAATATTAAGTATTGGTAAGTAATAGAGTACTTGCCTAGCATAAATGAGGTCTGAGGTTTGATCCCCAGCACCTGCCCCCCAAAAAACCAACCAACCAAACAACAACTACTACCACTACCATCACCGCCACCACCACCACCTAAGAAGACAAAAGAAGCCCCTGTAAAAAGGCTACATGTATGACTTTTAACTATATGACATTCTGGAAAAGGAAAAACTGTAGAGATAGGAGAAAGAGTGGTTGCTAGGAGCCTAGGAGTTAGGAAGACTGTATCGGTGTAGCATAGATCTGTGATACTGTAATGCTAGATATGTGTCATTACATAAGTGAAAACCTATGGAAGATACAACACAAAGAGTGAACCCTAATGTAAATTATGGACTTTAACAATGATGTGTCACTATTAATGCATCAGTGAATAATGATGCAAGCTATTAATAGAGGAATGTGTGTGTTGGGGGTAGAAGGTAGAGGATAGAGGAACTTTGTGTATTGTACTTATTGCTCAAGTTTTCTATAAACTGAAACTCTAGGACTCGTTTTCCACTGATATTTACATTTTCAAGTGGTATTGTACCTTCCCTTTCATTCATCTTGCTAGTTTAACAGATGATTAGTTTATTTAAGTACTACACAGAATACTCAAAATTAGTTTTGTTTATTTATTTTTAAATTTTGGCAGTACTAGGGATTGAGCCCAGGTTTTTTGTATGAGGCTACATGCCCAGCTTATCCATTCATTCATTTATTTACTTACTATTTATTTATTTGGGTGTTTGAGACAGAGAGTCGCTATGTAGTTCAGGCTGTCCTTGAATTTGAGATGATCCTCCTGAATTAGCCTCCTTAGTGCTGGGATTACAGGCGTGTGCCATCATGCCAGGCAGCCCCTTTTTTTAAAATTTGAGATGGGATCTCACTAAGGATGAGAGGTGGGCCTCAAACTTGCAGTCCTCTTGCCTTAGTGTCGCAATGTGCTGGTATTACAGGTATTGTACCACTTTACTCAGCTAAAATCAGAAATGTTTGAAATTCTAAGTTACTTTTAAATGATGTTAAGCTTTTTGCTTATACTTTTCTATTAATTTAACTCAAATCTTTTTAGCTTACAATAGATCTCAGTCCCACCTGAGAATCAGTCAAATTATTTTGTAATCCAGTACTTTCAATAGGTGGACTTTCTAGCCCATCATCATTACCTTCTAATCCTTTATTTAAAAGGGGCATTATGGTGAATAAAATACACTCTAACCATATTTTTCTAATGAAAATATGTACTTTAACATAATGATAGCCAGCAGTGCATCTCAGTAGCAGCATTGGGAGAATACAGGACACAATCTTTGTATCCACCCACTTTATACGATAAACAGCAGGGGTGTGCATTTCAGTCAAAGGGTCAGGGTTGCCGGGGATTTAACTCGATGGTTCTGCTGCCTGCCTCACAAGCACAAGGTCCTGAGTTCAATCCCCAGTACCAAAAATAAAATAAATAAATCTCAGTCAAAAAGCGTCAGTGGATGAGTTTTACCCACGTTATATGCTGTGTTATATTTTGTGTATTTATAATTTCTTTTATTACATGTTTTCTTTTGATTTTTCTTGTAGAATTAGCCCAATTCAGTATAATGACACATGACAATCTACTTTTATAAATTTGGGAGGAGATTGCAAATGAGTCCTCTGGTGATTCAGCTACTGATAATGACTTGGATCATGTAAGCCAAAGAAGTTAACAAGATATGACAGAGAAGTACAGAATGAAGACCTTGATTCAGATGAGGAAGAAAACAGTGATGTAAATAAATATTTGACTAGTCAGTATGCTACAAAATGGTTATGTATACCTGAATGATCCATCATTAGAACTAGGTCAGAAAATGTTATTAGGTTCTTGCCAGCAGTGAAACTCATTAGATGGAATGCCAACACTGTGATTCAGTGTTGGATATAGTTTCTAATGGATGATATGCTACAGTATGAGTAAAATACACTAATAATGAAATACTGGTAAAACATTCTATATACATCAATAATAATACTCAAAAATGTATTTATCATGGCATCTTATTACTGGGTAGCTTGCTTCTGTAAAGTGGCTGGCCAACTAAATGTTATTGGGTTCAGGTTGCTCACTTCTCCTTTTGGAGTTAGATGCCAGATTCTTCTTGTCTTGAACAAAGAATTGAGTGAAACAAGCAAAATGCAGTGGCAAAGTTTATTCAAGAAAGCAAAAATGAAGAGTAGGGGAGAAAGTGACTCTGCAGAGTGAGATTGGGGTGAGTAAAGAGAAAAAGAGGCTAAGAGCAAAAATAAAAGTACATGCTGCATCTGGGAAACACAGCATAGGCTATTTGGAAAGCTATAGTTGCATCAGCTTCTCATGACTGCCTTTCTTTTACAATGTGCAAATCTTGAGGAAACCATTGAGAACTTCTACATCTGGGTCTTGAGTGATGGTGCTGGGATCCCATGCTTCAGGTCTAGGCCAGTTTTATTGAGAACTTGCTCAAGTTCTCTATGTGCAGGGCTTTGGGAACTGTTCTGCACATTTGTCTGAAATTTTGTATTTGATAAGTCATACCTACTTCCCCAGCCAGCTTTTGCCATGTCCTAATCTCCTATCTCAGTCTCATTATCTGAACTAAAAGCCTTCATAGCAGGACTTTATCATTCTAATTGTCAGAATCTTAAGGATTTATGGAGAAGTGACATGTGGTGTTGAGGTTTATAGAACAATAATGACACTGAATAGGTTTGGTTTCTTTCAAAATTGCCTATGTTTTGATGACAAGACCCACCAAGAGGAAAAAAAAATTCCAACAATTTTGCTGCTATTTGCTCTTTTTTTTGAAAGGTTTGTTTCAAACTGTCAAACAATTTATACATCATCCAAATACTTGACAGTTGACAAACAACTTGCATCATTTTGGGGTTGTTGAAGGTTTTGGCAATATAATAGAAGAAGGAAATTATGGCAAAATATGAGAGTGGTGTTCGTGTGACTGATCTCAGTAATATATACAGCATATTGAAATCCACCATCATGACAATCTTACAGAGAAAAGATTTATATAAAGAAGCTAGTGTTGCTAAAAGTGGTGCTCAAATTAGTAAGTCACGATCAACAGTGTTACATGAGGTAGAAAGGCTATTATTAGTGTGGACAAACAAAAGGCAGATGGCAGGTGATAACCTGTTGAGTCTCTAATTTGTGAAAAAGCTAGGGGTATAACTGCAGATCTTGTAAAGGATAATTCATCAGTGAGTGATAATGGTAAACATTTTGTGCCAGTAAGGGGTGGTTTCACAATTTTAAAACGAGAACCTAGCTGCATAGCGTAAGGTGGTGTAGTGAAGCAGCTAGTCCTGATAAAAGGGCTGCTGAAAATTACATACACCACATCAAAAACAATGACACAGAGAAGTTTTCAACCGTGATGAAACTAGCCTTTTCTGGAAGAAAATGCCCAGGAGAAACGTACATTACCCAGGAAGAGAAGAAAATGCCAGGCCACAAGCCTATGAAGGATAGGCTAACCTTATTGCCAAGTGCCAATGTGAGTGTTGACCTCAAGATAAAACCTCTCTCGGTTTATCATTCTTTGAGACCTCTAGAGCGTTCAGAAAACATAAAAGTCATTAACAATAGCAAGTGGTCATGTGGAGATCTAATGCAAAAGCCTGGGTAAGAAAAGTAATTTTTCTTGAGTGAATCAGGGAGGATTTCTGTCCTACTGTTAAGAAATATCTATAGGACAAAGGTTAACACTCAAGGCTCTCCTCATTATGGACAATGCTCCTGCTCATCCAGTAGATTTGGAAGAATTGGCTGAAGAATTCCCATGGCTCTCAGTTGAGTTCTTCACACCTAATACAGCTCCTCTACTGAAGCCTATGGACTAACAGGTTATAGCAAATTTTAAGAACCTATACACCAAGGATTTGTTTGTGAAGTGCTTCCAGATGGTCTCAGATACAGATTTAACCCTTCAAAGAGTTCTGGAAGGAACATTACAACATCCTTTCCTGGGTGGGGTTAATTGAGAAAACCTGGGCCATTGTCTTTCTAAGGACCCTGAGGTCTGCCTGGAACAAAGTGTGACCTAACATTATAAAGGAGAAAGACTTTGAAGGCTGTGTAGAAGAGCCTGAGCCTTCAGTTGACCCTGTGGTTGATGACACTATCACTATAGCAGAGTCCCTAGGCTTGCAGGTAGACAGTGGTGATTCAAGTTTTGAAGTAATTTGAAGATGCTTCATTTTCCTTTTTCCTTTCTTCATGTTAATATAGAAATCATCTCTTGGGTCCTGTGAATTCACTGTGGAAAGTAAGGGTTTAGCCTGTGGTAGCTGTAGTTACCTGTTATCCATTTATAAAAGTCACAACAGAGTTACTGGGAATACTGATGGTCATTATTTAAACAGAGTACAAGACTTATGATTTATATCTAGACGTCCTCCGAGAGCCTCACACACTCATAGGTGGGGCCTTTTGGAAGGTGACTGAATTATAGGGCAGCATGACTGACTTTCTGTTATGAGGCTGGGTCTGATCTCAAGAGGTTAATCACTAGGGATGTGACCTAGAGGGAATACCTCATACCACAGCTTCTCACATTGCCCTCTGCTTCCTGGCTGCCATGGTGTGAGCAGCTTCCTTCCTCCCAGACCCTTGCACCATGCGGTTTTTATGTTTGAGCCTGCAGAATATGGACTGAAATGTCTAAAACATGAGCCAAAGTAACCTCTCCTTCTTTAAGTTGTGTCAGATACTTTGTTCCATTGACTAAGACAAAGACCCTTCTATAAATTATCAAGTTTTAAGGCTTAATTTCACTCACATTGTAGTAAACTAAATTATATTATCTTTCATTTGGACTTTATGATTAAGTTTGTCCCAACTATGACATGGGTGTGTGACAGGTTTCATTCTGAGAAATAATATTGCATGTCATTTTGTGTTTAAGTAGTATTACATATCATTTTCTGTGTATGTCTTTAAGGATAAACTATAAATGATTTGCAGATTAACACTGATGAAAGAGAAACCCTTTGGTAGGAACCTTTGAATACTTTGCCTAAGCAGGAAAAAAAGAAAGACAAATTATTTGAGCCATTTGATGTTATTGCCAAGGATATGTAAGTAGCTTAAATTTAAACCTTCTGAATGGTCAAGTTTATGAAAACAATTAAGATTGAAAATCTAGAGTCTATCAGGAACTTTTTTGGGGAGGAAGGATAGGGGATAGACTCTAAGAAATTGTTTTTAATAGCATTCTATAGAGGAGGGAGCAGAGGTTCTAACAAATGGTTTTTCATGTCATTCTATGGAATTCATTTGTAAACTCTTGAAGTTCTTACATGGTTTATATAATTCTAAAAGTATTGTTATAATTAACCTCTCTCCAAAGACTGAAAGGTGCTATTCTTACAAACATTTAGGGAAGGGACTAAATTAATTCAGCTGCTAGATTTAAGGGAAGTTAGGAACATTTAAGAAAGATTTACATGCCATGCGTGGTAATTTTTGCTATTTTAACAGACAAGCATGCACACACCCAGATTAGGTGTGTATTTATGCACAATCTGGCCTTTTAACAAAGAAAAATAAGCCTGTGTTTAGATTGCCACTGATAAAACAAAACAGCTGAGACTTTAATGAAGACCATACTGAGGGTATGTAGGACATAAGGCAAATTAAGCAGGTTACAAACTGCGTATCTTCTGTTTAGACATAGTAGATCTCCCCAATCTTGACAAGTTAGTTGCACTGACAAGGCAATCAGATAGACAGAAACAGAAGGAGATCATTTGTATCAATTTGAAAAACACATATAGTAATGAAACAAAATAGCCACACAAAATAGTCTTTTGCTTTAGAGTTCTTGTTTTTCCATATGCTCCAAAAGCAAACACATACTATTAAACAGGTTTTATTTTGTTTGCAGATAAAGACCATGTAGATTTTATTTTATTTTATTTTGTGAAAATAATTTTTGGACACTCAAATTTTAATCTTGGTAAACTGACAGCTTTGTTTAAACACTGAGTATGAGTATCCTTCCATGAAAAACCCTTTCAAAGTAAAGCAGTTCAGCTGTGAAAACCTGAATACATTAATGGTGACAAGCCTCAGAATAAGCCAACATTTATTCAATTTTTGTAAATAACATTTCTTGACAAATTGCACAACCAAAAATATTGTATGGTAATTTTAATTTCTCCCTATTTCTTTGGTAATAAATGTCTTTGTTTTTATCTTTTTAAATGCATTATCTTATTATTAATCACTTTATTATTTTTTCAAAAAAGACTTCGCAATTTTTTTTTTTTTTTTTGGTTCCAGGGATCAAACTCGGGACCTTTCCTTACAAGGCAGGTGGTAGACCCACTGAGCTAAATCCCCCACCCTTGTGTTTGTTTTTTTAAATATGCCTTATGATACCTATGACAGGGAACATTTAAACATTGCCTTTAGTGTATGTGATTAAACATCAAATATATTACTTATGTTTAGGTTTTGGATAATTTTTTAAAAAAATCAAACACTTCAGTTCTCAGTCAATTGTATTCTGAAGATAAATATTTATGTTATAATTTACTTTGTATCTAATAAAAATGGTGAGTCTATTTGACAAAAAAAGGAATATTGAAATACTTTAGTGTCATCTTTTTTTAAAGGATCACAGTATATTTAATCTATATAGTCATGCTCCTAAAGATTGGGATTATTCTTTTTTTGATGTAAATATTTGTGAGAAATTTAAGTTTTTAAATATGTCATATATATTATGTGTGTTGTCTCAAAACATTTAATTTGAGACATAGTCTTAAAATTAGGTTTTCTTTTTTGATTTCCATAAAAGATCAAATATGGGGCCGGGGATTTAGCTCAGTGGTTTCCCCGCCTGCTGCGCAAGCACAAAGACCCAAGTTCAATCCCCGGTACCAAAAAGAAAAAAAAAAAAAAGATCAAATATGGTTTTTAAGCCTGCTTACAAAACTTATTTTCAGTAAAAATACAACTCAAAACTTCTGCACTCTTATTATTTTTAAAAATGTTACTTGATCTGTATCTGTTGATTTATTCTACCTTTACATTTTAAAGATCTTTTTGAATGACTAATTATGAGCTCAGTGAATAAAATGAATCGTGTTGCCCATACAGTAGTATCTTGTGTTATCATAACTAGTACATCAGTTAGCTTTGTTTCCATAGCAAACCATCCCCAAACTTGGTAACAAAATAATAAGCATTTATTATGGGTTGTGATTATGTGGGTAGGGTGGAGAACTCTCTTACTCTGAGCTGCACTTGCTTATTTGCCTGGAGTATTGCTGATTGCTGAGTGAAGTGATAGAGTGATTGAGCCATATTTCTCATTCTCCAGCTGACTATCACTAGTTACATGGTAGTGCTAGCAGTCCATGTGAACAAACATAAGCTGCCGGGTTTCACGAGGCCCAGGGTTGGTACTGGCCTCTTGTTACATTTTTTTGAACATGGCAAGTTACAAAGCCAGCCAGACTCAAGAGGTAGCAAAATTTTATTTACTTATACTAGCAGTGATCAGTCATGTTATAATTTCTTACCAAATGAATTCTATTCATGATAGCATTATAAAGAATAAAGTACTTAGGATAAATTTCACAAAATAAGTAGACAAAATATACTGAAATGGTGACTACTGGGAAGGAAGCAAAAAAAAAGTTATTTCGTATTTCAATTACCAGGATAAATTTGAAGAAGTGAGTTATGTTATTGTCTGTAAATAAGAAATTTGAACATGTTCAGTACAGTTTCAGTCAAATTTCCAGAAAGATTCTTTGAACCTGGAAAATACCTTTCTGAAATTCACTAAGAATTACATATTGTGAACATTTTTGGGACTTAAAATTTGAAAACTATGGTAGAAATGGATACATTTCTATAAAGACAATTATTAAAATTGTTTGAAAGAAAAAAATCCATTCATTTTAAGCCAAATATTTTATACTCTAAGACTAGAGGATGTGCAGTGCTGTCTAAATTATATTTTATACCTTCAAAACTATGGTTTCATAGGTACAAAGAATTAAATATGTGAAATGTTTATGAAAAAGTGATTTCTATTAACAATACAAACATAAATAGTTGAATCACAAAAATTAAAATACAAAAAAAATACAATTCAATGTGCTCTTTGAACCATTAATTCATTAGAATTAATAATCCCACAGTGAAAACACCAGCCCTAATTGTGGGCAAGGAGTGTGTTAAACAAAAAAACTTGAGTAAAAAAAACTTTAAGAAAATTGAAAAATAGGGACTGTTTTAAAATTCATGGTCAATATAACTTTAATAACAGTATCAGTTAAGGGTCATCATTAAAAAGAAACATGCCTTCTTGCTCTTGGCACATATATATATATACACATACCAAAAATCAGTAAACTGACCACCAAACCAGCACTCCAAAAAAAATCTTAGGCATATCCTAGAAAGAGACAATTAGACACCCAAAAGGTCTAATAGAACAAACAAAGCTTTCAGGATAAGCAGTTAAGTGGAAGGAAACAAAATTAACAGGAGCAACAACAACAACAACAAGATGGGTGGGGGATGTAGCTCAGTGCCTGCCTGCCAAGTGCAAGGTCTTGAGTTCAATCTCCAGTACTGAGAAAAAAGAAAGAAATCAGTAATGCAGTGACAGAAATAAGTCAGTACCTTTCAGTAATAACTGTCAATGTGAATGGTCTCAGTTTGCCAATGAAAAAACACATTGGCAGAGTGAATCAAGAAACAAAACCCAGTGGTATTCTGTGTACAAGAAAGACATTTAACCCCAAACCAATTCATAAAGATCAAAGGATGGAAAACTGTTCCACACAAAGAAAATCCCAAAACAAGAAGTAGCTATCCTGTTTTCAAACAAACTGAACATTAAGCCAAAACCTATCAGAAGAGACAAAGAAGGTCACTACATATTTTTTAAGGGAACAAACAGTTCAACAGGAAAAGATAACAATAATAAGCATATATGCACTGAATGTCGGCACTCCCAACTTTAATAAAAGAAACACTACTGACATAAAAGATCAGATCAGGGCCCGGGATTTAGCTCAGTAGTTCTGCCGACTGCCTCGCAAGCGCAAGATCTCTAGTTTGATCCCTGGTACCAAAAAAAATAAAAAGTAAAAAAAAAATGGAAGATCAGATCATCATCAATAGTAACAGTGGCAAATATAAGTACCCCACTGTTACAATCAGACAGATGATCTAGAAAAATAGTATCAAAGATATAGTTGAAACCAAACTTTCAAACAGATGGACTTAATAGATATCTACTGAGTGTTCTAACAAAAAAACAGAATGAAAATTCTCAGCAGCACATGGAGCTTTCTCCAAAATAGACCACAAACTATCCAATAAAGAATTCCTAAGGAAATGCAAAAGAATCAAAGTTATCCAGTGAATATTATTATAGCACAATGAAACTAGAACTCAGTGGTAAACTGTGCAAACACATGGAAATTAAGCAGTACGCTTTTTTTTTTTTTTTTTTTTGCGACAGGGTCTCCTAGGCAGTTCAGGCTGTCCTTGAACTCGTCATGTAGCCTAGGCTGGCCTTGAACTCTTAGAGAGATCCTCCTTCCTCAGCCTCATAAATGCTGGGATTACAAGTGTGTGCTACCACACCTGGCAAAAATACACTCTTGAATAATCTGTGTTTCACATTAGAACTCAAAGAAGAAATTAGTTCTTAGAATCAGATGCCAGTACAATATACCAGAATTTATGGGACACAATGAAAGCAGTCCTCAGGGAGAATTTTATAGCAGTGAATACCCACATTAGAAAAATCAAGCCCAAATAAATATCATAATGATGCACCTAGAAAAGCAGAAACAATGCAAATCCAAAGCCAGTGGAAGGAAAATATAAAGATCAGAGCAGAAATTAATCAAATTGTCATTGAAAACAGTACAAGGAATCAGTGAATCATAGAGCTGGATCTTTGAGAGAATGAACAAAATAGACAAGTGATTAGCCACTCTTAC
Source organism: Heterocephalus glaber (assembly GCF_000247695.1). The sequence continues at coordinate 2,763,478 of NW_004624821.1, read as the reverse complement.
AAAAAAAAAAAAAAAAGACACCCAAATCATTGCCATTAGAAATGAAAGAGGTAAAATCCCAATAGACGCCTCTGAAATTCCAAAGATTTTTAGCAATCACTGTGAAAGCCTGTATGCCAATAAATTGGAGACTTCTGAAGAAATGGATAGATTGTTGAGTACACATGAATTACCAAAACTGAATCAAGAGATTTAAAAACCCTGAATAATCCAATAAAAGCCAATGAAACTGATACAGTAATAAACTTACTAAATAAGAAAAGCTTAGATTCTTATACACTTTGTTGCTGAATTCTGTAAGAACTTCAGGTAATATCTAATGCCAATACTCCTTAAGGAAATTGAAAGGGAAGAAGTACTCCCAAAGTCATTCCTGGTATATAGCATTACACTCATTCCAAAATCAACCAGTCTTCTTAATGAGCATAGACACAATAATCCTCAACATGATATTGGCAAATAAAATAGAAGAAATCTTCAGAAACATCATACATCATAAGCTTCCTCCTAGGGATGCAAGGAAGGATCCATATATGTAAATCAATGAATGTAATGCATCAAATAAACAGAAACAAGTAGAAAAATCATATGATCTTCTCAATAGATACAGAAAAAGCTTTTGACAAAATCCAGCATCTATCAGTGAAAACGAATACTGAAAGAAATAGGTATAGAAGAATTTTTCTCAGTCTAATAGCCAGATATGACAAATCTGCCACCATTAGATTAAATAGGGAAAAGCTAAAAGCTCCAGAAGAAGACCAGGATGTCCACTATCACCAACTCCTGTTCTATATCATAATAGAGATATTAGTCAGAACAATCAGGCAAGAGGAAGAAAGAAAAAGGATGTTACAGTGGATTAACTAATAATCAATTGGAATGCCCAGCTGAACTGAATCAGTGTGATCTGGGCTTGGAAGACTCACCTGAGGATTGTTACCAATGGCATAAAAAAAGAACTGAAGGGAAAGATCCTGTGCGGTTGATTTTCTTGGAGAAGCTTGTCATGGCTGGTTTTCCTGATGTGAACTTGGCTGTTCTTATGGAAGGAGGAGCTGAGTCCTTGCTGTTGCTGGGAATGGCTGCTATTCTCATCAAGGGAGCTCTGGTCTTTGCCCTGAGCATTGCTTCTTGGCTCCAGTGCAAATTCCTCAGCCTAGTGATACAAATCCTTCACCTCGCCAGCCAGCACAGGCTTTCTAGCTTCCACCAGTGGCTTTTGAGCCTTTCCAGTGCAGATCTTTCATACAGACTAGCATGAGACTTTGCCGTGGGCCCCTGGCCTTCAGCTGGACTTGTGCGGGACATTACTGTGGGATCCAGGCCCTCAGCTAGATTCTTCAGGTCTCTAGTGCATGGATAGATCTATTGCATTCCTCAGCATTTGACTTTTTGGGTGAATATTGTAAAGTAATCCTATAAATAATGTGTCCTGTATTAAATCTGTTCCCTTGCAGACTCTGTCTCTATCAGATGTGTAGGAGAAAGGAAAAAAAATCAAATTATCATTATTTCTGATGACATGATCCTCTATATAGAAGACTCAAAAGGTCCATGAAAATTATCATTCAGAAAGAGTTAAGGATATCACCTTATGCATACTTAACGTTTGTTACGATTCATAATAACCAAATCTTGGAAGCAGATCTATATGTACATCAAAAGATGAATGGATGAAGAAAATGTGGTATTTACACACAGTGGAGTACTACTGTGCCATAAAGAAAGATAAACTTGAGTCATTTGTAGGGAAATGGATGCAACTTGAAACCATAATGTTAAGTGAAATAAATCAGACACACAAGCTTAAATATTCCATGATTTCTCTTATATGAGAAATCCAAAATATAAATAAAGAGCAAAATAAAAGATAGATAGTAGGAAGTAAGATCGTTCTCAAAGGGGAAGGGAATCAAGAAATGGAGGGTGGAGTAAAGAAGTGTAGGGAAAGGGCATGAGAGAAGGAATTAAGATGTGCTACATGTACCAACTCCACACAGGGAATGTAAACATTATGTACTGCTCTATTGCAAACGTAGCAAAATAAATAAGGGGCATCAAGAGATGAGTGGAGGGAAGACAGAGGGGAAAAGGTATGAAAAAATTAAGATGTGTGATGTACATATACCAACTCCCCACAAGGATTGTAAACGTTATGTACTACAAACATATGGTAATAAATAAAAAAGTTACAGATGTACATCAAAAGAAGTTCACTAAAAGACTCCTAGAATTAATAATGAAATTCAGTAGTGTACCAGAAAACAAAATTAACACACAAAAGACAGTAACATTCATCTCCCCCAACAATGAACTTATTGAGAAAGAAATTAGGAAAACATTATTGACCATAGCATCAAGAAAATTAAATACTTAGGAATTAACCTAATCAAGGAAATGAAAGACCTCTACAATGAGAACTACATTGCGCAGACAAAGGAGATTAAAGAGGACATCAGAAAATGGAAAGATATCTCCTGTTCCTGGATATGTAGAACCAGTATTGTCAAAATGGCCATACTTACAAAACCAATAGATTTAATGCAGTCTCAATCAAAATACCAATAGCATTCTTCAGAGACCTAAAATACATATGAAACCAGAAGAGATCCAGAATAGTGAAAGCAATCCTGGGTAGCAAAGCAAATCATGAAGCATCATAATCCCAGATATGAGGTTATACTACAAAGCTACTATCATTACAGCAGAATGGTACTGGCACAAAAACAGGCACATGGATCAATGAAACAGAGTAGATCCAACGTTGAATTTGAACATTTTTTTATGTAGTCACTGGACATTTTTATATAGTCTAGATATTAGTCCTCTGAGGAATAGCTAGCATTTTTTTTCTCATTCTGTAGGATGCTCTTTTATTCTGATAGTTGTTTCCTTTGCTGTGTAGAGCTTTTCAGTTTGATGTAATTGCATTTGTCAATTCTTGATATTATTTCTTGTGCAATTGCAATTCTGTTGAGAAAGTCCTTGCCTACACTAGTCTCACAGAATTTTTACCTATTTTTTTTCTTGCAGTAGATTAAATGTTCCCATTTTAACATTTAGATCTTGGATCCATTTTGATTTTAGTTTAGTACATGGTATAAGATACATGACTCTAGGGCCAAGGATTTAGCTCAGTGGTTCCAGCACCTGCCTCGCAAACACAAGGTCCCAAGTTCAATCCCCAGTACCAAAAAAAAAAAGATGTATGACTCTAGACTCAATCTTCTGCATGTGGACATCCAATTTTCCCAGCATTATTTATTAAGAGGCTATGTTTTGCAGTGTATGTCTTTTGCCTCTTTGTCAAAGATCAAATAGCTGAATGCATCTGGGTTTTTTTCAACATTTCTGGCCATCCAAGAAAGCAAATTAAAACAGCACTGATATATTTCATCTTACTTCTGAAAGAATGGCTATTATCAAGAAATCAAATAAATGCTGGTGAAGCTGCAGAAAAAAGATAACTTTTCTACATTGTTGGTGGGAATGTAAATTATCAACTAGTACCACCATTATAGAAATCAGTATGGAGATTCCTCAAAAAACTAAAACTAGAAATTCCCTTTGGCCCTACTATTCCCTTTCTAGGTATTTTCCCCAAAGAGTTAACATTATAGTGATACATGCATACTCATGTTTATAGCACCACAATTCGTAATACTTTGGAAGCAACCCATATTTTCCTCAACAAATGAATGGATAATGAAAATGTGTTATTTACAGGGTAGAGTACCGTTGTGTCACAGAGAGAGATATACACGTGTGTCATTTGTAGGAAAATGAATGCACCTTGAGACTTTACTGTTAAGTAAAATAAGTCAGACACAAAAGCTTAAGTACTTCATGGTTTCTCTCATATGAGAAACGCAAAGTATCAATAAAGAGCCAATTAAGTAGAGAAATAGATCTTTGCATGAGGGAAGGGAACCAAGAGTTGGAGGCAGGTGCAAAAAAGGGGAGAGAAAGGGATTAACAAAACAACTGAGATGTGTTTTGTTCATGTACCAACTCTCCACAAGAAATGAGATCATTTTATACCACAAACATGTTAAGAAAAAATAAAAATTGAGCAAAAGATTAGCTGAATTCAGCCCAAGTAAAAAGTGGCATATTTTATCAAATTTAATTTATCATGGGAATGCAAAATTGGCTCGTTAGGAAAAAAAATCTATTCCCATAATTCACTTTATTAACAAAGTAGAAACTGAATGCCTTTCAGGAGGTATTACAGAAACACTAAAAAAGTTCAGATGACTTTATGATAAAATAAATTAACAAAAGTGAATACAAAAGAGCTAACACCTTCCTCAAAATGGAAAGGCCTTTCTGGAAAAGAACTATAGTAAAATTACCCTTAATGATGAAATAGTAAAAGTGCTCTTTTTAAAAACAGAAGAGAACTTACTGTTAAATTATAATTAATAATTGTTTACCTGTACTTTGTATTAAAAAGTCAACATACAAAATTATACTTCCAAATACATCAGTAATCCAAATGCAGTATTTAAAAATAGTATAAAAATATGAAGAACCTTTGAGTAAGTTCAGTAAACTGTGATATTATGTTGAATTGTATGAAACTTTGTTGGAAGGCATTGAAGGACACCATTGTACCATCACAGAACACATCATGCCTAAAAAAAATAGGAAGACTCATTGTCATGGAGGCTTTTGGTTCTGCTGAGTTTGATTTTATAGACTATGTGCTTTTTAGTCAAAATAATTATATTTTTCTATTATGTATTGTATCTTTTTGGCCACTTGGTAGATAAACTTAAATATACACAAACCAAAGGTTTAATAGTTTGTTTTCAATGCTTTTAAAATCTATTTTATCAGATACAAGTATGGCTACCAATTCAAAACCTTAGAAGTTAATTATATAATTATAAAGAGGTGTATTCAGCATGAAAAAATAACAGTTCTAAATATGGTTGCACCTGACATTGGAGCTCACATTATATAACTATTCATACATATGTTATAGTTGAGCACTTTGCTGTCTTTCAGTCATAGACAGGTCATCCAGGCAGAAAATCACCAAAGAAACAGCAGTAAAATTATATTATAGATCAAATGGACCTAATAGACATCTGTAGAACATTATCCCAAAGAATTGCAGAATACTCATTCTTTTTAATAGCACATGAAACATTTGATAGGCCATGCAGTGATAGACCACAAAACATGTCTCAACAATTCTTTTAAAATGTAAATTATATCAAGTATTATTTCTGGTCACAGAGCAAGAAAACTACAAATTAAGGGAGGAGATGTTTATTTTGGTTCATAGTTTAAGAGGATTCAGTCTATCATTGGCTACTTCCAAGGCAGAAATTGCAGTGAAGAAAGGCACTCAATCCATGGCAGCCAGGAAGCATAGAGAGAAGGGAAGAACTAGTGACAAGAATACACTCTTCCAGCCCAAGCCTCCAGTGACAGACTTCTCTTCTGGCCAGAGCCTACATCCTAACAGCACATTCAAGTATAATGCCCCTATGGTCCAATCACTTTCCAAAATTCCCACCTCTGAATATTTGAGACTTCAGGGGAATATTTTAGGTCTAAACCATAATATGTATGGACTGTGGAGATAGCAAATTGATAGAGTGGGTGATTAGCATGTGTGTTCTCCTGAGCTAAATGTCCTGCATCCCCTTTCCCCCACAAAATTGAGTAAAAGGATCAAATAAGCTATTTCTGCATCTCAAGAAACTAGCAAACAAGAACAAACAAGACTGAAAACTAGTTGAGTGAAAGAAATAAAAATTAAAGCAGGAAAAATAAAGGAATAGAGTTAAAAAATACAATCTGACACAATGATCTTGTTCCTTGAAATGATAAACACAAATGACAATCCCTTAGCTAGACTAAGAAAAAGGGAAAAAAACCACAAAATAATATTAGAAATGAAAAGGGAAATATTCAGCCGACACTAAAGAAATAAAAATAATCATCAGAGGTTATCATGTGCCTACAAATTCAATAACCAAGAAGAAACGAACGAATTACTGGACACAGACGCCTTACCAAGATTGAATTATGAGAACAGTGAAAGTAAAAACTACAATCTTGGTAAAACTAGCAGTCTTACACAAAACTAGCAAAAGTATACCATTCAAAATATATGTAGAGTTCTTATCAATGAGAAAAAGTCATGGACATGCATATATTTTCTAGTAAATAAGTTATGTGATAGCCATAAATGTATTTGAAAATGTAAATAAAATCCCATATTTCCATGTCGTATCTTCTGGATTGGCAAAAATTAAATACCATGTGTTTGTAACTATGAAAACTGGTACTGATAGAAATTAAAATTAGTACAATTATTTTGGAAATAATTACAGGAAACATAAATATGCCTATAATCTAAGAGCCAACACTTCTACTCTTAGGAACATAGAGAACTGTGGAAGATGTACATCAAGAATTTTAAGAACATTCATAGTTTCATTGCTTGTAATATTAGAAAACTGGAAACAGTCCAAATGTCCATCTACAGAAGAGAATATAAATTTTGATATGATCGTAGAAGAGAATACTAAGGTGAATGTGATTGAGCTATAGATCCATACAGCCGTATGTGTAATACAAAATATTTAGATACACAAGGATTTAACATTCATAATGTATGGTTCCATTTATTTACATTTCTAAAACAGAGAAACTAGTATTGTTTATGAATCTATACGTATGTAGCACAACTAACAATGGGCACAACCAATTAACACAATTTAGGATAGGCATTAATTTGAGTGGCTGGGAAAAGAATCAGTGAAAGGCTGAATCTTTCAGTATTATTGCTAATACTTCATTTCTTAAGGTAAATAAAAGCTGATAAATATATGAAATTTTAAAGTAGACTGGTTAGTTAATGTAAATTGGCTTTTTAAAAATCAGGAAAAGGCAAGGATACTTGCCTTACTTGATTTTATAATGTATCTTTAAACCATTATAATTAAAGTAATATTATCATGAAAAAAGAAAAACTGAGTAGTTAAAAGGAAAACAACCAAATATATTTAAAGTTGAGAATACATTAAATTTGTATTTAAGTCAATAGGAAAGTATAGGTTTTAATTCAATAATTGGACAGCTGATTGATCTATTAATATGTATCTGTTCTCTGGAGAGATAGACTGGCAACAAAGAATCATAGAGGAAATTACTGATTTTTTAAAAAAAATTCGTTTTTATCATAAATAGGTTTATTCTGCTGTTTAGCATGTATTTATTGAGCATCTTTTACTAAGCATCATTTTAAGTTCTAATAAGACTGAAATGGTGGTGACATATGAGAAACAATTAAAATCACACATTACTAAGAGGTATACAGAGAATTTAAACACAATGAGATGCTAGCAAGTGAACATTGCTAACTTGGGCAGGCCTTAGGAGAAGCCCTTTTGAAGAGAGATCTAACTAGTAAAGACCAAAGGGAGAAACATTGTTGTCAAAAAAGAATATATGATACAAATACCCATGTTTGAGAAAAATATTGGTGGGACTGGAATGTATAGAAATGAGCCAAAAATAGGCATGATATGAGATTTAAGATCTTGCAGTGGGACAACAAAGTTTTGTAACTAGGGCTTTATAATTCAAAGGAAGTAGTTTTGATTTGATCTCAAGAATAATTGGGAACCTATTGGAATATTTGTAAACAGAGGGTTACATAATATGATTTATTACAGTTTAATTTGAAATAGTGTAAGACTAATGAAGTGTTGAGAAATAATAGAAAGTTTTTATGTTACTCTCTTTTTACCATTGCACATTGTCAAGGCCAGGAGACTAATGTTGATATAATGCCACAAATTATTGTGCAGATTATATTCAGATTTCAACAGTTTCTATATGTTAGAACATGTTCTTATGTTTCCTGCAATCATGTACATAGCTCTATGAAATTTTATTAAATGTATAGATTTGGGTAAATATATTGCCACAATCAAGATGCAGACCATTTCTTTATTCGAAGAAACTCCTTCCTATTACTTTAATTGGTACACTTTTTCCCCAGATCTAACCTTCAGCACCAATGATTTGTTCTCCATCATTATAATGTTGTCAGTTCAGAAATGTTACATGAATGAAATTACATATTCTGCAAAATGATCTTGAGATCCATGGAAGTTGTGTGTATCATTAATTTGTTTCCTTCATATTGCTGATTAGTAATCCATTATATATGTACCAAAGTTTGTTCATTTACCTGTTGAAGGACATTTGGGTTCTTGTATGGTTTTTGGTAGTGATGAAGCTGCTGTGAACATTTGTGTTCAGGCTTTTGCGTGCATGTTAGTTTTCATTTTTCTACCATAGTTATTTCTGAACTGCAATTGCTGAGTCATAAGTTGTATGTTTTTCCTGTTTTTAGAGTAGTTGCAGTATGGTATATCCATTTCCATTAGCAGTTTGTGAGTTTAGTATCCTTACTAACATTTGATATTGTCAGGATTTTTTTAGCCATCTTAATAAATGTAGAATAATATTTCATTTTCGTTGAAATTTGCATTTGCCTAATGGCTAATGATATTGAACTTTCTTATATGCATTTTTGCCATTTGTCTTCTACATTGCCTTTTGGTGAAATGTTGAGTTTTGGGGCGTTGGTTCAGAGGGTCTGATTTATTTTGTTGGATTTTTTCTTTTTTTTTACTGTTTACCTAACTCTGTATATTAATGATAGAAGTTCTTGGATAAATGATCTACAAATATTTTCTCTAAACTCAGGCTGATTTTTACAGTCAAAAAAGTCTTCTCAGAGAAAATTCATTTTGATTGTATTAATTTTTCTTAAATGCATTGTGCTTTTCATGCCATTTTTAAGAACTCATGTCAAACAACTTTCCACTTAATCCAAATTCATGAAGATTTTTCTGCCATTTTCTTCTAAAAGTTTTATAGTTTTGTTTTATACTTAGATTCATGAACCTTTTTTTTTTTTTTTTTTTTTTTGCTACCAGGGATCGAACTTGGGTCCTTGCGCTTGCACAGCAGGCAGCGAAACCACTGAGCTAAATCCCTAAATCCCTGGCCCCTCATAAACCATTTTAAGTTAATTTTTGAATAAAACATTAGGTTTAGATCTTTTATTTTTCTGTTAAACTTCTAAATGTTTCAGTCCCTTTTGTTGAAAAAACTATTCTTCTTCCATTGCTTTGCTTGTACACCTTTATCACCTTGTACACCATTGACTATGCTTATGTGGGACTATTTCTGGGCTTTTTCTGTTTCATTGACTAGTATGTCTGTTGTTCCACCATTATAGTAGTGTGATTTGGGGTTTGGTGTTGTTTTGTTTTGTTTATTTTTTACTGGGTCTATGTAGTAGACATTGGCATCGAACAAGCCTTGTAGCCCAGGCTGGCCTCAAACTTGTGATCCTCTTGCTTAAATCTTCTAAATACTAATTACTCTTGATTTCAGTAGCCATATAGCATGCATTCTCATTGAGGTGGATGTTTCCCCCAAGGAAGGAAAGTTGTTAGGAGGTGAAAAAACTCAGATATGACAATGATTGTAACTTTCCAAAGGGCTGTATAAGGAAGGATACAGCATATCTGCGGGATTAAAATGTAATAGACCAGGAGTCATTATGAATAGAATTGTTTAAAAAGATTCCTTAAGGAGATGGTAATGAAAGGACAATAATGAAAACTTGAGTAACATTCTCTATAAAAAACCTTAAAATCAGATATTGTGGCCAGGCATGGTGGCACACCCCTGTAGTCCCAGCACTCAGGAGGCTGAGTCAGGGGGATCATCATGAATTCAAGGCCCATCCAGAATAATAGTGAGTTCAAGGCCAGCCTGAACTACACAGTGAAACCTTGTCTCAAAGAACCAAAATAGGGCTGGGGATTTAGCTCAGTGGTTCTGCTGTCTGCCTTGCAAGCGCAAGGTCCTGAGTTTGATCCCCGGTACCAAAAAAAACCCCCAAAAAACCAAAATAAATAAATAAATTTTTAAAAATTAGATCTTGTGATTCTTTAACTTTATTGTTTTCAGAACCATTTTGGCTATTCTAGTATTTTTGCCTTATCATATAAATTTTATTTTTTTAATTTTAATTTATGAGTACCTGTGTGTAGTACATTTCTTGCGTGTTGTTGGTACATGTACTTAACACATCTCAGTTCCTCTTTTTTCATTACTTATTCCTTCCGTCCTTCCCCCTTCTCTCTATCCCTTGATTGGAAAATGACCTATGTCTCTACTTCCTATTAAAATATGTAAAATATCTTTTATTTTGCTCTTTATTTTTGCTCTGTCTCTCATATCAGAAACAGTGTGATTTTTAAGCTTCTGTGTCTGATTTCACTTAATATTCTTCCTGTATAAGTTTTTAAATTAACTCTGTATCCTCAAAGAATCTTCTTAGAATTTTAATAAGAAATGTGGTTCATATTTTTAGCAGCCCATTCTGGTTGTTTAGTGAATAATATTTTGGCAGAATTGAAAATACTGGAAAATAAATCCAGTTAGGAAATACTGACCTCAGGAGAGCGGTGATGAGTTCAAATTGGGAATATTGATAGCATGGGATATGTTTTTATGGAGTGCCAAGACTGTTAACAAATTGGTTGCACTGTGGTAAGAAAAATACATCCAGGACCAGGGATTTAGCTCAGTCGTGCCACTGCCTGCCTCACAAGCACAAGGTCCTGAGTTCGATCTCCGGTACCAAAAAAAAAAAAAAAAAGAAAAATGCATCCAGAAAAGTTCAGGATTTCAGCACTGCACAACTGTTAGATGATACTGTTTACTAGAGCATTGGGAACTAGTACAGTATAAAATTAAATTTGGAGGGAGAGAATGAGGAGAAATCAATTTTTTCTGTCTTGTGTGTAATATATGGGATGTCTGATAGTCATTTCTGTGAAGATGTTTACCAAGTAAATACATATGTGAGTCTGAAATTCTGTGAAGGTATAAAGTTTTGAGATATGGATATGGGTACTGTTGGATTTAACATGTAACAACGGGTAATGTATAGATTACTGAGAAGCTCTCAACTATGAGAGATTAGTAAATAGAGGATTGAAGTCCTTAGTATTTGTGAATTCAGGAAAATAAGTAAGAAAAATGAATACAATTTTTAGGGCAACTCATTCAGGATCCCTCCTGTCTCTCAGGAGCTATTCTTATTTTACATTCCTATTCTCCATTCCTAGTCCCCAGTAAATTCTCCTACTCTTAATGTCCGTTGTTCGTTACGATTCATTCTTCTACTTCAGGGAACATGAACTCGATGTATCTGACATGTAGCATATTGGGAGTTACATCTATTCCCTTTATATCAGAAGGACACAGATGTCACAAAGAGCTTGCTTTTGTGGCTTTCCTCACAGTAGCCCACCCTATATCCTCCAGGATGTACTTGTATCTTGCTTTTTTCCCTCTCTTACTCAGCCCAAGTTTGCTCTGCAGAGCCTCACTCTTCACTTTTACTTTTTCAAATAAACTCTGTCATGGTTTTATTTGCAAAAAAAAAATTTAATACATTTTTCTAAAAAGGCCAGTGGATATGTGCTATAAATTCCTCAAAAGTAGTTTATTGTTCAATAATTACGTGCAGAATAACCTCATTTGCTAAGGAATGACATTAAAGCAGGTATTTTGAAAACCAAATTGTCAAGTTACAAAATCTACTAATCATTGAGTGGCATCCACAGAGAGAGACATAGTTGCAGTTTTGATGGGAATATAAATTGCTAAATACTCCTAGCATTGAGGATATCAGAAATCTTTTTTTTTTTTTTTTGGTACCAGGGATCAAACTCGGGTCCTTGCACTTGTGAGGCAGACGGCAGAACCACTGAGCTAAATCCCTGGCCCCAAAAATCTTATTAATAAGTTCTTCCCTGTTAGTCCTCTAGTTTAAGTTCTTTTCTCTTTCTGAATGACTATGGTTCCCCTGTCCTTTCTTATTTTTTACTTTTACTGTCAGTGATTTATCAAAATACAGTTAAATGTGGATAGCTAATTGAATGCAAAGTCCTTAACTATCTGAAGCTGTGTCTAAATGTGTCTTCTGGAAATTGGACAGTTTCTTTATTCTGTATTTTCATATTTACTGCATGTTACTATTCACTTCTTTTTGCATTTTTAATTATTTTTTCCATTGTGAATAGAAAATTGGTTCTACCTTTCAGATGTTGCAAATGTTCATACTTAGCACAGAGAACTTTATTAATAATTATATATTGTTCATATTTAATTAAATAGGAAGCAGGAGATGATTTTCCTGTTTTGCTCACAGAAAAACACATATGTGATTGAACTTTTCTAAGGACATAGACTCAGATTATGATGAAATCCTTTTTAGTATTATACCTCAGAAATCTGTGAATTATGAATAAGTAGTTTATATTCCAGAATAATATTTGCCATTGTAACTGTCTATCCTGTATTAGTAAATCAATTAAGTTGTAATTTTTACAAAATGATAACTGACTCTGGATATGTGCATATTTAATAGATAAAAAGTAGTACCTATTTGAAAGTTTCTCTGCTTCCTTCTTAATTTTGTGAATTTCCCTATTGTTAAGGTACATTTCATACTTGAAAGTTAAGAGGTGTAAAAATGAGATTTAATAAGTCCTCCTCATCTACCTGCATAGAGATACTAGTATAATGCATGTTTAAACATTATGTATTATAGACAGGTAAAAAGCAAATTTTTTTAGGAAGATGCAGTAAAACTTAAGAGAGTATTGAACTAGCACATAGGTATTATTCATAAAAACTTATTACTTTATGATAAGAAATAGTTTTATTAAATAGAATAAGCCAAGTATCTGTCCACTAATAGGCATTTCTGTTGCATACTCTGATAAATTTTCATCAAATTTAATTTACTCACTCATGGCAAGAACAGATGTTTAGCTTAATGGAAGAGAGAAGAAAATTAAGTATATTGATCTGTAGAGCCACCTCCCAAGTTTAACTTTTTTAGAGTAAAAGAAAGGTTCAGAGGCTTCTTTCATACCTACCATTTAAAAATATTAAATAGGTTGGTATTTTACTTACTATATATTTGTCTTTAGCTTTGAGTTTAGAAATACATTTATATACTTAATAAATGCGCCAATATTTGGAAATTTTTAGTCTTACAGTTTTTTTGGATGTGACTTCATATGTTTACATTAACGTGATAAATTATTTTCCTCCTTCACCAAATCACACATTTTAAATTGTTATGCATATGAAATTGCTCATGTGAAATAACTATTCTTTTATTTATTCTCTGATTAAAATATGCTTTTAAGGTATTGACACTTAAGAATGTTAACCAATCTGATAACATTTTTATTTTGTACATTTAAATTGTATTATTATTATTGTTATCTGGGTAATGTTGTAGTTTTTGACCTAGAGGATTAGCAGTTTGTAATTATTTTTCGTCTTGTATTTCAGGGATTGAATAACTTAGCTAAGATGACTGAGTAGGTGAATTATCATGCTGTGGTGACTCAGCCATACATAGTCTGATGATACTCATATTAATATGTATAATTTAAGTCAGCTGTCAAACATCCAGTAGGGCTTGTCTTACAGTTCTGGTTTGATAATGTAAAAAAAAGAATTTTAAAAAAATTATTTGCCCTCACATGTTATAAGGTTTAATATTTACTGATTCATTCTTTCAGAAGCTATTTATTGAGTGCCTATTGTATTACAAACTCTGTTATCCATGCTGGGAATACAAATATGAACAAAATAGGTAGTATTCTGTGCTCTGAAGAAGCTTATGATTCTAATGAAAGACTGACAATAAGCAAAATTAATAAGTAAAATATATCATTTTCCCATACTGATAAGTGCTAAGGAGAAAAATAATTGGAGGAAGGGCAGGAAGTGAATAAAGGTGGTTGTTACAATTTAGTTATAATTCCATGAAAGGCTTCATTGGGAAAGTATGAAGCAGAAAGTGCATCATCTGTGCAAAAGGAGTCTCCTTTCATAAAACTACAATATATTTATAAAACATACTCAATTAGTATAGAATTTCAGTATTCTATTTATATAAAAATGGTAAGAACTTTTAAAAACTCATGCAACTGGCATCATTTGACCTACAACTGCCTCATTTATTAATGTGTTCTGTTAGTATAGTTTACTGTTTTTGTTTTTATTGCTTCATATGGTGACTTTTAATGCCCTGACCTCCTGCAGCAGCAAATGTATATTTTGATTGATTTATATCTGTCCTGTCTACACCCATACCACCCTGAACGTGCCCGATCTCTTCTGATTTATATCTGTCCTACAAAGGAAATCAATTACATTTTTATTAACATGTTTTTAATGCACAAAATGCGTTTAAAATCTTATGGTCTTGTGAATACATGTTATACATGTTGAATACATGTGCTGGATGTCAACTTACTGTGATTTTTTTTTTTTTTTCTTTCAATGCTGGGGGTCAAGCCCAGAGCTTTGTGGATGCTTGGCCAGGCTCTTTACCTCTGAGCTACATCCCCATACTCCTTACTCTGATTTTTAAAAGTGCTTTTTATACTGTAGTACTATTTGTCAACATTTCCTAGCTCTTTTCCATTGTTAGGAATGAGGAAATTGGGAAAGCTAAATAGTTTCTTTCAAATCTTATAATAATTCTTTTTCTAAAATCTGTTTTTTTAGGTATTGGCTTAGCCAAAGGATTTTTTTTTTTTTTTTTTTAGCTCTTTGGCATAAAAAGTTTCCTTATATTCTTACATTTTAATCCTGCTATTAAAATACTTTCAAATACATTTCAGGTGTGTACTGTGTGTCCACTACACCTGTCTCCCAATACTTAATTTTCTGGATTATGATTCTACCTAGCTGTTGTTCTAGTGGTATGATCCCATAGGAGGAAGGTGGCAATAGACTTCATGCTGTCTTGCTCTTTCTAGATAGAGTGTTGGTGTCTGTTCTAATGCAGATTGGGAACCCTTTGGAGTATAATGTAGTCATTCACAGCCAAAATGTTCTGGGCAGGGAAAACCGTAAACCAACCATTTCCCTTAAAGAAATTCATGTCACAAAAATCAATTTTATTTTTAATTCAGATTTCTCACAGTAGAGTAATTTGATGGCCTCTGCCATATTATTACATATGTTTTATAATCATCTAAGCCATTCCATTGCTGTAAACCTTATTACAATAAGTTTTAAATTTATATGTATAAATATAGGCACACTGCAACATATTCCATGTCTGTTTCTCAATAACAGAAAATCTTACAGTATACTCTTTTAATACCAGTGTTGAATTTGCATATATAGTTCTTTTGCTTTTTTTTTTTTAAATTAATGTAAAATAAATGGTGGCTGCTTAATATTTTCTAAGGTATTGGATGATTGGAGAAATAGTTTCCATCACCCAATTTGTCTATTTTAGGAAGATTCCTACACAAAGTAACATTTTAAGTGAGTTGAAGAAAATAGTTTGGCTCATCAGGTTTTGTAGGACAGCCTAAAAAAGTCTTCAATGAGGAGAAAAAACAAAATGACAATAAAGGAATATGATAGTATACATTATTTTTGTATAAAATGAAAGAAAGTCTGCAAAATTAGGCTGAAGTGTAGATTATGAATCTAGGGTTCAGTCTAGGAGTGTGATAAATTATATGAGTGAATGAGTGACACGGCTCATTTTATTAGCCGGGTTACAGATTAAATGTAAAGGGGTAAGCTGAACCAAAAAATGAGATAATTAACAAAGTTATTTATATAAAACATTTATTTTTTGTTTAGCATAGTTTTCCTTTACAGTAAGTTATAGATCCTAATAAAAATTAAAGAGCAAGTTGCATTTGGAAGATCAGGTCATTGTAACTCATTGACATTAGGCCACATAACTGAATAATGTCTTCCTTCAGTGAAATACATCAAATGAGATCAACAATTATGACTCATAAACATGCCTTGCAGGCATAAAACAGCAGGGAATTAGCATGTGAGGCTGATAAATATGCATGTAAATAAGTTCCCAAAGGAATAACATGGGTTTGATTGATAGGTTTAGAATTGGAACATATGTAAACCCCTTTATTCCTCATTCTGGTGTAGCTAAGTAAGGATGCATTTTACTTGTTAAAAAGTTTCAATAACTTTGTAAATCTTAATGCCACATCTGTGTTTTTTTTTTTTTATCATGTCACTTGTAAGATTAATTGAATTGTCTACAGGGGAGTTGGTCTGTACAGAAGGTAAATGGTGGAACATGTGAATGAGTGACTATGCATGTGGGATAAGAATCTTTGGGAAATTTTTGTTTTTAAATTATAAAATGATTTAAGCTTATGTGAAATTTCTTTTGGAAATAAAAATGTGACATAGCAGTTGACTATAGCTATCTACTTAATGCTTCATATCTTCTTCTTAGCTCTTAATGTAATTTTTTTTGCCTCCCTCATTCCTACCCTCCCTCCTTTCTGCAGTATTAGGGATGGGATTCCCAGGCCCATTCACATGTTACAGGAGTACTATACCAGTGAACTATGCTCCTAGCCCTTTTCAGGATTTTTGTTTTGTTTTGTTTTAAATCTTGAGGCAGAGTTTCACGACGTTAACACAGCCTGGCCTGAAATTTACCTCCTGACTACCTGAAATTACAGACATGAACAGATATGTTTGGCTAATAATTTCTATTTTGCTGTTTTTTTTTACTATAGCTGTGATAGTCCATAATTAAAATATAACTTTTGAATAATCTTTCACAGTTTCTGATAAGCATATTCTGGTCCTTCTAAATCAGAATTCATAAACTGATAGGTATTTAAATGGCAGTCACAAATTCTCTGTCCATCCCTCTCACTCACTGAAAGACTTTGAATAATTCCTTCCTTGATATTCAAGTTATTTCAGGTAGATAGAAGTAGAAACTTGGCTTTTGATTTCCTGGTACAGAATCTTAGGCATTATTGCTGTGGAGAGTCCAGAGATTTGCTAACTGAAGATCTTACGGGATCATGATGTTACGATATTATGGGGCCCACTTCTGAAAGGGAAGTGGTTTCCTGTCTCCCATTAGCAATAGATTAGTGAATAAAAAGCACCATTCACTTAATACAGTAGATCCCCTTTATTCACAACTTCAGTCTCCACTGTTTATTTTCACACCACGGTTCATCATGGGTACCAAACAGTGGAGACTGAAGCTGTGAATAATTCCAGAAATAATTCATAAGTTTTAAAATATGCTGAGTATTGTGATAAAATCTTCAGCTTTTTTGCTTGTTCTACCCCATCCTGCTGATGGATCATGTGTATGTTCAATATATCTGTATCATATATTCTGTGCTGCTTTTAGTCACTTTAGTGGTTGTCTTGGTTATCACATTGTTACTGTACTGCAGTGCTTGTGTTCAAATAACTCTTATTTTACTTAATAATGACCCCAAAGCAGAAAAGGTAGTGATGCCAGCAATTTGGATATTCCAAAGAGGAGCTGTGAACTGTCTCCTTTAGGTAACAAAGGAGAAGATTTCAGACTTAACAAGGAAAAAGATAATGTGTTAAGAATACTAAACTCGGGCCAGGGATTTAGCTCAGTGGTTTCACCACCTGCTGCGCAAGCGCCAAGTACCAGAGTTCAATCCCCGGTAACAAAAAAAAACCCCGAAAAAGATTACTAAAATTTGTGTTAACAGTGAGTTTCTGTAAAATTTTGAAGAAGGAAAAACTTATTCCTGTTAGTATTGCTGTCAAACTGCCAAAGTTAGGGTCACAGTATATAAATGCTTAGCTAAGATAGAAAAGACATTAAATTTGTGAGTGGACAACATCAACAGAAGTTTTCTAATGGTAGTGTGTTGTGCTAGAAAGCATCAAGCCTGTATGAAAACTTCAACAAGGGATCTCCTGAAATGAATGATTCCATTCCATCCCTTTTACTGCAAGTGGTCACACAAATTAAAAAACTGATTTGAACTGAAAAATATAAAATCTGGAACTGCTATGTCTTCTGATGAAGCTGCTGCCACATTTCCATCAGAATTGAAATTGGTTAAGGAGAAAGTACATCACTCAAAGCAAGTTTTCACTTGTAATTAATCAGGCTTTTCTGGAAAATGGTAGTAGCACCTACATTCTTAAAAATGCAAAGGAGGAAACGGCATAAAATATGGAGACAGCAGTTTCAGATTATCATTTTCTTCTAAAAGGGTCTGGGCAGAAAAATTATCAGACAAGGAACTTCAGCCATTGGCATCATTTGCTCCTGACATCTAGCCATCAACGTTGTCACAGCTTGATGATTCTTAATCATCTGAAGTAGATGATCCCTCTTCTGAGGAATCATCAGAAGGTCAGTATTAGCCTAACAATATGTCACAATGCCTTTGTTATTCACCTTTCTTCATCTCATCATGTAAGTGTTGTATCACTTCATATCATCACCAGAAGTCTTGAGTACAGCACTATCAGAGAAAGAGAGAGAGGCAGAGAGAGAGAGAGAGAGAGAGAGAGAAGAGACAGAGCAAACGAAAGAGCACTTGTACCCACATAACATTTATTATAGTATATTATTTTAATTGTTCTACTTTATTATTATTCTAATCTCTTACTATGTCTAATATATAAATTAAAGTTTATCATAGGAATGTATATATAGGGAAAAACATAGTATATATAAGGTTCAGTATTATCCTTAGTTTCAGGCATCCACTGGAGGTCTTGGAACATATCCCTGTAGATAAGAAGAAGACTTCAATACCATGAAGGAGCCTATGGTTTGAAAGGAATTGTGGCTTTGGTTTGGTAAAATAGGGCTGGATTTTTTATAGCTTGCGTCCATCATTCATCAGGTCATAGTTCTTTATCATTAAATAGGCTTTTGTAGCTGTTTTAGATGCTTGAGATATGTCAGTGAACAAAACAGATGAAGATTCTCTGCCCTTGTGGAGTTTACATTTTCCAAGAGGGAAACAAATAATAAAGAATTAGTGTTTTAGAAAGTAATAATTGATTGGCAAAAGAAACAGGCATTGAAATTTAAGGGGATTGACAGTAGTGAGTGTATGATTTGGGAAGCTGCACAATTAACTATCAGGGTAGTTTTTGTTGAAAAAAAATTTCAGCAAAGACTTCAAAGAGATGAAAGATGAGGCATGCAAACATCAGGACAAGGACACTCCCTGCTGAGAAAATACTACATGCAAAGATCTTATGGTAGTACCTGCCAAACATATTCTGCAGGTGAAATGAGGTTAAGGGGATGAAAGATAAATTAATGATCTTCTCTTTTCTACCCTCAATGGGTATTCAGCATCTTTAAGAATTCTTATGTGTCTGTACAGTTGGTGCAGGCTGACACAATTGCCCTCTGCACTTCTCTTGACACTGGTACCTTTGACATTTTGATCATTCTTTCTTGTGAACCTCTCACATTTTAACAGGCAAAGGGAGACAAACATTGTTAAAAGTAAAATGAAAAGAGTTGCAAAAGTTGTTTTGAGGGTCGGGGATTTAGCTCAGTGGTTTCGCTGCCTGCTACGCAAGCACAAGAACCCAAGTTCGATCCCTGGTACCAAAAAAAAAGTTGTTTTCAAACAATTATTCTTGACTACTAGGAACAATAACAATGGTAGCATCAGGATAGACAGGCAATTGCTGGGCAGACATCCTCATAGAAGTATTTTTTGTATAAGGTTGTGGTTGCCTTTGAGTTCAAACATAAGTGTATGAGACCCCTCTTTTATGACCTCTCAGTTTAATTTTTTGGTTGGAGTTTGACACAAGTGACTCCATTTTGATTCTGATAAGTTTCATAGTTTGTATACACACATCCAAGTAAGGCAGAGCTCTGGAGAGACTCCTAAGATCCTATTAGCCTCAAAACTGGAGAATGATTTTAAATTTAACCATATAGTGATATAAGTGGCACCTCAAAATTTCATGTTATGAAGATCTAGTACTAGCTAATGAAGCTATCTTCAGAAATGGTCTGTTTAAATATATGGTTTGCTGGGAAAAGTCCCGCCTCAGGATTGAATCCAGGGCCTTATGCCTCTTAGGCACAGTCCACCCCTGAGCTACATCTCCAGCTCTTTTAAAAAAAGGTATTTTAAGACAGAGTCTTGTGAAGTTGCCCAGGCTGACCTCAGACTTGTTATTTTCCTTCCTTAACTTCCTTAGTAACTGAGATTATAAGGATATGCCATCATGCCTTTTGGTAATCACAAATTGGTTTTTGAAGTTCTAGACTTGTTGATGATGTCATAGCACATTTTCTAATATAAATTCTTTTCTAAATAAGACTTCTAACAGTAGTGAATATAGCCACTTTTTCTAGTAACTTAGTATTCCTGCATACCAAAATATCTGTGGTTACTTAGAACCAAAAGTGTATATTAAGTGGAGAAATAATTCCTTTTGAAAATCTTTAGAAATAGTATTTGAAACAAGTGGCAACTTCCTGGTGTGTTTGCTGTACTTCTGGATTGCCAGCAAGTGATTATTTGTAAGTGAATGAAAGAAATGAGAAATACAGCGTTGGGCTCCTGAGGGGAACAGAAAGCTTAGCCTTAGGGGTTGCATTTTTCTTATCCTTCAATGAAAGAAACAAAAAAACACCATTTCTCAGAAACATAATACTTATGTTAATTTGAAAAGGAATTAATCAAGTCAATCTTTCTCTAATAATCATTAATTTTAAGTAAAGGTTAGTGTCAAGTATACTTTTAAGAAGATATATAGCTATTTGTAATAACATACTGTGTTGTCTAATTCTATAGTCTTGAGTACATACACCTTTTGTGCCTGTACCATTTAGCCACCTGCATCCATATATTTAGAGAAGGCAGAGCAGAAAGGGCATACAGTATTTGTGATGAAATGTTGAAACTGCTTTCTCGGTGTTAGGAAGGCAGTCAGAACTTCAGGAATGAATGAATGCCTAAGAAGGTTGGGAGAACCTGGACCCTAATCATGTAGACTTTTTTGAGAAAACATTTTACTGTGCAGTTCAGGCTGGCCTTGAACTCACTTGGATCCCAGACTAGCCTTGAACTTGAGGTGATCCTCCTGCCTCAGCCTCCTTAGTGCTGGGATTACAAGAATGCACCACCACGCCCAGCCTAACAAGATTGGGTCTTGGAGAGTTAGCATTCTGCTTGTTAAATTCATAAAGGCACTGAACAATTGGCTGAAGGATCAGACCCAGAATAATAATAAAACACACTCCTTGGTTTGCATTTTATGTGTAGCAAAGCACAACATTTAAAATTGTCTCTTAAAATTTTGAAGGGAGATTTTGATAGATTTTTGAAAAACAGGAATGGACATATAAAAATAATTCTAATACCATTGCATGTCTTCTTTTTAGTATTATTGCATGTTTTAGAAAATACAAAGTGTTTATTGGGGTTTTAAGAGTTTCACTTTCCAAATGTAATCTTTCTCATCTTGTTTTCACTATAAATCTTGAAATTTTTTGTGATTAATTTTTAATATAGTATTTTGCAGTATTGTTGAAACTGAAATACTTGAATCAGCTTTAATAAAAATAGTTCTAATTCCAAAAAAAAGTATTTTCAAGGACCTAAGCTAATAAACAATAGAATTATTCCTACAGGAAATATCTAATGGTGTAACATAATGGGAAAAGACAAGAAGGAATCCTTGAAATTATATCTAGATCATTTAGAGTAGTAGATCAGTATTTTCCAACAAAATTAAACTGTGGAGACCAGTAAATTGTGTGAAATCCCCGTCAGTTTTCTGGAATGGGGGAAAAAAAGGAAATAATTAAGAGGCAAGAAAGTCACTTAAGATGATTTTTTTTTAAAAATGACCATTACCTTGCATGAGTTTCCTTACACCTTGGGTATCTCAGTTACCTAACATGAGCTATATGACTACAAGTTCAGGAACCTGTTTTATAAATGTTCTTTATATTTGCTTTTTTGTCTGTTTTCCTAACTGAATTATTTGTTCTCTGAAAGCAGAGGCTATGCATTTTATCTCTTGAGTTCTCTTAGGCACAAAGCAGAAGTTCACTAGATTTTTACTAAACTGATGGCAAAGTAGGGGCATTTCATCATTTCATATAAAAATAATGAACTGTAGACTCATTGAGATGTATTCTTCCATGGGTGTGAACTGTAGTGGACCAGGTCAGTTTTGCTTGCTGCACAGTATGATAACCACTAAAACAATTAGTTTTGCAGAAGAAAAAGATTGTGTGAAAGGCCAAGAATGGAGGTAAGAATCTCAAATCTCTGTCTTCCCAAGGAGAGGGGCTAGGAGTATTTATGAGGTAAAGAACGATATTTTAAAGTGTAGTGAAAGGTGATTAGAGGTGAAGTAATCAGTAATCTATGAGCTGTTCAGAAAATGGCATTAACATGATCTGAGAAGGAAGTTTTTAGCCCAATGACCTTTTGAGGTCATTCATTGGACTTCAGTGGTTGTCCAAGTAGAGTCAGTGGTTTCAACAGAAGCATTCTTCAACTCCCTGAAAAGTAATCTAGGCAAATGTTACCATAATCCATGTATAAGAGGTGTCATGTATACCAAAGGTAGGCGAGATATTCAACAAATATGGTGAATGTTTAAATTATTAAGTTTATTATAGTAAAAACACATTGCCACTATTCCCCTCAAAATACTTCCCTTTTCCTTGACTACACTTACCTCATGGGTCTTTCCACTTTCTGAAATAGTTCTGGAAGTCCTCTTTCATGCATGTCTTTAGTTGTGCTTTTGTGGCTGAATCTATTCAAAATGTTTACCTTTCATTGTCATGTTCAAGTGAACAGTGAATATTCTAGTTTTTAAAAAATTATTACAGTAAAAGACACATAGCCATTAATTCCTGTCAGAAGCCTCATCACTTCGATCACATTTATTCCATTGTTCTTGACAAAGTACCTTTTACTGTAATTTTAATTTTTTTAGTTCTTTTATTGGTACATTTTAGGTATGCAATTCGTTTACATTTATCATTGGGTGTTTGTACCTGTACATGATATATCTTGGTTATTATTTTTCCCCATTACCTGTGTACCCTTCACCCCCTCTGCCCTTCCCTATTTACATGGATTTCATTTCCATTTTTTTTTCTTTTCTTTTCTCATAGCTTTTCCTTTCCCTCTTTTCCTTTCCCCTTCCCCTCCCTTCACTCCTTCATCTTTGTTATAAAGATTTGGGGTGGGGGAGTACCAGGGATCAAACTCAGGATGTTTCGCTTGAGAGGCAGGTCGCGGAACCACTGAGCTAAATCACCAGGACCTTGTAATTTTAAAAAATTTAAATATTCACTGTATTTTTTATTATCCGTTATATATTACTCAATTGCATGACTTTCAAAATTTATGATTAAAAATAATCAACTTAAGAGAGGTAACCATAAGCAGGTAAAGCTTGAGTGTTTGTTCAGGGTTTCCCTCATTATCAGAAATGCTTAGAGAAAACCAAAATATTTTAAGAAGCAGCTCATGTCCCTGAGTATGTATGTGTTCATATGCCAGAGTTCCATGCTACAGAAGATAACAGAGATTGCTTTAAACGGAAAATGTGAAGGAAAATGTCACCAGTTGTCTGTGTCAAGGCAGCTCGGTTATGAGGTAGCCCTAGAAGAAGGAATTGGCAAAATATATGTTCCTTTGGGAATTTTCCTGCTGAACTGACATTGGTAATAAGCATTTGTAAACTAGCAAATGACTACCAAAAACAAATTTTGGATATGTGTACATTTGATATTGAGCTCAGCTTTCCTTTAGCAGTTACACTTACATTAATAGTTACAAGATCCATTACTTCTTGCTTTATTTCTCATTTTTATGGTAATATACCCATTTGATCTGTCTGAGGACAATATATATACTCCTATTTGCCACACCAAGAAGTTGAGTAATCAGTTTATCCACACTTACTTTGTGTATTAAAAATTGAAAAGAAGTATGTGTTTGTTTGTGAAGGGTGAGTCAGTTTCTTGTGTCACAAAATATTCCTTTGATTTCTAAAAAAAAGTGAAATCTAGAAACCATTCTTAGCTCATGAAGCATAGGATAACAGTTGTAGTTTCCTAGACCCCCTCACCTAGACGTATTGAGAAGGAATCACATAATATCAGTAATGGAAGAAGGATGTAAATGAAGAAAAAGGTGATTCTTATATGGTGAAGGTGGAAACCATAAATGGCTAAGACAAAATAGCTGACACCCACAACTTAAAGATGAAGCTGTTTATTTTGTCCCATGGTTACAGTTCCTAGTCATTTGGCTCCAAAGTAGCAATGGTATGGTGGAAGGGCTTGGGCAGAGGAAACCTGCTCACCTCTTGGTAGTTAGGAACCAGAGAGAGAAGGGAGGAACCTGAGAGAGAGAGAGAGAGAGAGAGAGAGAGAGACCTTTCCAGATCACATCTCCAGTGACCCACCTGTAACTAGGCCTTACACAGTACTAACAGTACTCAGCTGGTAAACTGTTGGATGGATCCACTGATGAATATAGTACCTGAGTTTTCAAGTCACCTTCCAAAACTTCTACCTCTCTACTCTTTAGGCCTTTAGCAGACCTTCTAGGTCATTCTATCTCTGGACGTCTAAAAACTGATTTCCATCTCTTTATGGAAAATATATTTAGCCCATGTCTAAACTTTGCCAAAGATTTAACAGTGTCAGCATTGCTGAAAAACGCAAGTCCAATGTCTCCTGTAAGATTAAAGGAAAATGCCTAGCTGTGATCCCTTGTAAAACTAAAAGACAGTTAAACACCTACAACATACAATGGCACGAGATAAACATTCCCATTCCAAAAAGGAAAAATGGAGGGAAAGAAAAGAATGGAACCAAAACAAAATCTAAAACCATGAATGCAGCACCTGAGGCAAATTCTGGCAAGATGTGACCTCCATAGTGCTTCAGCAGCCCATCCTTATGATGTTGCCAGTCGCAGCTGTCATGGTCTCTCTTTGGGTGCTTCAGCACACTATCTGCAGCTTTCCTCAGCAGACATTTCACATTCTTGGCAATTCCATCTTCCAGAGATCTGCACTGGACTTTTGGCTTCACTCTCACAGCATCACACATTGCTCTCTGGGGGGCAAAATGTCTGATATGAGTGGAAGTTTCTATGACCCCACAACTCTTGCATTCTCCATGCCCATAAAACCAACATTGCATGGGTGATGCCAAGGTCTGCTACCTCCTTGAGCAGTAGCCATGGCCTCTTGGAACACAGCTTCTGTGGTCTCTGAATGCCCAATGTGTTGAATAGTAAGGTCTCCCAGTGTAGATGGGACAGCTATCTGCAGAATACAACTGATGATCAGAAAAGCCAGAAACTTATGATTTTACACAATACAAGATGGATATGGTGGACCACAGTATCAATACAGTGGAATTCAGAAGTAGGCAAACAAGGAACACTAAATTAGAATGAGGCAGCTTTTGATTGTCCAAGCTTTCTCATGTTTCTGTCAAAACATTTTTAGAAATAGAGATTGAAATTAAATATATTTATTAGCAATCTGCTGTACACTAGGAAGGCTGTCTAGTGTTTAGAGGAAAAAACAGTAACACTAGCAGACTGTGCTAGTGGAAGGTGACATCCTTCTGCTCCTTAATTCCATTGTGTGTCTGTACTTTGAATACCAAGCCATTTTCTGTGGTGAGAGAGTTGCTTTCTGATAGAGGCCTATTTCATGACCTTGTTTACCCCTTACCCAACTTTTCATCCATTAGTGCCTTGCTTTATTTAGAAATGAAGTTTCTGAGTATGTATTGTGCTCAAAATAACAGAAGGTAAATTAAGAAAATTAAGTCCAGAAAAGCTTATGAGACTATGAGATGGATCTATGCTATCTGACATTGTATTTTTATTGTTATTTTTTAAAAAATGATTTGCTTTGGTTCATCCAGTATTTTTCATTATTCTTTACAGACAGGTAAGTAATGAAGTATAGGTGAGCTTTTTTCTTTTCCTTTAAAGCTGTAATAAGCAAATGACTATTGGTACTAGAAATTCAGCTGAGGTTCTTATGATCTGAATGTTTAAATACAGGTATGTGGATAATAAAGGAAACCAAGAAATTCACCATTGTCATCCTCTTTTCCCCTAGACTATTAGGAAAGCAGTTTACTTCTTTTTCAAAAATGAATAGTCAAAAACCAAAAGTCTAAAATAAGAACAGTTTTCTTATTTGGGAAAAGAGAAAAATATTTTTGGAAGATACTTAAATTTAGGGGAAGTAAATATTGAAATATGCTTTATGGTTTTGTTTTTGCTTTTGAGATAATGTCTTGCTATTTATTCCAGGTTGGCCTTAAACTCAGTGTGTAGCTGTGTAGCCCAGGCTGAACTTGAACTTGCAGTGATCCTCCTGCCTTTGGCCTCCTGCATGCTGAGATAGAGTTATGCAATAATATGGCCAGTTGGTTATTATTTTCATTAAGATAAATACTATTTTGGGGCCAGGGATTTAGCGTGGTGGTGCCGTACCTGCCTCGCAGGCACGAAGTCCTGGGTTCCATCCCTAGTACCGAGAAAAAAAAAAAGGAAAAAAAATCAAAAAGAAAAATGTTATTTTGAAATATAGTATGGGAAATGGTTAAAAGATTGTATTAAAAAATTTGGTTGGGTGTCAGAAGGGGAAGGGGGAGCGGGAGGGGTAGGGGAAGGAATAAATATGAGAAAAGGAAAAAAAACGGAAACAAAGTCTTTGTAAATAGGGACGAGTGGAGAGGTTGAAGGGAGGGCAGTAGAATGGGGGAAAAAATAAGAACCAAGATGCATCATGTAAAAGTAAAAATTCCCAGTGATGAATGTCGTCATATGGTATACCTAAAATGTATGAATAAATTTTATGAATTAAAAAGAAAAGTTAGTACTGGAGGAGTTGAGGAATAAAAAGACCTAAAATGTTTAAAAGAATTTTTTTGGTTGACATGTAAGAAAAGATAAGTGGAAAAACTAGGAATTTTAAATATAAGAGCAGAAATGATTTTCTTTCAGAGGCAATAAAAGAATCGATAAAGCAGAAATTTAAAGCATACGAGGAAGGGTAAATTACAAGGATGGCATTAAATAAGGTTGATAGGGAAAAGTTTTAGCTAACTTAATAGATTGAATATTAAGATAGTTGTAGAAGCAAAATAAGTAATGTGTTCTTTTAAGATTTACTTTTCCAGGCCGGGGATTTAGCTCAGTGGTTTCGCCGTCTGCTGCGCAAGCACAAGGACCTGAGTTCGAACCCCGGTACCAAAAAAAACCCCCAAAAACAAAAAAAGATTTACTTTTCCCATAACTCTCCTTGTTTAAGGTGAAGGTAATCTGACTCTTTAACCAGTAACTTCATTAACCTAACAAAGTTGCAATGCCAGGGTGAATTTACAGTGTATATGTGCTTATCTTGTGCCTGTGACTTGTAAATAGGAACTGGAATTACACATCAAAGGCCACTAGAGATGAGATAATGGCTAAAAAGGATATAAAAAGGGAAATACTGAACAAAGGGGGTGCACCGATACTAACCAGACTGGTTTCTGGTGGTCCCGCTCGCAAGAGAAATTTTATTATTTTACCTGAATTCAGTGTCTCCGTGTATTTCTTTCCGAGATATTTGGAACAAGGTGATTGATATAATGAGAACCAAGTCCCTTCTAGAACACTGAGATTATAGAAAGGCAGTTGGAAAACCTGGTTGACCAGTTCACAAGGACCTTTAATTATTTGGTTGATTTTACATTTGAATTATTAATCATATGTAACAACACTCACAAACACAAAATTTAAGTCCTTGATGTATGTCTTACCCAATAAAAATTATTCATGCGGTGATTGTGTGGTCAGTTTTTTTTTAGAACTCTCGACTGTGGAAGTAGGTACTTAAACTTCTGAGAACATGGATTAGGTTATAAAATCAATGAATGGAGTGGTTGCTTTGAAAAACAAAAGCAATGTAAGTAGCTTTAAAGCACTGTGGACCATAAATTAACACACTTAGTAACTATTGAATATATAAATGAGATAAATCACTTCAGCCTTGGATTTGAAATAAGTACCTTATTTCAAATATGTAAAATGTATAAATGCCCATTGGAAACATAAGGAAAAATGACTTCTAATCAGCAGTCCATGTGTGTGCATGTGTATGTGTATTTGTGCGTATGTGTGTGAGTGAACACGAACAATTGTCCTCAGCAAAAATGAACATAAATTGTGCTTGTATTATTGCATTGGTATTAACATGCCAGAGAGTAATACATTCAGTAAACTATCTTCCTTCCTTCCTTCCTTCCTTCCTTCCCTCCCTCCCTCCCTCCCTCCCTCCCTCCCTCTTTCCCTCCCTCTTTCCCTCCCTCTTTCCCTCTTTCCCTTTTTCTCTTTTTCTCTCTTTCTCTCTTTCTTTTGAGACAGGGACTTGCTTTGTAGTTCAGGCTGATCTTAAATTCACTATGTTGGACCGGGGATTTAACTCCATGGTTCCGCGACCTGCCTCTCAAGCACAAGGACTGGAGTTCGATCCCTGGTACCAAAAACAAAAACAAACAAAAAACACACTATGTTGCCCAGGCGGTCCTCCTTCCTCAGCCTCCAGAGTACTGGGATTACAGGTGTGCGCCACCAGGCCTGGCAATACATGTCTATTTGTCTTGTCCTATACTATACTTGAATCAGCCTACCATAGAATATCATTTTCTGTACTTCATTTGCAAATTAACATTTTAATAATTATCATAAATAGTTGCCGATTGACATGTTGTGGTTCATAATCTGATTGTCCTGTGGATCAATCACAGTTCTGCCAATACTTACATATTCCTCTGAGTAATCTATACTAGACTATTTCTTTGCAGTTTTCGGTGCTTTTTAAAAACTCTAAACATAGTGGTTTTTAATCAGAAATTTAAATCATACATGTATTAGTATAACACTCTGATCCACTATTATATTAAAGCTAGCTTTTATTGTGTACTCACCAAAATCTCTACATAATATCTTTTTTCCTAAACCTAAGCCCTAAGAGGTTGGTATTGAAGTGGTCATCATTTTTTATCCTTTCAGAAAATATACCAAAATGAGCAATAGTGGACTTATATGTGTACTAACAACAGAAAAAACAATCTTTTAAAATTTAAAGTTGTACGTGTTTGCAGTGTATAATGATTATATTCCTCATGGGGAGTTGGTACATACACATAACACACCTTAATTTTTTCCATCCCCTTCCCCTCTCCTCCCTTCCCATCATCTCTTAGTTCCCTTACCTTTTGCAAAAGATCTATCTCCGTTTCCTATTATCTAAATTTTATTTTGCTATTTATATTTTGGGTCTCTCAAATAAGAGAAATAATGTGATATTTAAGTGTATATGTCTGATTTATTTTAATATTATGGTCTCAAGGTGCATCTATTTTCCTACACTCAAGTTTATCCTTCATTATGGCACAGTAGTACACAATTGTGTATAAATACTGCACTATATTTTCTATATCCATTTATCTGTTGATGGGCATATAAGCCACTTCCAAGATTTAGCTGTAATGAATGGTGCTGCTATAAACATGAGTATCTATGTATCATGGTAATATGATGTATTGAACTCTTTCAGCGAAATACCTAGAAGAATAGCTGGGTCCAATGGAGTGTCTATTTTTAGTTTTGAGGGGCCTTTCCATACTGATTTCAATAGTGCTTGTAGTTTAACACTCCTATCAAAAATGTCGAGTTCTTTTTCCCAAAACCTCACCACCATTTGTAATTATTTGATTTATGATGATAGCCGTTCTTTTTGGAGTAGAATGGAACCTTTTTTTAAGATTTTAATTTAATTGGCTGAGAAAGCTCAGTGGCACCGCACCTGCCTCAGAAGCCCAAGGTCCTGAGCTCGATCCCCAGTACCAAAAAAAAAAAATAAAGAAAATTTTAATTTAATTAAAAAAATTTTGGCATATGTTTGCAGTAAATCCTGATTACATTTATCATGGGAGTAGGTCTATGTACATAACACATCTCAATTCTTTTTTCTCCTCCTACTCTTCGCATCCCTCCTTGTTCCTTCCAGCTCTTATTCTGTAAGGTTGAATCTTAGTGGTTTTTTTGTTTTTGGGGTTGTTTTTTTTTGTACTGGTGATCAAAATCGGGACCTTGAGCTTGCAAGGCAGGTGGTGGAACCACTGAGCTAAATCCCCAGGACCCTTAGTGTTTTTTTAATTTGCATTTCTCTAATGGCCAGAGCTATTGAACATTTTTCCATGTATTTATTGGCCATTTGTACTTACTCTTCACAGAATTATCTATTTATTTCTAATTTATTCCCTAATTTTTGACTGGTTCTTTGATTTTGGGGGTCTAACTTTTTTGAGTTCTTTATATAGTCTAGATATTATTAGTTCTCTGTCTAAGGAGTAGCTGGGAAAAATTTTTCCCGTTCTGTAGATTGTCTCTTAACTCTGCTGGTTTTTTCCTTTACTGTGCAGTAGCCTTTAAATTTGATGTGATCCCATTTTTTGATTCTTGCTGCTGTTTCTTTTGCAACTGAGGTTTTGTTCAGAAAGTCCTTGCATACATTTATGTCTTCAAAAATTTTACCTGTTACAGTATTTTTCAGCAGATTGTTTCTGTTTTAACATTTGTATCTTTGACCTATTTTGATTTTATTTTAGTATACAGTGAGATATGGGTCTGGACTCAGTCTTCTGCATGTGCTTAGCCAGTTTCCCCAGCACTATTTGTTAAAGAGGCTCTTTCCTCCAGTGTGTGTTTTGCCCACTTTGTCGAAGATCAAATAGCTGAATGTGCCTAAAATTGTTTTTGTATCCTGTATTCTGTTCCATTGATTCACATGTCTGTTTTTGTGCCAGTACCATAATGCTTTTATCCCTATAGCTTTGTAGTACTGTGTAACTTGAGGTCTGGGATTGTGATGTCTCTGGCTTTGCTCTTGTTGCCCAAGATTACTTTTGCTATTCTAGGTCTTCTTTTCCCCATTTAGGATTATTTTCTCTAGTTCTGTGAGGAATGCTATTGATATTTTTTATTGTTATTGTGTTAAATCTGTATATCAATTTTTGAAGTATCACCATTTTTATAATTTTTGTTCTATCTAGGGACAAGGGATATCTTTCCATTTTCTTATGTCTTCTTCAATCTCCTTTTTTAGAATACTGTATTTTTCATTGTGGAGGTCTTCCACTTCCTTGGTTACATTAATTCCCAAGTATTTACATTTTCTTGATGTTATTGTGAATAGTATTGTTTTTATAATTTCTTTTTCAGGGAGTTCATTATTGGTGTAGAAGAATGCTATTGACTTTTGTGTATTGACTTTGTATCCTGCTATACTACTGAATTTAGGTATTAATTTTAATAATGTTTGGTGGAATGTTTTGGGTCCTCTAAGGATCATGTCATCTACAAATAATATTTGATTTTCTTCTTTCCTATACATGTTCTTTTCATTTCTTTCTCTTGGCTGATAGCACTGGCTAATGTTTCTAGTGCTCTTGAACAGTAGTGGTGATACGGAATGTCTTTGAGTAGGTTTGTCATAAATGACTTTTATCAAAATGAGATAAGGTTCTTATATACCTATTTTTTTCAAGAGTTTTTATCATAAATGGATGTTGGATTTTTTAAAAGACTTCTTCTGTATCTATTGAGATGATCATGTGATTTTTGTAAGTATGTAACTTCCACCATTTATCCATTCTCCAAAGATGGATATTTGTGTTTTTCCATTTTGTGCTATTACAGGCATACTCTGGTTTATGCCTTCAGGTGGACATGTACAAGAGTTTGTCTACAGCAGTGAACATTAAATATTTTCGGGTTTTAATTTTACAAGTAGATATTAATGAAGAAAAATTTTAAAATCCTTCTATGAAAAATTAAAATTAAATTTCATAATAAAATTGAGAATAACAATAGTTAATAAACTGTGTAGCATAATCTTAAAAGAATGGTGAAAATGTTATTCGGAGTATAACCATAGACAAAAATACTCTTACCAAAAAAAAATAGTTAATAGCACAAAACTTTCTTTTCAGTGAACTCAGAGAAATTAGTAGCATAAATGAAACAAATTAGCATACAGTATATATTCAGATGTTTTTGAAACAATAGAATAGTGAATTTGGGCATTTTAATTTCTCCCTACTTACTATTTTTCTATCTTCTATTTAGCTCTTTATTTATCTATGTATATATTTGTCATTTAAGAGAAACTGTGCATATCTAAGCTGGTGGTATTGGACTTACTTCACTTAACATTATGTTCTCAAGTTGCATCCTTTTGCCTGTGAATGGCTCATATTTATCTTTATGGCAGCATAGTGCTGTATTGTGTATAAACACAGCATTGTCCTTACCCGTTCATCTGTTGATTCACATATAAACTATTTCCAAGCTATTACAAATTGTACAGCTATAAATATGGGTATTCATTTATCCCTGTAATATTGTAACTTTGACTCTTGGGAAGATATCTAGAAGGGGGATAGTTCGGTCAAATGAAATTTCTATTTTTAGTTTTTTGAAAAATCTCCCCACTGATTTCCATAGTAGTTTTATTAGTTTGCATGCCACTCAACAATGTAGGAAGAGTCTCATTTTTGTGCAGCCTTGCCAACATTTCTTATTTTTAGATTCTTTCATGATAGACATTCTTTCTGGAGTAAAATGGTGTCTCAATGTAGTTTGAATTTGCATTTCTCTTACGGCTAGTGATATTGAGCATTTCTTCATATATTTACTGACCATTTATATTTCTTTGTGAAGTTTCTGTTCATTTCAGATGCCCATTTTCTGCTTTTATTTGGGGAAGTCTAAAATTTTTGAATTCTTTATATTTCTAGATGTGAGTCCTTTATCTGAGGAATAGGTGGGAAAATTTTTTCCCATTCTGTAGATTATCTCTTCAATCTTTTGATTTTTTTCTTTGCTGTGTAGAAGGTTTTTTATTTGGTATGATCCCTATATCTCGCTTCTATAATGAGTAGCAGTTTGACCTAGAGAGTGCCATTCGTCTTTTGAAATTCAAGAGGCAGTAGACTTCTGAATATCTCACTAGTATGAACTGAAGCTTAGAAGTCTAACTGGTATCACAAATTTGTTTGGCCCTTCTAACTGAAGTTTGCAGACTAAGATCTTCCTTGCCTTGTTGTTCATAGTAGAAGTGAAAAAAAGTATATGGTGTAAAATTCAGTTTATAACTGCGAACAGTAGGGTTTGAGTATAAACTAGATACCCAATTTGGTATGATCACATTTGTTGATTCTTTGTATTTTTTGCCGTTGGGGTTCCTTCAGGAGTCTACCTACATTTGTGTCTTCAAGTGTTGCACGTATTTTATATTCAAGCAAATTGTTTCTTTTAATGTTTAGATCTTTGATCCATTTTGATTTTAGGCTTGTTCATGGTGAGAGGTAGGATCTAGACTCAGTCTTCTGCATGTGAATATCTTTTTTTTTGTAGCACCATTTATTAAAGATGCTATCTTTCCTCTAGTGTATGTATTTGGGCCCTTTGTCAAAGATCAAATAGTTGAATGTGTCTGAGGTTGTTTCTCCTTCCTCAGTTCTGTTTCATTGATTCACATACCTGTTTTTCTGCCAGTACTATCCTGTTTTAACTACAGCACATTTGTAGTGTAACTTCAAATCTGGGCTTGTGATCCTTCTTGCTTTGCTGCTGTCACTCATGATTGATTTTGCTATTCTGATTCTCCTCTGGTCCTGTATGAATTTAGGATTGTTTTCTCTAGATCTCTGAGAAATGATGTTGGTATTTTCATTGGGATTGTATTAAATTTTTGTATCAATTTTGGAAGTATGGCTATTTTGACAATACTGGTTCTGCCTATCCAGGAACAGGTAATATCTTTCCATTTTCTGATGTGCTTCTTGATTTCATTTTTCAGAGTGATGTAATTTTCATTATAAAGGTCTTTCATTTCTTTGTTAGGTTAATCCTAAGTATTTACTTTTTCTTGATGCTATTGGGAATGGTATTGTTTTTCTAATTTCTTTTTCAGTTAGTGAAGACCTTTACATCTAGGTTCATTAGTGAGATAGGCCTGTAGCCCTTTTTTTTTTCTGGTTGGATACTTGTTTGGCTTTGGGATCAGGGTAATATGTACCAGCTTCCAAGAATGATTTTGGGAATACTCCTTTCTTCTCAATTTCATTATAGAGTTTGAGGAATATTGGTGTTAGAGCTTCCCTGAAGTTCTTGTAGAATACAGTTGTGAATCCATTAGGTGCTGGGCTTTTCTTAATTGGTGGGTTTTTATATTACTGCTTCAGTTTCATTGCCTGTTATTGAATGATTCAAAATTTTTAAGTCTTCTTGGTTCAGTTTTGATGATTCATATATATCTAGGAACCTCTCCATTTCTTGTAAAGTTTTTCGGTTTTTTGGCACAGAGGTTTGTGAAGTAGTTGCCAGTAATTTTCTGGATTTTGTCAGTGTCCAATGTCAGTGTCATTTCACCCTTTGTATTTTTTTTTTTTGGTACTGGGAATAGAACTCAGGATATTGGGCTTGTGAAGCAGGCAGCACCAACAGTGAGCTAAATTCCCAGCCTACCCTTTGCATTTGTAATTGCATTGATATGTGTCTTTCTTTTCCTTTTTGGGGGGTAAGATTGATTAAGGATTTGTTTATTTTTAATCTTTTAAAAAATCAGCTCTTTAATTTATTATTCTGTTAATTTTTCCCTTTCATTTCATTGATTTCTGCACTAATCTTTATAATTTCCTTTCTTGTTCTGGCTTCAGATTTGGATTTTTCTTGTTTTTCTAGAAAAACAAGAGGTTGCATCATGAGATTGTTCGGGCTTATTCTGTTTTTCTGATATAGGCATTAACATTTCTAGTTTCATTGCACTGTGAGACACCATGTAAGAGAAACCACATTTAAGCTTGTATGACTGACTTATTTCACTTAGCGTTATGTTCTCAGGTTGTATCCATTTACCTCTATATATGCTTCAACTTTATCTTTCTTTTTGGCAGTATAGTACTTCATTGTGTATAAATACCATGTTTTTCTTATCCATTCATCTCTTGATGAACATATATGTTCTTTCCAAGTTGTAGTTATTATAAGTTATGCTGCTATAAACATAGGAATGTGTATATCCCTTAAATCTAATAATTTTAACTCTTTTGGGAAGATACCTAAAAAGGGAATAGTTGGTCAGATGGAATTTGTATTTTCAGTGTTTTGAGGAATCTCCACACTAATTTCCATAGTGGTTATAATACTTACATTCCCTCCATCTAGAAGAGTTTCTCCCCGCATCCTTGATAGCATTTATTACTAGATTTTCGATGATAGCCATTTTTTCTGGGGCAACATGGTATCCTGTGTTTTAATTTGTATTTCTCTGATGGTCAGCCATGATGAGCATTTTTTCATGTATTTATTGGCCATTTGTACTTTTGAGAAGTTTCTGTTTCCGTTGCCCATTTTTAAATTTTTTTTTTTTGCCTTTTTTATACATTCTTGATTTTAGTCCTCTATCCAAGGAATAGCTGGAAAAAATTTTTTCCCTTTCTGTAGATTTTCTCTGCACTCTTTTCATTGTTTCCTTTGCTATGCTGAAGATTTTTAATTTCATATGATCTCATTTGTTGATTCTTGGTATTTCTTGTACCAGTGGGCTTCTGTTGAGAAAGTCCTGCATATGCCTACGTCTTAAAGCGTTTTAGTATTTAAACTTCTAGCAGATTGTTTCTGTCTTAACATTTATCTTTCTTTCTTTTTTTTTTTCTTTTGGTACCGGGGATCAAAGTCAGGTCCTTGTGCTTGCAAGGCAGGCATTGGAACCATTGAGCTAAATCCCTAGCCTGTCTTAATATTTAGATGTTCAGGGCCGGGACTTTAGCTCAGTGGTTCCGGCACCTGCCTTGCAAGCGCAAGGTCCTGAGTTCAATCCCTGGTACCAAAAAAAAAAAAAAAAATTTTAGATGTTCAATCCATTTTGATTTTAGTACCATATTTCCCTGAAAATAAGACACAATCTTATATTAATTTTTGTTCCAAAAGATACAATAGGGCTTATTTTTAGGGGGTGTCTTTTGTACAATAATATACATTTATTCAAAAATAGTAATGTCATCTTCTGGAACATTGTCATAACTCTCCAAACCCTGAATTCTGGGCATGAATTTCTTGCCATTCCATTTCTTGTAGAATCATTGGCCCCAATCACTCATGTCCAGCAGTAGAGGTATCCTTAAATGAGCACTTCTTGTCCATTTAGCCTGCTCATAGTGCATTGGCAACACAGCTGTCAATGATTTTATCCCATGAGTTCTTCACCCAAGTCATCACCTCTTGAAGGCTAGGCTTTACAAAGTTTCATTAAATCCAGTGTTAATTGAAGCTTTAGGAGACAGGAGTGGGAACAAAAATAATGGCAGTTAAGAATGATGGTCCAGACAAAATCAAGGAAAAATTGCAGGCATTAAAATTCTGAAAATGTGACTTTATTTCACACAAGTGCATTAAATACGTCCATTACAAAACATGGCATATTGAATTATGAAAATTCATATTAGATACAACCGTGTTTGTTCATTATCCAATGCATACTGTATACATGTGTTGTGTCTGTACTCCAGTCATCCCTCGAGTTCATCTGTTTATGTAGGCATTTATCTCTCATGCAAAGGTGCCTGCTTGAGTATTTACAAATATTTAATTATAATTTATTATCATTTATTTATATTTAATTATATGTTATTTAATAATTCAGCACACCTGTTGTTTGTTGCAAAGAACATATTAAATCATACTAAGTGCATTTGTGTAGCTGACAGTCTTCACTGGGGTTTATTTTTAGGGTAGAGCTTATAAGCACCCTGAAAAATTAATGCTAGGGCCTATTTTTTGGTTAGGTCTTATTTTCAGGAAAATACAGTATATGGTGAGATATATGGGTCTAGACTTAATCTTTTGCATGTACATATCCAACTTTCCCAGCACTGTTTATTAAAGAGGCTGTCTTTCTTCCTGCATATGTTTTTTGCTCCTGTGTCAAAGATCAAATAGCTGTATGTGCCTAGTGTTGTTTTTGCTTATTCTATTCTGTTCCATTGATCCACATACCTGTTTTTATGTTTGCCACTATCTTGTTGAGGATTTATGCATCTTGTTTATTAAAGATATTTGCCTCTAGGCAGGAGATTTAGCTCAGTGGTTCTGCCGCCTGCCTTGCAAGCACAAGGACCCGAGTTCAATCCCCGGTACCAAAAAAAAAAAAGGTATTTGCTTCTAGTTTTCTTTTTCAATTGGGTCTTTGTCTGATTCTGGAATAAGGGTAATGCTAGCTTCCAAGAATGACTTTGGAAATACTCCTTTCCTTATAATTTCATTTTCATACAATTTGGGGAGTAATGGCATTAGATATTCTCTGATGTTCATGTAGAATTCAGCAGTGAACCCATCCATTCCTATGGTTTTCTTTGTTGGTAATTTTTAAAAAATTATTTCTTTAATTTCATTACTTGTTATTGAAATATCCAGGGATTTCATATCTTTTTGGTTTGGTTTTGTATCTAGAAATCTATCCATTTCTTCTAGAGTCTACGGTTTACTAGGAGTATAGGTTTTCAAAGTAGATAGTAATTATCTCCTGGATATCATCAATCTCCAATGTGTTTCCACCTTTTTCATTATTAGTCTCATTGAATTCAGCGTTTTCTTTTCTTTTTTTAAATGAGATTTTACTTTTCCCATTGATTTTGAAGGAAATTTTTATAGGATATATCAGTCTGATTTGGAAGTTGTTTTTGAGGGCTGAGGTGAGGACTTGCCTCTCTTCACTTCACAATCTCCTGGCCTTTTGTGTTTAGACTTCTGTTGTAATTCTAAGGAGTTTAGGTGATTTGTTGCTTTTCTGTAACCACTTTCAAGATTCTGTCCATGTGTCATACATCTGCGATTTCGTCTGAATGTGTAACGGAGTTCTTTTTTGATCATGGCTACTGTGAGGGTTCTGTGTGCCTCACTATTAGTCTTCTTTCATCATCTAGCAGCTCTTGGGTCCATTTTTTATGTTTTCTAGGTATCTTTGAGTAATTGGTTGATGACACCTGTCCTATCTTGTAGTTCTTACACTGTGTCCTCACATTGGTCTCTCCACTGTCCATGCTTTAAATAGAGTTTTTAGTCACTCAGATTTCTGTTTTGTACTTTTTAATGGATCCAAATTCTACTGTGCTAATAATTCATGTCTTGTATCCTTTTGTTTAGCTCAGCTAGCTTTTTGTCTTTTGTATACTTTATTGTTTTATTAAATGCATTTTGTTTAGTTATATCTTCTTTCAGTTTGCAGAGCACCTTGTTAACCTATTTTTAAGGCCCTCTTTTATCATTTTGAAAGTTCAGCTACGTGACTTGATTTTTTTTCCCTCTCGTTCCTTCAGGCATCAGCTTTGGGAGAATGTGAGTTTTTGGAGGCATTTTATTTTCTCATGTTTTGTTCTGAGGTTTGCTATTGCTCATAGTCTTATAGCAAAAGATTTTGTTGCTAATATGGAGATCTCTTTAGTTACTAGCTGCTTTTCATTGATGCCTTCTGGGCATGGCTAACCAAACCCCTTTGTCTCAGTCTCCAGATCCTATCTCTTTTCTTAATTTGGGAGAACAAGATGCATTGTAATTGTCCCAGCACCTAGTTTTCTGGAATGGACTACAGCACTGTTAATGACATAAAGGGAATCCAGAAATTGGCATACAGAGAAAACTAATTAATAGCATCAACTATGTCACCCTGGTAATGGTAACTAAATCTGCAACAATAATACTGTCAGGGACATATTGGATGTTGACATACCATAAGAACCACTATGTTTACTCATAGAAAAGAGACTCGTCAAGAGCTGGGGATTTAGTTCAGTGGTGCTGCCACCTGCCTCGCAAGCACAAGGTCCTGAGTTCGATCCCCAGTACCAAAAAAAAGAAAAGATATCTGTCATTATAGTATGAACACTTAGACAATCAAAATATTGACATACAGTAAATATCTACTAAATGCAATGACTATACCTCTGCTAGCAATAGAAAGGAATTCAACATTGGTACAGAGTTAACTATCTAAAGATTAATAAATGTTAATGATTATGCTAACAAAAATAAATGGGTTGGGGAATGTGGGAATGAAAGAAAAAATTGAAAAATTAACCAGTGCAAGGTAAGGTAGACATAAATGTGAACTAAAGCACCCTAATGAGGAGTAAATGGAAATTTACAGAATTAGATAATGGTACCTGAAAAGAACATACAAGAAAAAGAAGGAAAAAAAGAGACAAAACAAAAAAATTAAAAAGAAACCCCCTGAATAACAATGAAGAAGGAAAAAAATAAAACCCAAGTCCAAAGAAAATCTCTCTGTATTTTTGTTTTTTTCTTTTTTTCTTTTTTTTGGGTACCGGGGATCGAACTCGGGTCCTTGCACTTGCGCAGCAGGCGGCAAAACCACTGAGCTAAATCCCTGGCCCATTTCTCTGTATTTTTGAATGAATGAGTTCTTCCCAGGATCCACAGTTTTAGAAGTCAGCAAGTCACATTTTTCTTTTCCTGGCTTTATAATCTAGGTTTTTGAGATAGGCCTGACTTCCTGCTTTACAGTCCCTTCTGTTCATATACCCCAGGCTGTGGCAACTTTGCAAGCGGAGGCGTGTCCTTGTTCATGTTGGTAAATGGGAAAGCAGTCAGACCTCTGATGTATGCTGGATGTAGGTCACAGGAGAGGATTCAGGCAGACCACTGGCCTTAATGTTAGCACTTTCAGACCCCTCTGACACTAGCTGGGCCTGGGTTTTCACAACAGAGGGTCAGGCTCCATGTCTCAGTGGATCTATCCAACCTGTTTCTACTCTGTTGTTTCCCTTTTCTGTCTTTCACCCAGTCACTGTGAGAGGCTAACTTGAAAACATGTGGTAAAGTTGTAATGTGGGTGTTCTGTGGCTAAGTTTTAAACAATCAGTCCCTTCCCAAAATGGCTCCTGATTAAGCATTCTCTGGCAGTGTGGCAGGCACTGCATTGGATTTCTTCTCCACTTCTGTCTTGCCATGCAGAATGGTTCATTTGGACAGAAAACCCCTGTGCTGTTTTTGCAGTTTCCAGTAGTTTCTCTTGAGGTAGTGCTGCTGGGCCAGTCTTTTGTTTTGCCTTGGAGCTCCTGACCCTGAATGTTTA
Source organism: Heterocephalus glaber (assembly GCF_000247695.1). The sequence continues at coordinate 2,723,317 of NW_004624821.1, read as the reverse complement.
CTTTGTGTCTGCACAGACAGGTTTCCCTCCCCAGGAGCGAGGTTCGCTTTCCAGATTGCCTCACCCTTTTTTCTTCATCACTGTGCTGCATTTCTCTTGTTTCTCTGTAATTTTTTTTGTCAGCTCCCTCCCAATTCCCAGAGATTTTTTTTCTCTTCACCAGGTTTTTATTTTGTGTGTCTTGTGCTCACTTCAGCAGCACATATACTAAAATTATTTTGTGGGTGCCTGAATTCTGGGTCCTGGAGAGGCTATATTCGGTTGGTTACCACTACTCTACCATTGACAATTTTTCAAAAACAGATTATTTTTGAGAATCAAATTACAACATGTGAATAAAATATATTTCATAGTAGGAATGATCATGTTAAACAGAATGAGTTACGTTCTGGGAGAACATTCCTTAAGTCCTACAAAGTGAGTATTACACATCTTTAACACAAATATACAATGTAAAGCATAAAAAAACTTAAGCACAAATACTGTAAATAAACTATTTTTACTTTTACATTTACCTTAAAATGGTGCTACAGTACAACTGTAAATACACCATTTTTACTTCTACTGTTACTTCAAAATGGTAAGGCAGATGTGAGCTAGTTCTGCAATTTGTTCATATTTACTAATGCATGGTATGTTCATATCTGTGAAAGTTCGCAACTTGAATGTTTGTAAATTAGGGACTTACTGTAGCTAAGAGATCATATCAAGAAATTGGCTATAGTGTAACTAATGATTCTAATGTATTTAGGGAAAACTGAGGGTTTGTGAAGGGAGATTGAATAGAATTCAAAAGAAGTAAATTTTGATAATAAACTTCTTTTGGGGGGAACCAGGGATCGAACTCAGGACCTTGCAAGGCAGTCATGGTGCCACTGAGCTAAATCACCAGCCCGATAAAACTTTTGATCCTTATCTCTGAGGGATTGGGGGTGATTATTTTATAAACTCATAATGTTCTCAGCATTTGTCTTCAAAAATGTGGGAGTATGAACATATCAGTGTAGAACAATTTTGGAGCCATTAGTGTTGGACTGTTGTTAGATGTCCACAGTGGGGTTGAGATTCATTTGTCTTACTGCTGGGAATCTCTGAATCACCAGTGGAACATGCATCACTGTCTCATCAGGCGTCATCGGACAGTTGCATTGGGTATACAAGCTGCCTGATGGGACAGTCATGCATTGGGACAGTCATGCATGTTCCACTGGTGATTCAAGCCAGTGGGAATGTGTTAATCCTATTTTATTTTGGTATTTTTCTTTGTAAATTCAACTTCTGAAACTGGCATTTCAGATAAGTTTTTTTCTTGTAGAGACCAGGAAGACTGGCTCTTACGTGTCTCATGTCTGATTCTTCTCATAGGTGTTGTGGCCCCTTAAGTTAATTGGCATGTGTACTTTTATTTCTTAAGTGAACAGAATTATTGTGGAATACTTGACTCAAGTTAAGATCTGATGTGAAGAATTCAGCTTGTAGTGTCTGAAGAATGACTTCTTGTAATCAGAATACTAGCGGTAGAGCTGTTAAATAGATCACATTCATGAAGGCTATCTTTGTGACATACTCTTGACATATACTCTCTGAGCTTCTTCTGCTCTCAGTTTCTGCCTTGGTGTTTATAATTAAGATGATATGTGCAATCATCTTTTCTTTTTCCTGGAGTCAGAATGAAGTTTTTGGTTTCATTTTCCATTTGATAATATTGGATGTATTGACGTACTTTACTATCAAATGGATGGTAAGTAAAATGTCTCCAACTAGAAAGTAAGTAAAAAGAAAGTAAAAAGTCAATGCTCAGATACAGGAGCTCTTGGAATATACTTATAGAACACACACAAAAAGCCAAATATGGTTATTAAGTATTATGTGAATGGATCATCATTAATTCTTTATTAGAAACTATGTATATTCTTGTTCTAAATATTGTACAGAAAAACTAATGCATCAAATTGACATGAAAAATATGAAGCTATCAGAATATGTAATGCATATTATATTGCTGGTTACCTGGTAGAACCTGTTAATGCATGGTCCTTGGAATGTTACAGCATTTTTAGATGATGTCATTATGGATCTCAAAGACACAGTTATATTACCTGTAAAAAAAAGAAATACTTGTTTGTGAATTCCAGATTTTGGCAGCTTCCAAAAGGTAGTCTTTTCTGTGGGCCTCCTTGCCATGGTAAAACATTGATTGTGAAGGTTACAGTCAAAGAGTCAAGAAATTACTTCTGTAAACCTATAAAGGGCATCAACAAATAATCTCTAGCTAGCTTCATGCTTAATGATGAAGGCTGAAATGTTTTTCCCTTATACCATAAACAATGCAGAGGTGTCCTCTCATAGCACCCCCTTTACAACATCATACTGGAAGTTCTAGTCAGTGCAAGAAATCTATAAAAATACATACTATAGATTCAGAAAATATGTAAATTCGTGGAACATAATTGTCAAGGCAATTCAATGGGAAAAGGCAAAGGTTTTATGAAAGCCAGTTTGGAATATATATCAATAACCCATAAGTTATTCTTACTATATGATTTAACTTTTCAGCATAAATTCATCATCACAAAAATTAAATTATTCTTTGTATTTATAAACCTCTGTAATCATAAGCTTCTGATTTCCTGAAGTGGCCTTCTTACAAATTTTACAGAAATAACAGAATCTAGAATCTTTGGCTTTCTATCACATATGAACTTGTAACTACATCTGTGTCATTCTCTCTTTTTCTCCCAGTATTATCTCTTTTGTGTCATGTCATGTTTTTCTACCTATGAACTGGGTCCTGTCTTCTTGTATCTCCTCAGTAATCCTGAACCATTAGATATCTTTATTTTTTATGTCTTCAATCTTTTCTTCTGGATCCATTGACTCTCATGAGTTAGTTACATTAGGATTAATAAGCCCCTTACTCCCATTTCTTTCAAATGCTACAGTATCTTTTTTTATTGTTTCTGTAAGTGTTATCTTCATTTTCTATATATTCCATTTTAATCTGCTGTCTGTCTCTTTCATTCTGTTTGAATGACTCTGGTGAAATTACCAGTGATCTTATAGTGAAATCCATTTTTAAGATGTTATCTTGATTTGATGGTAGCATTGTACATCCTTCACTCCCTCTCTCAAAATGTTCTTTTTTTCTAGTTTCAATGATATCATGTTCTCTTGATATTTCCTGGTATCTTTACTAATATTTTATATAGCCTTTAGAATTTCAAGATTATTGGGATTTTTTTCTTGTCCATTTTCTTATCCTGTACTTTACTTACTGATCTACTGTTAACTTCTAAGTATCTCTAGTTCAGAGTGCCCCTTCTAATTCCATATTCATATCTGCTTCCTAGATTGCACTTCTATCTTCCAAAGTTCTTCCAAACCCATTTTGTCCAAAAATAAATTCATGTCTTTTTCTTATAAACTCCTTTCCTGCCTATCCTAGCCCAGTGACTGCACTAATATTTATCTATTTGTGTAAAGCAGAAACTGAGAAAGTCTTACTGATTTCTTACGGCCCTCATTCCTCATACCTAATTAGACCAAATATAATAGATTTATCTCATAAATATCTGAAGATCTTTTTTTCACTTTTTTTCAGTCTTTATCACTACCACCTTAAAGCCACTAAAATTCTTTTCATAAATAGGCTTTCTTGCTTATCATATATGCGGAGTTTGATGAACCGTAACCAAATTTGGAAGTTCATGTGGGGTACCTATGTTATCTAAAAGTGAAAGTATATATCTTTGTGATTAATAGGTATTGTGGAGAATACCCTTAAACGGAAAAAAGCACCTCAGAGAAGTGGTCATTCATCCTCTAACAGTCCTTCCCACAAGGAACAGAGACAGAATATAAACCATTTTATTATGAATATTGTGTTATTTTAAGCCATGGCTAAGTTACAAAACAGAGTGGCTTTTAAAAGGGAGAGGTATATTAGTCTTATGTAGTAGTCCTACATGATAAGTTCACAGTGGTATATCAGCACTGACCCATGCCATGAAGGTGTTCGAGATATCCCAAGTCCCTTCCCTTTTGTTCTCTGTCATTTCCTTAGAGCTAGGCTGCTCAGTCTGGTCTGTGTGTGGGAAATTCGCATAACTGTCAGAATGGAAACTGAAGGTAAACATGGAACAGAGTTAATTTTACATTTTTTAATCTAATTATAAAATATTAGGTTTTGTGTTTTGAATATGTTTCACTTTTATAGGAAAATTTTTATTATCTTTACAAAAGTATTGGTCTGTGGCAGGTAAGGAATTTTTTTTTAAAAAAAGGATCTTTCACCAAATGTCCTCTTTCTTCTCCTTTCCTCACTTATTATTTTAAGAGTACCTTAAAATGTAAAAACTTCTTAACCCACAGGACTTACAAAAAGAGGTCATTGGTCTGACTTTAGCCATTGTTATTGATCACTGTTCTAATCCCATAGAAAGGAAAGAAAGCTAATGCAAGGCTTTGTGTTTTTGTTGTTATTTTCTTTATTTAGCCAGTTAAAACAGTGTTCCCTTATCACTAGTGCATACTGGACTACTTGTAAGCATAAAGGAACTGTAAAACCCCGTCTTAGCTAGTTTACCATATGCTCGGCAGGAAAGGGAAAACAGATTTGGAGCCACAGTCAGTATTCTGAAATACCACAATCAAGGTTCACAAAATACAAGTGTTAACATTCAAGCATTGACTTTCAATCAAGTTAATTCTTACATGAATAGTTCTCTGTAGGATACTCTAGGGCAGTGATGGCCAACCTTTTAGAGCTTTCAATGACACAAAGAGCCCATTGCAGCACACTTGCCTTAGGTTGGCCATCAGTACTCCAGGATATCAGTAGGAATATGTTTTCTTACTAATAGGTTATAATTATTGTTCTTGTGCCCCCAAGATCAATTATTGTACAAAATTCTGTGTAACTACTCAAAGTTGTCTTATACTAGTATTAAACTATTACATTCAAATTATAAAATGTATGTATACTGCATACTATTATAAAGTTTTGGCAAATCTGTCAAAATACTGCAATGGGAAAATTACATCTGGCTTTTTCTTTTTTCTTTTTTTTTTTTTTTTTTGATGCTGGGGATCAAACTCTGGACCTTGCACTTGCAAGGCAGGCGCCAGAACCACTGAGCTAAATCCCTGGCCACTGGCTTTTTATTTTCTTATATCAATCTGAATTTGAAAATTTTCTATGATTTAATTTTCATCAATTTATATTAACATCATAATTTTGGGGGGTTTGGGGATTTTTTTGGCTATTTTCTTAATAATGTTGAATTAACTAGTTTTCTTTCTGTATCTTAAGCAGCTGTGCAATGATTTATGTACAATATATTTATCATATTGTTATTTGGATCACCTAAGTATTTTAAATGATGGAAATATCCACTGATAGAGGGATTAGTTATAAACTATGGATTGATTGCTGTTTTGCTTTGAAACATTTTAAAAACAACACATAAATATTTCTTTGACTAATACAATGAAATAATAGAAAATTGTTGGAACAATATGTGATTTCAGTTTTATAGGAAAATGATAAAGGAAAAATGTTTTCCTGGGATGCCCTACCGAGGTCGCGAGTCCAACGGAACACGCCGAATCAGCCCACAGCAATCCACTGGAACCCTGCCCGCTCCTCTGTACAGCCACCTGGTTCCACACTACAAAGACTCAGAGGACACCAAACCACCAGACCACAGTACTGGGTCCTGCTGCTCCCGGCCCAGAGGTAGGGGCTTCTGAGCCACCGTCCCACTGCTCCTGGTCCAGAGTAAGGGGCTTCCTGGCCACCATCCCACCCCCTACTCCCAGCCCAGAGGAAAGGGCTTTTGGGCTGCCTTCTGTCCTGCTGCTCCCGGCCCAGAGGTAGGGGCTTCTGAGCTGCCATCCCACTGCTCCTGGTCCAGAGGAAGGGGCTTCCTGGCCACTGTCCCTCCCGCTGCCCCCAGCCCAGAGGAAAGGGCTTTTGGGCCGCCTTCTGTCCCACCACTCCTGGCCCAGAGGAAGGGGCTTCAGGGCCACCATCCCTACTGCCCCTCCCAGCCCCTGTCCCACCTCTCCCAGCTCAGAAGAGGTG
>NW_004624821.1:2636570-2708974 GCF_000247695.1 Heterocephalus glaber | reverse complement strand
TAGGAGCCCCTAGAACTTGTATTTGAATTTAGCAGTATTAGAAAACACAAGGTATATATAAAAATTCAGGTCTATGTATACTTGCTATAAATGAAAAATTGGATATTGAAATTTAAAAGTTATGTAGGAGTACAAAGGACCTAAAAAAAAGTAAAAAGAAAAAAAAAACTAAAAAAACCAGTGTTGGAAGACGTTTAGTACCTAATTTTGACTTCTTCTAAAGGTACAGTAATCAGGACAGTGTTGATGTAAGGAAAGACATATAGATCACCTTCTCTGCCCTAGGAGCATGGAATGGCGGTGGGGGAGCCTCCTCCCGGGTGCTGGGACTGGCTCACCTTCTCTGCCCTAGGAGTGTGGAAATGAGAAAAAAATTTAAAAGAAATAAATAAAATTTAAAAGGTGAAGGAAGAAAATCAGAAAAAAATGTCTTCTTCCAGTTGTGTGTCTTCTGTCATTGGTAGACACAGAGAGCAGACAGAGCCTAGATCTGTGAGACTGATTTGAGCAAGCCAGCAGTAGAATTATGGCAGTGGGTGATAATCCCAGTATACTTGGTCCTTTCCTTCTACTTAAGTTCAGGTTGCTTCTTGTTTATGGCTGTGAGGCAGGGACCTGAGTTGTTCAGCCTGAAACAGTCCAGGTGCCTCTTTCCAGCTTGAACTCAGCTCCCTGATTTCCAGCTGGTTTGAACTTGGCTGTGTCTCACCCTGACCCTGGACTCTCTCAAGGAGTGGGACCACCTTGTCCTTCACAGCTTGAGCTTTCTACTTTTTAAGCTTAAGGGATCTTTGACGAGGCCGCCCCTTCTCTGTGACGGACTCTTATTGCCTTCTCCCACCCAGTCACTGTGGCAGGGTGGCCCAAGGGACCACTTGTTCTGTGACTTCCGATTCCCAGAGTAGCTCAATCTTAATAAACCTTTTCCTGAAATTGTTTTTGATTCTATCATTCCCAAGTATGGCATACACTACAGTGAATTTCTTCTCCAACTTTAGTGTGCTATGCAGAAGTAGTCATTTTCAGAGTAAAACCCCATGCTGTACAGTATTTGCTGCTTATAGTAACCCTGGGTTTTTGTTAGGTCTAGCACTGTTGGCCAAGTCTAGTAACTAAGTCTGTTGTTTTTTCCTAGAGCTACTGACCCTCTCTGGGTTCACCACGTTTGCAGAGACAGGACCTCTTCCCCACCAGCTGGGATTGGCATTCCAACTTGCTACATTGTTTCCTCTCTGTTGCCTTCCGTTTCTCCATAGTGTCTAGTTTTCCTGTCACTTCTTTCTTGATTCCCAGCCCTCTTTTCATTTTCTCTGCACTAAATTGTTTTTCAGGGGCCTGCCTTCCAGGTCCTAGAAAGGCTGTATTTTGCCGCCAGTCTTTGCTTGACCATTTTTAATCTTCCTTGTGAATTTTTCTTTTTGTTCATATTCTGTTCTAGAATTTCTAATTTCTTTCTCTTTATTCATGTTCTCATTTTATTCATATATTATTTTTTGTTTCCTTTTATTATTCATGTTTACTTTTTGCTCTTTGAGCATCTTTAGATAGCCATTTTCAAATCATTATAAAATAGCTTCAATTTCTACACTTTTATAGGAATGATTACTGTCAATTTGTTTAGTGCTTTGAACTAGGCATACTTCCTCTTTCTTTGCATATAGTGTGCAGTTGTTGTTGTTGAAAAGTGGATATTAGAATATTGTAATTTAATAACTCTCAAAATATTATTTTCCTTTTTCTTAGGGTTTGCTGTTTTCTTTTGTAATTGTTGAAGACTATTGTAATTCACTTGTTCAGTAAATTTCCCAAAGTTTTTGCAAGTATTTCCTCCTTATCACGTGTGATCGTTGAACCCATTTTTTCTTAGATTATATTCAGCTTGGGTTTTGACAGAGATACAGTATTCTTGAATGTTGTTGTTGTTGTTGTTGTTGAGAAGTGGATATTAGAGTATTGTAATTTGGTAACTCTCAAAATCATATTTTGCCTTTCCCTGGGGTTTGCTGCTGTTTTTGTCATTGTTGTTGTTGTAGTACCAGGGATTGAACTTGGGACCTTGGGCTTGTGAGGCAGGTGGCGGAACCACTGAGCTAAATCCATGGCATGCTGGTTTTTTTAATTGTTGAAGATTATTATATTTCACTTGTTTAGTAAATTTCCCAAAGTGTTTGCAAGTATTAACTCCTTAGATTGTGTTCGGCTAGGGTTTTGACAGAGATACAGTATCCTTGAACGTCAACAGCTATGGAAAGCAACAAAAACAAAGAAACAAAAACCACAATCTCTCCCTGTGTTCATAGACGGGTGTCATGCTGTGGCAGACTTATATTTGGCTAAGCTTACACTGATCTTATAGTGGCCATATTGTTTTCCAGAGATTTGACAAACTTGGCTTTTACATTTTTGGCTTGTTTTTCATTGTTTCTGTGGGAGAATGAGTAATTGGAGTATCATACTCTGCTAGTTTTCTGATCTTATTTTGCTTTCTTTTGTTGTTTTAAAGAAATTATTAATTTAAGAGGAATAAAATATTTTCTTAAAATAGTTTCTTTGTATTTCTATTTTATATCTGAGTTTTCTTTATGTAAAATTATGTGAAAGTATTAGAAAACTATATATGGCCATTAAATCATTAAAGTACAGATAAATTTACAATGGTAGATTAAATAGAAAATCATAAAATTCATGAATTTCTTGTATTGATTAACACTGGTTCTTAAAGCTAAGATATAGTCCTGGATTTTTATCTTAAATAATTAGCCTAGGTGATGACGAAGGCAAAACTTAAAAACAAACAAAAAATGACAGCACCTAAGTCTTATGTATTAGATAAAACCCTAAAGGCCATAACTAATACTCTGTCACCTTCCCCTCTAATCTTTCCCCTCTCTGTGGCTGCCATTCTTTGCCCTGACAACTCTGTTCCTATAGATAATGGTTTTGCTACATCCTGCTTCTATGGGAGCCTATTTCTTTTTCTTCACCAAACCAAGGGCACCCAGATGTGCTAAATTACACACTGTCATTGCTTAAATAATTGCCTGTGTTCTGCTTCTGTGTAAAAGGAATTGCATAGCGTCTGTTCAGGGCTCAGAATTTGGAGTGTCAAACTCCTCTGAGCCCACTAGTGTAATAAAACTTGGTTACCCTCCACCTCTTTGAGTACTGCTCCATTTATTTGTGTGCTGTTCTTACCATTACATAGGGAGGCTGATAGTTACTTTGATTCCTGAAATGTATTATGCTTAGTGGCTACTGTGTTTATGGGTGAAGGGTGACGCTGGCTGACATAAATATTATGCTTTGCCTTATTATGATTATGTGTCAACATATGAGTATACTTTATTCAGTTTTTTTAAATCATGTGATTTATAAGAGTTATGAATTTAATTAAAACATTCCTGTAATGTATGGTAGTTCATTTAAAAGAAAGAAGAGATTTCAGGTCCTTATTAAACCCATAGTTTGTTTTCATCTTAGTTTGAACCAAGTCATTTGAACCCCCATCATTTACTGCTAAATATCCTATATAGTTAATTATAGTTCTTAAACAAGTTATGGTAAAACTTTTTTTTTTAAAGTATGTAATACTTTTCAGAATTCATAGGTGTGATGTGATCTACTCATAGTGCTTTCAGATGTTAAACGAAAGGCACATTTGAGTAGGTATGCTTATTTATAGCATTAATCTGGCTGTTTTTAACCTAACCTAGCTTAAAATCTCTGGTTTTTAAAATCATCTGTCTCCTTCATGAAGCAGACAGATGTTTGTGCATGAAAAGTACTACAGAAATTTATTGTAAACCTTCATTTAGCATGATGTCAATAGTATACAGATAGAATCAATAAATGCTCTTAGCCAAACATGACTGCAGTATGTGTGTGTCTGTGTGTGTGTGCATTATTGGAAAACAGCCTATTCATTCTTGTAGTTATGGCTAACAGGAACCTTAGTTCAAGAATCAGAATAGCAACTAAAAACATCATATTAAACTCTCTTGCACCCTCTGTTGTTATTTTTAAGGAATACTACACATACATTCCCATTATTGTATTATCATCACACTTTCTTATAGTTCCTGATAAAATTAATACTTATTTCATTATATTTAACCTTCAAATTAAATTCAGTAGTAAAGTAACTTGTTTGTAACTTAGTATTTTCTTATGTTACAGATATGTTTTTGTCATATTGCAGCTTAAATAAAAGATGGGGATTTCTGGTTTTCTTTGATTTCTCCTACTTATCAGTGTTTGGCCTCACAAATATTTCACGCAATGAATATCTCTACAGGATGTATATAGGATGTCATGTCTATAGTTCTGCAGAATTACAGATTCTGTCATTCTTTTGTAAACCTTTCAATAGTTTCCTTCCAAAATAAGAGTCTGGAATCATCCATTCTAAAATTAAGAATTTATAACTGTAAGAACAGATGTTTTCATAAACATTTGCTATAATTAATTTCAACTAGAGGATTGAAGGAACAAAGCAGTTTTTCCTGCTTTAAAACTATATTACCTTTTCCCCATATAGCAGACTCTGAAATCTTTTCTCCAGTGTTGTCAGTTGTACTCCTTATTTGGTATGGTTTTTGAGAAAGGAAAACTGCTTTTTTCCCTTATTACCATCTTTTGCACCTTGAAAGTTAAATTTCATGTGATATCTTCATTTGGTAATAGTTAAAAACTTAAGAAAATCTTTATAATATCTTATAATAGCTGCATGTTTCAAAAAAATTTCTCATTTGAAGGATTTTTCTATTTGATCTGGTAAATATCAGCTTAAAGGAATAAGTATTCTGTTGGTGAAATTGCGTATATTTAAATAATCTTTCGTTTTAAAGAGAAAGAAGGTTCTCATTTTAAATGTATAATATAGTACTTATCCTATGCTGATTATGGAATGTTTCACAGGAAATGCCTGCAAGCTGTTAAATAACATGTGTTACAGCAAATTTTCGTTTAGCAAGATAGAGACTAATTTTCCTTTCATCTTTTTCATTTATTATAGTGTTATTGATTTTTAAAAAGAAACTGAAGTATGTGCTGTCTTATCCCTGTTTTTAAAGAATTAGCAACATATACCTAGTTAGGTTGATAATAAACATTTAAGTTTTGTGGATTCTTCTGTAAATTGTCACATTTTGTGAGTATAGTAAATCATTTTAGCATTTGTTAAATTTAAAATAAAACACCTGTATTGTATTTTGAAAAAGGAGTAGAATTAATAGTTCAGGAATTGGGCTAAGTCAAATTCTCAGAATTCTGAACACATTGTTAGACCTGCAAAGATCTTGAAGAGAACCAACATTCGTGGCTAATCTGCAAGCTATAAAATATGTAAAAGATATAGGTAGCTGTCATTAAAATTACATTTCAGCTTTCAGTAACCATTTAATATGTAGGCTAATCATGTAAGTTTAGTACCTTAAGCACTATACTCAATAATTTAAAATAATTTTATCTCTAAACTGAAAGCTCCATAATTACCATTTGACTTAACCAAGACCACTGTGCTTCTCTCCAATGGCACCTTAGATTGTTCAGAGTAGATCAAAGTATAAATTACAGTTGGATAAATCATTAAATTATTAAGCTTTACATGTTATAAAAATGAATATAACCTGATGTTTGAAAGTTACATTGCAGGGATTAGGAGTACAAAATGTAATTAGATTCTAGTCTTTTAAATTTGTTTTGAAGAACAAATGCCATATTTAATGGTATTATACAGCCCTATGGTCTTATAAAAGTGTACTTCTGAAAGTGAAGGTATTAAAATTTTGTAAGAATTTTGTATTTTAGCACTTTAAAAAAATTTAGTTAATTTTATTCTCTAGTATATAAACTTATATGCATGAATTGGTTCTAAATCTGTTGGTTTTTTGGGCAAATATGACATTTTCTTGAGGGAAAATAGCTTTTTTTCCCCCTACATATTATTATATAAGACATGACTGCCTTTTTTTTTTATATAGCTATTTTTTTTTTTTCTTTTTTTTGTACCGGGGATCAAGTTCGGGACCTTGCGCTTGCAAGGCAAGTGGCTGGCGGCACCACTGAGCTAAATCCCTGGCCCAGGACTGCCTTTTGATTCCCCACCCCCACCCCATTTAAATTGCTGAACTTACAGTAGGTGAAGCATAAATTTGTGGAAAAAACTTTTAAGGTATATTTAAAGTTCTTTAAAATGCATTATTAATCACCACTTACCAAGTCTGCTTACTGATTTACTTCTTTCCTGAAGAAATTTCTAAGTAGTGGAAAAATGGAAGCTTCAATACTTTCTAGATCTGTTCTTTGCCACACATATTTTTTATATGTACCAGGGATCAGAGCAGGTGGTTAGTCACTAACAACAGCAGTAAAAAAAACTGCATTTGTTTATAAACATTAGCTTATAAGTAAGTGGTTTATAAGTTTTGGTTTTGTCTGTGATTCTTCAGAAATTACCTGCATCATACTTCATTTGTTTCTCATAGCAGTTACTTTGATATTATTAATACCCAATTTAGGAGTAATGGTTTTGCTTTATATTTTGGCCTCTAAATCAATTTCTTGTCTAAAAGACTCAGTACAAAAGATAATGTGGGGAGGTGCAAGGGAATATATATGCTTTTTGATTATTATACACCGTAGAGCTGTCATACAGTAGTTTTTTGACTGAAATGCTCAGTTTTGCAATCTGCATTATTTCAGTGCTTTCAATTTTTTTTCCAGGAGATTCAAATAAAAATGGAAGAAGAGTAAGTTCTACCTTAGACTCTGAAGGGACTTTTAATTCATATAGGTAGGTGATGAATACCCAGGTACATAATTTTACAAGATAATGTATGACACATAACTTTTATGGGTGCATAATCTTAGAATACTAAGGAGCTGCTACCTCTGCTTTTAAAAATATGGCATTTTTAAAGAATATTGTATTATGTTACTGTATACTTATGACTCACAGAAAATGTAATATCCAAAATTCTTCAATAAATGGACTTACTACAGATATCTATTGTTATCCTATAATAAGGTAATTGTATTAAGCTTCATTATAATCCATTTTTTTGTTTTTCTAGTATTTCTTTACAATATTGAAGTAAAGCCTTTCTTATGTATGTTTTCTGCTAAAATAGAGTATGCTACTGGGGTGTGGCTATGAGAACTTAAAATTTAATTCATGGTTTAATTAAGTGTTGTCTATTTGGGCTCTTTAGCAAATAAAGCAGTTATATCTCAGTTAGTAAATTTTAAAAGGCTATATTACTTAACAGAATATATATTTTATCTTATATTTTGTTAATATTCTCCTTATACTGTAACTTAAATTTTGCTTAAGTAAATGTTTATGAATTAGTCCCTTAGATAAATCAGGAAGAAAAAGGATTAAGATGTTTTTAGTAATAACTGAAAATTCATATACTAAATGACAATGATACAAGAACTTGATCATTTGAAGGGGAAAAAAATGCAGATTCAGCATTGATATATCTAAGAATTATAGCTGGCAATTCAGATGATTGAAGAAATCCTTTGGTTAGAATATAGTGTTGTCCTTAGGATCAGTTAGTTCTAATATATAACAACACTGTAAAATATATGCAAGAACTCCTGTACACTTGGAATCTTCTTTGATAATTGAGTTACCTCCTTTTCTATGTTAAATATAGAGTTTATACTTATTTTTTTATTTGTGTATATATCCTGTTTCTTTAACTGAAACTGTGTCATTTGTTTCTTCAGATCTTAACAGGCTTAACATTTAGAGATTGACCTTGGATACAGGAGGTATTTAATAAGGATGTAGTAAATGAAGTTTTAAAAATTTGTTTATGAATTTGAGAAATGAGATGATAATCGAAACACTTGACATCTTTATATTATACTAGTTGAAATCTGTATAAATAATGACTCCTTTAATTGTCACCAGTACTACAAAAGGCTTATATTCCCAATGTGTTCTAGAAGGGTATTATCACAATAGTAAAGCTCTCCTATTACTATCGTATTTTCACCATACTCATCTTACCTTATAAATGTTGTAGTTCTCCAGATTTTTCTTCTAGTTGTGCAATATGATACAAAGCTTGAAATTTGATATACTAATAGGTAGAATCCTGCATCTGAACATGTCACAGCTGATCACTAAAGCAAGCAAAAAGAGTGAATATAAAAGATAGTTAAATAAATATTCATGATTTGGCATGTAACTGAGAAATGTTAATATGATACTATACATAAAATCTATGATAGTAATATCCTTGTTAAATATAAAAATCAAGACAAAAGCAAAAATATATTTGAAAGGAAGGAAAATTCTTAAATATATGTGTACAGTTTTTGGAAAATTACATTTTACAACTACGTTTTTAGCTAATTATAATAAATAAAAGATAAAACGTGATGTTAAGAATGATTTAATGTGAAGACAGAACATGATCTTGTAGTTCATTTTGTGCTTGAATAGTTTGAAGATTAAAGTATCTTAGTATTATTGAATAATTTTATTTAGAAAATGAACTCTTAATGCAGCTTTGCACCGAAAATACTAATTTTTAACAAAATATTTTAATCAATGTTTATCACCATTGTAATGTTAGGATATTAATTTATTATTGTAATTAAAAAGGCAAGACAAAAAGCTCAGGTACTATCATATGTAAAAGTGATCTTTTAATAGTTGACAGGCCAGTGTTGCTAGTAAATAGAATTATAGTATTTAAGGTGTGAAATGAATATTTTTCAACTCAGTAGTCAGTAGCTTTTATAATTAGGTTACTTGTGAATTTGACACTTGGGTTAAATGTAGAATTCATAGGAACAGAGCTCTAGGGTATATTTTCATATTAAAAACTAAATTATTGTAGAATCACATTAAAATGACAGTTGTCAGTAAAATTTACTTTTGAAAATGAAAATTATTTTTCTCTTGTCGCTATGGCACTGTTAAACTAACTCAAAATAGATTATCAGAAAAATGAACATCTTCCAGCCCTCAGACATTCTTTTGTGTAGCATTGCTACCTTTGTTTTATTTAAACTGTTTCAGAAATCCTAACCTTTCTTTATACTTAAGCAATTCAGATATTAAAATCTTGTATCAGCATAATAAAGTATGTCTACTTGAGTCCAGGGTGAATACTACTGGCATTATCCTTTCATCTATAACATGTAAAATAGACACTGTAATCTCTGTGCCGTCTTTTTTTCACAACTTTTTAGAAGACTGACATAAAGTGTGTAAAATAAAGCCTTTTGAAAATCTAAATGTAAAGTCATTATTCTATGATTATCTTATGTAAGCTGATAACTTTGTTTCCTCAGTTTTCACCATTAAACGTGTACACTTTTGTAGCATATATTGAAGCCTTTTTAATTCAATCTTGAATTGGCATCTAAATCTACATTTTTCTGTTACTTGCATTATTGTTGTATTAGATTGTCAAGTTTCTAGAAGGCATAGTCTCTGGGTGTTTTCAAATATAATATCTAAGTATAGTATGTCAGCTGAAATTGATTCCAAATATGTAGAAGACTTGGGCCAAGTTTGAGCTTCCTTTTCCCTACCTTTGAAGTGAGGATAATAAAATACAGTTGATAGGAGGAGTTTAATAGGGTAAAATTACATAGTGAATGATGAATAAATAATGGTTGCATTTATGTTCTAGTCAGTGTTGTAATCATCACTGTCACCATTATTAACCTTTTCATATTATAGAATTTTTTATAGTACTCTAATGTAGAGGTGCCAAAAGGAAGAGGAAAAAAAATGTCTTACAGGAAAATTAATTTGTCTGTTAGCAGAAAGGGAGCTTAAAGCTTAAAAACAAGCTTAACTTGAGGCTCAAAACTTTGTCTCCGGTGAAGTATTTTATATTGCCTTTGTATAACAAATTTACACACGTAGTAAAGTTGAAGGAAAGATGTTTTACTAATAAATTCAGAGATAGATATCTAGAACTTTTAACAAGTTTTGAAATTTAAAGTCAATTGACCTTTAACTATAGCTTCTTGTGCCTAATGCTCATGCACATATATTTTTTTAATAGCCTTGGATTTGCTTCATTGATTTAGATAGGGTACAGCTTCTGATGCCTGAGTAATAGAGAAGATCTTGTTTTTGAAGTTTTGGTTAAAATTTGACTGTGTATCTACCAACTAATTTGCAGATGATGTGTTAAAATGAAGTATTTATAAGATTGAGAAGACATTGGTTTTAGAAATGTATCTTGTACTTCTTAAAGACCAGTGTTAATATTTTCTGTCAAATGATGAGCTTTCTTTCTTATTTAGTTTCCTGATTATCAGTTTGCATAAAAGTTAAACTTCTTGACTATAGCAAAGGGCTACTTAGTAGAAGGAATATTCTTTATCTACCACTCCCCTCCTCTTTCCAAGGGCAGCTGACCTTCTTCTCTCCAAAAGAGGCAAACCCCTTGCCAGCACATATGACTACAGACTATTACATTAATCTGTTTAGCTGTAGTACCAGCTGCTTGCATGTTTTTAATTATCTTATTAGATGGTATAACAGTGACCTATGAAATAAATTGAAGGTGAACATTTTAAAACTTTCCTTTTATTAGTTTATGTTTCTGAGTATCTTTTTGATCAAACTTCAACTTTCTACAAAAGTTTACAGAAAAATCTATATATATTGCTTTTTAAAAGTGATTTTTAAAGTATAATATAATTTCCAATATAGAAAATAAGATTATCTTTGCCTCATTTATGAATAAGACACAGGTTGTGTTTATATAGCCAAAACTTCATGGCAAATTTGGCTTACTAGTAAGTTTAGTTAGCGAAAACTCAGGCCAGTTATTTGGCATTCTCTTAGAAACTCAAAATATTGCTTAATTTTTATACATCATCATGGCATTGTATAAATAGCGTAGGATAGAATCAAATCATTTTAGATTGTTTTAAAATAAATTTATACATTATATTTAATTAGAGTCTAGATATATACTAGGAAATGATGTAGTTTACTGTAATTTTTTAAATATAATTTCATATGGCACCATTTATGAGTATATTTTTCCAAGTTGTGCTATTAGGAAAAAATGTACTGCCTTCTGGATTTTGACAGTTGGATAATTTTTAAATGGAATGTGATTTCAAGAGACACCTAAAATAATAAAAAACAATGGTTGTTCAGTTACATATCATTGCCTTTAAAGATTCTAATAATTTAGGAACCCTGGTGTTGAAGATTGCAATATACTTCTGTATGTCTGTTTTGTTAATAAATCCTACAACTGGGATAGGGAGGTGATCTAAGACTACAAATGTATAAGGATTTGAATATCTGTAAAATATATTTTTAATTAATTTTATTGGTACACTTCAGATATACAATATAATGACATTCATCATTGGAAAGGTGTACCTTTACATAATATAACTTGGTTCTTATTTTTCCCCATTCCCCTGCCTTCCCTTCAACCCCTCCACCCCTCCCTATTTACAAAGAGTTTGTTTCCACTTTTTCATTTTCTCATATTAATTCCATTCCCTTCTTTCCTTTCCCCTACCTCTCCCACTTTCCCTACCCCTTTCCCCCTTTTCTATTTCACATTATCTATTATACCTTTGAATCCTTATTTACACTTTCAGTTTCTCACTCCAGAGAAACTATTTGGTATTTGCAATGTGTGTCCTATTTATTTCACTTAAGAATATCTCCTTAATGTGATATATTTCAAAAAATCTTTATTGAGAAAATAAAGGGAGCTTTCCCCTTTTATAATAACACTTTATTTTATCACTTTTAGGAAAGACAGAAAAAAGTACTTGTCATGATTTCTAATTTCTTAATAGAGATTAGAGCTTCTAAAGTTGCTTCCTTTTCTCTTCAATGATATGTTTTATAGTTCACCAAAGGCTATTTAAGTTAGTAAATAAATTTACAATGTAGTTAGCCTTTTGCATCTAAAAATAAATCTTTAGCTATACATTAAAAAATTCATTTGAATCACTGAATACATTTTATTTATTGACTTCTATTTATTTATCTGAGTTCTATTCACCCCTTAGAATGATATCATTCGTTTTTTTTGTTTTTTTGAACTCAGGACCTCATGCTTGCCAGACAGGCACTGTGCTGCTGAGCTAAATCCTCGGCCCAGAATGATATAATTTTGTTGATCTTACTATTTTTAAGAATATAAACTCTTTAGACCAACCTGAATTTGCCATCGCTCTCTCTGCTCATCTAGTCATCATCTTAAGTTCCTAAAACCTTGCCATTTTAATTACTTTTATGTAGGTTTTTTTGGGGGGGCACTACTGGGGATCAAACTTAGGACCGTGGGCTCTCAGGCAGGCGGTGTGACCACTGAGCTAAATCCCCAGCCCACTTTTATGTAGTGTTATAGTTTAGTAAGTAAGAGACAAGGATGGGAGTGCCTTTTCTTTCCTGATTCCTAGCACATTGCTTGTCTGACTTGTCTGTTATTTACCTATAGTTTGTTGTGAATTTATAAAATTATGACACAAACTATAAATTCTTGATTTAAGGAGTCAATTTAGAAAAAACACAGATATAAATAAGATAGACTAAAATTTGCATCTTACACTCTACCATGGTATGAACTTCAGAAAAGTAATTAAGATTTCTGGTTCCCACTTACCTCCTCTGTAAAACTACTTGTTAATAGTAACTGTATCATAGAATTGTAGTGAACATACCTATGAAATGTATGAACCAACTGGCCTAGTCACCTAACTCAAGGTTGGTAACAAATAGTTAATTTCACCTTTCATTTCCATTTCTAATGTCCTTTATGTGTTTCTTGGTTTTTGGTGGGGGTTTTTTTGGTACCAGGGATCAAACTCAGGTCCTTGCGCTTGCGAGGCAAGCTGCGGAACCACTGAGCCCACATCCTTTGTTTTAATCAACTCTTTCACTTGAAAAGTTGACCTTTGTCTCAGAAAAGTTTTTAAAAACTTTTTACAGTTCTAAAGTGGTAATAAATGAGTATTTCAAGAATGAGATTTACCTATAACTACCTAAAGTTTGTATAAAAACAATTTTTCTTTTTTTTTGGTACCAGGGATCGAACTCAGGACCTTTCACTCTGTTGCTTGCAAGGCAGGCGCCGGAACCACTGAGCTAAATCCCAGGCCCAGAAAAATTTTTATATAGTGTGTTTTTTATATTTAAGCTCACAATCTCATTATCATATTTGCTTTTTTGTTTCCATATTTGTTCGAGAACCACTACAACATTTAAATGTTAATTTCACAGAGCACAAAATATGTAACCTTTTCTTTTTCCAATCAGCAAAGTTAGACTATTACCTTTTTTTCTTATCTCCACGGTAAAGCCACCTGAGAAGAGGGGGGGAAAATGACGTTTGAATGATAAATCTTCTTGAAATAATATTATTGTTTGTATAATAGTGGAACTGGTCAGTATCTGTGCCTCTCTATGATTTATAATCTCTCAACTAATTATTGATCCATTTAGGTTCTGAAAATATCTTACTTTTCATTTTAAAAAATTAATACATTTATGTTTACAGCCTTAAGTTGACAGCCCATACTTGTTTGAAGATACGTTTTTATAGTTTGAGTTCCTTTCCTTCAGAAACCCCTTCAAGACCTTTTTATTATCTAGAGCCAGGATTTAGGGGAGGAAGTTTTCATGTTTGTTTATTTACATAGTCAGCTCTAAGGTGCATCATCCAAGGCTCTGTTAGTGTTTATCTTTGAACAGATAGGCATTCATTTGAAAGTGAGGAAAAGCCAACCTGAGTCAGTCAGCATTGGAAGTCTTTTCTCTTGGATGTAACTGTTTTCTCTGGTGTTTTCAGTTGAAATGCCTGCTGTCAGCTCTGTGGGTCACTGTAATATATATTACCATGCTATACTATTTAGTTGTGATGATAAAATATATAAAATCAATTAAATATTTGGTCATTAGGATTGAATTGTCTTACTAGAGCTATAAAATGGGGAAAAGACATAAAATTAGAATTCAACAGTGGAAAGATAAACTTTTTAAAAATTTTAAAATATTTATTTATTGCTCTGCTTTACAGTTACATAATACTAGTAATACCGTGAACCCTCAAGTTACGACCAGACTGATATACAAACAACTTGGATTAATTAGGTTAATGGAAGATTCATCTGCCTCTTGTTATCTGTAGTGTGTACTCAGGTAAACATCCAGATCTCAGCTATACTGACTTATACCCAACCCATTCTCCAGAACCAATGGAGTGCGTAAGTCAAGGGTCCATTGTAGTTTCTGATTTTTTATTTCATGGGTAATTTCTAAGAGTCAAAGATATGGTTTAAGGGAGAAATTTTCACAGAATATTTTGTAGAAGTTGATATTTTATAATTGTTTCTTTTTTCATATCAGAATTTTTTGGCTTTGAGGGAAAAGTGGCAGTGGCTAATAATCCTGTTTTTTCTTTTAATTTTTAATCCAGAGTTTTCATAAGTGCTTTTTTAACATTTGTTCACACAAACACTCACAGAGTCTTGTTTTCAGCCTTTTGGTTTAAATGTCCTTTTTGGTCTTAAAGTTCTCTTGAACCACAAAGCTCTACTATATTAAAACTAGACACATAGGGCTGGGGATTTGGCTCAGTGGCACCGCACCTGCCTCACGAGCATAAGGTCCTAAGTTCGAACCCCAGTACCAAAAAAAAAAAAGAAAAACTAGACACAGACTTCATATTTAGATTTTGTTCAGTCGTCAGTAATAAGTTTACCATCTTCCAGGTCACCACTGTTGTTTGCTTGCCCCTCCTTCAACCTTAACACAGGAGCACATTCAATCTAGTTCTCTTCTATGTGCATGTGCTTCTGTGTGTGTGAGTGTGTTTGAAGAAAGCCAGCATATTTTTTACTCATTCTGCATATTTTTACTGTACATTCAGTGCAGACAAGTCAGTATGCTAAACCTCCAAGGCCTAAAGAGAAATCAAATACTGACCCTATTCTTGGAACATTCATGATCTAAAAGGGGAGAGAAATGTGGAAGTATGTAACATAGATGATGGCTGGTGTAATAATGAAGGCATTTATCAAGAACCCTGGAAAGACCAAATGTGTTGACTAAAGTAAAGAAAGGGTCAGGGTGTTGGTGGAAGTTTTGTTGCTAGGCATCTTAGGGGGACAAGAGTTTTCCCGGGAGGTGAACAATATGAACAAAAACCAGTCTTCATTTTCTATTCTTTAGCAGTACATTCTTATGGTTTCTTTTGCATTAGAATGGATAATTTGATTGGACTTAGTTTGTGATAAAATTATGCACTTAGCTAATATGACCCATGCAACATGGATATTTAGGTGTATATATTTCATATGTGACAGTATTAATTTTCATGAATGCTATTTTGACAGTGTTAAAATTTAGTATTGCTTAGATGTTTGTGATATTTCAATCTGTGGTCAGAACATTTAACTGAGTTCAAAATGTGAATCTTTGAATTAAACAAAATTATTACAAACTTTGATAGTTATGCAATTGAAAAGGAGTTAGAAATCTGAAAAAAGTCAATAAAGCAGCTATGGAATAAAGACAGTAAGAGAAAATTTGAAATTTAAAACATGTCTTAGTATTATCTGAACATGTGGATGTAATTTTAATTCCGTGGTTATAGATGCAGTGTTCTGAGATATAGAAGTAATTTGGTCTGGTTGACATACTCTCAGAAAAGTTTCTAAGACTGTATTTCAGGGCCAGGGATGTAGCTCAGAGGCACTGCACCTTGCCTGGCAAGCCCAAGATCCTGAGTTCAATCCTCGGTACCATATATATACTGTATTTCAGTCTACTTTGTTCAGAGTAGGAAAGTAATTCAAATGACATGTCCAAGTCTCTTGACCCATTGGAAACAAATCAGAGAAATTGAACACTCTTGACTAATTCCAATTTTTTTTTAACGTGCTTTTAGGTTTTAAAGTTCTCTTGAACCACAAAGCTCTACTATGTTAGAACTAGACACGGACTACTTATTTAGATTTTGTTCAGTCATCCCTAATAAGTTTACAGTTTCAATGGTCACCACTGTTGTCTGTCTGCCTCTCCCACAACCTTAGCACAGGACCACATTCAGTCTAGTGCTCTCTCTTGTATACTGTGTAGGTGGAACAGGAACCATCTTTCCATATGAGAAATTTGGAAGAGAGTGGAACATAGTGGAATAAATAGATAAAGCCATACTGTTCTGATTGGCGTTTGGATCCTGTTCTCATCCCTATTTCTCCTGTGCCACGTGGCTCCTGATGGACCTTAGGAAAGGAAAGCTATTTCCCTGCCCTGATTCACTAGATGCCATTTCTAACCATAATATTTTAAGAGGCTCTGTAGAAAAATAGAAATTTTCTTTGGGTGCTAATTTTTAGTTTTATAGTAATATTTTATATAACAACTTTATTGGAACAGCTCTATGGTTCATTTAAAGCATGTGGTTATATAATTAATGTTTTGTGGCATCCATTTGGGAGATGTAAAGACTAGATTTGGGTTTTACTGAATTAGGTGAACTTTTAAATAATACAAAATCTTAACAATGGAGAATACTTATGATTAATGCAGCATATTTTATAAACAATTTAATTTGTGCATAGAAATTATGAGAAAATGGTTAGTCTTCCACTGTGTTTTGGGGTAACTTTTAATTTAGTAATAAAAATAATACTTCCACTGAAGGTGTAGCCTGATATTCAAAACAGGGATTAGCTCTCTACACTCTTGATTCCTTCATGGTAGATCAAGTGGTTTAGTGTCTCCCTGTCTTAGTTTCTTGTCCCTGGGACTCAATACCTGGCACCCACATTTAAAGGAGAAGAGGTTTATTGTGGCACACATCTTAGAAGTTTCAGTCTTTGAGTGGTTAGCCACATGATGTAAGGGCCCAGGCAGAAGAAAATGGCTTCCTTCATGGCATCCAGGAAGCAGAGAGAGTAAAGGGAGAATCCCAGAAGGTAGATATGGTGGGCTCTTCCAGGCCACATCCACAGACCAGATCTTGCCTCCAAACAATAAGTCAGCTATACTACCCCATAGTCTAGTTGCTTTTCAAGAGCCCTGCCTTGAGCACATGATGCTACTAAGGGACACTAAGAAAGGGTCCTTCCTTTCCTTTGGATGTATGTTAGCACATCAATTACTTAGAGGTCCAATTCCAATAGCTTCAGTGAACTAGAATAGAATCAGAAACTTGGAAATAAGAATGATATATTAGAATGGCCCAAAAGTTTGTTCATTAGAGTGTACTTAGTCATAGGAGATCCCTACCTTTCCTCATCTTCTTCCACTTAGTCTTATTTGTTAGCCACCTTCCCTTTAATTGAAAAATATCATAGTTTATGAAATTGAAATAAGTGTAAAACGTAATTTGTTGTCTTTATTTTTTTTTAAAGACAAACCAAGCAAATGACAGAGGGGTACTGATTTGAGATGTCTAAAAACGAATGTATAGTAGTACTCTTCTCTTTCTCCTTCTGTTCTCTAAAAACCCCCAGTTCATGTCTGAAATTCCAGATAGTACTGAACCCTTTTGAATGCCCTTTCCATCTTAACTAAACACTTATGACACTGTAGCAATAACTTTTGCAGTTTGAGGCAATGCAGTAAAGCTAACATAAATTTCATTTTCCTTCTTCACAGATTCACAGATGAATGATTGCTTCCTGTAGATCAAGCTTAGCATGTGATTTTTTTCCTTTACTTATTAAGCTGATAAATTTTACCATTTTACTTGAAGGAAGTACTTCATAGCTTCTCCTTGGCAAACTGCCAGCATTACTAACTGTAATATTTTGCAGTCATTATTAAGTAAAACAAGGGTTACTTGAACACAAGCATTGCATACCAAGACGGTTGATCTGATAACCAAGAGGGATACTAAGTGACTAAGGCACATGACATGTTCATTGTAGATACGCTAAACAGAAGGACAGCATAGATAGGGTGTTGTGAGATTTCATCGCTCTAGTCATAGTGACGCACAATTTAAAACTTGGGACTTGTATATTTTGGGAATTTTCCATTTAATATTTTTAGATTGCCAGTGGACTGGGCAACTGAAACCACAGAAAGCCCAATTGCAGATAAGGGGGGATGACTGTACAATTTTCAATGAATTGGTAGTTGATAGCCTGCAAAAATAAAAAATGAAAGAGGTAAGTATGATGGTGCACAGCTGTAATCCTAGCACTGCAAGAGGCTGCGTTAGGAGGATTGCAAGTTTGAACCCAGCCTGGGAAATTTAACTACTTAGCAAGACCTTGTCTCGAATTAAAAATAAAAAGACTAGGGATGTAGCTCAGTGTGGTGTCCTTGGGTTCAGTCCCCAGTACTGGAAAAAAGAAAGGCATGGGAGAAATGCCACTAAAAATTAGAATGGAGAACTGTAAAACAAAGCAGGTTGTTAATGTAGAGCCAAACAGCCTTGCAATTTCCATGTATACTACATTTTGACAGAATAACTTTTAAGAATGTTTGGGTACTGTCAACATTTTTATATTGAGCAAGAGAACAAAATAATCATTTATATGGCAGAATTCATCATGCCAGTTGAAAAATAAAGTATTTGATATCTTACAGTTATTTTAGCAGTATATATTTAATAATTATATACTGCTACAATCTCTTATGAAATTGCATTCATTTAACTACATGTATTATTTAATATTTAAAGTTTGTTTTCTTTATCCAAGTACACTATGTATGAATATATATCGTGTATATATTTATCTTGAAACTCCTGGTACCTTTATGGTTATTTTAAAATAAAATGTATATAGGAATGATATCCTTAAAGCATTTTGAGCTGTGCTGCCCAATAGAGGAACTATTAGCCACAGGAGGCTGTTTAAATTTACATTTAAATTAATTAAAATAAAACATATGGTTGTTTAACTGCCCTAGCCACATATCTCCTACTTAGTAGCTATATGTGATTAATGGTTACATATTAGACATTCAGATGTGGAACATTTCCATTACTACAATGAGTTCCATTGGACGGTGCCGATCTAGAGGTTATCAAGTGAATGATAGATTCAGTTAAAATATAATCCATTTTAATCTTTTCCAGAGAAAGTACTTATTTCAAATATACATGTATTTCTATTTATGTAATACCTTATAAATCAGTCCACTCTTATAAAACAAACTAAGAGTTAGGGTTGCCTATTAATTAGGATATCAGATTTCACTAAGTAAATGGCTATTTCTAGAATCCTGGAAAATAATGAGTTCTCAATTCTTTAAGCATTTCCTTTAAGCTTATATTACAGACTATGTGGCAAATTCTTTATTATGTTTTAAAATTTGGGTATCAGGTCCATGCCATTTATCATAAATATCAAGATAAAAGAGTGAGCATGGGAAGATGATGAAGGAAGTCTACAGGGAGAAGTCTCAAAGAGCATTTCCCCTTATGAATTATATAAAAAAATAGAATATAAAATTATTCACTCCAGACAACTTCACAGACTTTGTGTGATGTAGGATCCTTTTCTCACCTTATTTCTAATATCGCTCTTTTGAGTAAATAATATAGACTTATTATATGTTTATCTATATGAAATTAAAGTTTTTTATTAAATTAAAAATCTTATGATTCAATTTTTCTCATTTCCTTTCTAAAAATATGATTATTTGAGTTTTCCTATTTTAATATGCCCCTCAACTTAAAGGCTCCTAAACAGTGTATTTTGCAGAAAATAATACATTTTTAAGAGTGTTACACATAATGATCCTCAGCGGTTTTTAAGTCTTTTCTTTGTGTTCATGTGGATATTATTAAGATGTAGGCTGAAGATTTCTCAGTTGATAGTTCAATTCAAATCTGAATTAAAACATCATGTTCAATTAATTTTAGGAAACTTCCATGAAGTGAACTATTCTTTGGCTTTGTTTCAGTAGAGCCTCGGCATATGAGACCATACTTTACCTAGATGTATAAAGGAATTCATTTTAAGATTGTGGGTAATTGTGCGTTCTGTTTCTGTATGTATCTATGAGTGATATGCTGTGATGTTTCATTATAGAGGGGAAAAAGGTTTAAAAGTAAGATTCAAAAAATTTGTTACAGGAAGGAAAAAAGCCAGTACAGTTTCTAATTGGCTTTTAGAGACTCTGAGTTCCCTCATTACCTGTGATTTAAGCTAAAAATGAGGTAATTATAGATAACATCAGTGTTTATCTGGCTGTTCTTGGCACCTGCAGTCCTAATGTTGTAGCTTACCCATATCTGGTGCCACACTTCACAGTCAGATGCTGACATACCTAATTTACACTTCTCATATTTCCATTGATTTTAAGTTAGATGTTCCTTGTTCTATTTGAATAGTATTTTCAAAATCATGGCCTTTAAAATGATATTATATAAAATATTGGAATTATGGTGTAGTCCTTTCACTGATAGAACTCTTTCACTAATATATTTATGTACAGATTAGAAACAGATTTAAAATTTTTTATTTCCATTTGTATTTGATAACACAAATGTGATCATAATTATACAGCAGTTTTTCCAATATCAGAATAAACTTTAAGATTACAACATAGTGTTAAACTTTTTGTATCAAGTTCAGCTTTTTTACATTGTGTTTCCCATCTGTCTGAATCTTCCTTTAAGGGACTCTTCATTCTGCCCTGGCTTTTTTCTTGTTACCTCGCTAGTCTGATCACACAGGTGAACAGTACTGGCTGGCAGACCTTGTAAACTACATAGCTTTCTCTGAGTGCTCCCTCTGCCACATGGCCCTCTCACCCCACCTCCCAGGATCCAGAAGCATGTCTCCTCCCTCTTTTTCCTCACTTTTTATGACTTGCACTTCCCCATCCACTCAGAAATTTTAATATCAGTAGAAGCCAAAGTATCTGTCTCCTTGACAAGGATTATAGATCTTCTCTACTAGACTATATTATATGTAATCTCTGAACTCTTTTCCATTATTGAAGTTGCTTGGGCTTCTTAAATTACTACCGTAGAGACATTGTTCCCTGTCCAAATAATGCCTGAAAATGGGGTAGAGACAATCATAAAATATACAGTATAGCATAGTTGTAGTGGCACACGCCTGTAATCTCAGTATTCTGGGAGGTGGAAGCAGGAGGATTTCAAGTTTAAGTCCTGCCTAGACAATCTAGCAAGAACCTGTCTCAAAAAAAAAAAAAAAAAAAAAAAGTGAATAAATAAAAATAAAAAGGCCTGGGGATGTACCTCTGCAAAGGCCTGGATTCAATCCCTAGTACCACCACCCCCAATACACAAATTGTAGTATATCACTATTTGGGATAATGATTCAAAATTGTTCTAGTCATAAATTAGTATAGAATGTAAATATTTATGCATCGTTTAGGTCACAAAACAAATTTAGAAGTACAGAAAGGAAGGAAATGAAAAAAAATTAAGATGTGTTATGTATGTATACCAAATCCCCATGATGAATGTCATCATTATGTACTGTAAACATGTACTAATAAATAAAGTTAGATGTACTAACTTGTTTTTTTTATCAATTTTATGTGTATATTATTGGAAAATACTACAATAAAATATAATTGGAATTGGACACCTTTATAATCATCAGCTGTATTTATTTACTGCATATTTAAATTGATTTCCATGTCAAACAAACAAACCATTTCAGGAGGCTAAACTTTCTAAACATCTTACTAGACAGAAGATACCGATTGCTGCTGCAAAAGTTGATTTTGTTTTTTGAGCTATGATTGTTACACTCATGACCATTTTTAATCAGTCACAATATCTTCTTATGATGAGCATGAGGATAGTAGGCTAAAATTCTTCTCAACATAGTGCATGCAAGGCAGTCAGTATTAACCTGTTAACATTGTTATAAGAAATGTAATTTACCTGTCCTTGCATCCCCCTGTTCAGATGCTGATTGTTTGCAGGGACCCAGTGCCTGCAAGGTAGAGCAGTTACCACAAGATGGCACTAATGCTTTTACATGGGAGTCTTAAAAGCCCCAAGTCTCTGATCAGTTCCAAGGCTTTTATACACTAAATATACTAGGGTGTTCTTAACTGCGTGCAGAAGCAGTTGTTAACATACCTTCTCAGTCTAATTGTTAGAAACTTAATCTGTGTATCCTTTGACTTGATACTCAAAAATCAAAAATCTCAGAAAGCAAGGACATATTTCTATCCTGCCTTATTACCTGAGGTCACTTTTTCTTTGATGTTACTTTTGTCTTCTCTATTATTCCAGAAAAGTGCTTTTCCTAGTTCTTATTCCTTTTTTCTCCTGACAGTAATTTACTCTTTCTAGACCTTAGTTTCTTCATTCATAACCAGAAGTTAAAAATACCCATAAGAGGGTTGTTGTAGAGGTTAAAAGTGACTTACCTACAATGTCATAAGTGGACTTTTCAACATTTACTGTCATCATCATCAAATTTCTGCCATTCATGCTATATATTCACTGACTTCTCACTGTTTCTTATTCTTTTGCTATCTCATCCTCCAAGTTCAGGAAGAGATCTACTATTCATATTTATGATTGAAAAAAAAAAAACAAAACCCTTGAAATTAGTCCAGCTCACTAGAAGCACTAGACTGTCAACACTTTCCCTCTGGAGTCTCTTTACCCTCTCAGAGCCCCCACCCCTTTTTTTTTTAAGGGATTGTCTTCCTAAGTAGTTTAGGCTAGCCTTGAACTCACTATGTAGCCCAGGCTACCCTGATCTCCCAGCAGTCTTCCTGCCTCAGCCTCCTAAGTGCTGGGAGTACAGGCATGGGCCATTACACCCAGGCATCAGAGCTCAATTCTTTAGAGTAGGATATCAGCACCTGTAGTGATACAGTTATTTTGTATATTGACAGTTAATTTTTTTAAGTATAAAACCATTTCTCCCTCCACTTTATTACCATATTACTTTACAGTAGTCATATTATTATTCATTTATATATTCATCCACTCTCTTTACAATTTTAAAAAATGTTTCTGTTATTCCACCCAACAGCAGAATACACATTTTTCATAGCAGCACATGGAAATTTCTCCAAGATAGACTACATTCTAGCCAATAAAGCATGCTTAAGTAAATGCAAAAAAAATCACAATTATCCCATGTATAATATCAAATCATAAAGCAATAAAATTAGAATTCAGTGGCAAAAAAACCACAAATTGTGGAAACCCATGGAAATTAAACAGTACACTATTGAATAATCAGTGGGCCACAGAAGAAATTAAAGAAGAAATTAGAAAGTTCCCAGAATGAAAGGATAACGCTAGTACAAATACCAGAACCTATGGGACCCAGTGAAAGCTTTCCTAAGAGGGACGTTTATAGCTGTGAGTGCCCACATCAGAAAAACCCAGCAAACCTAAATAATGCACTTCAACATCCTATACAAACAAGAAGAATCCAAATGCAAAGCTAGTGCAGGAAGGAAATTTTAAATATCAAAGCATAAGTTAATGAAATTTAGAATTGTTATGGCTTATATCTAGATGTTCCCTCATACAGTCCTTGGAAAGGCTTTTCAGAGATAGCTGGCTCTAGGGTATGTGATGCTGGGATTAAGAGTGTGTGGTTACTAAATTAGTCTTCTGATTGGTTTGGCATAGTGGTTTGGCATAGTTCTGGTTGTGGGTAATGAAAAGGCCCACCCTAGATGTGGGTGGCACCACCCAAAGGGTAAGAAGTCCCGAAGGTGTAAAAGGGAGAGGCAAGGCAGCTGCTGCTGCTTCAGCTTCACTAGCTTGCTGCTTTGCTCCCTTCTGGCTGCTGTGAACTATTTCTTCTCTGTGATGCCCCTGTGCCCACCCTTCCTTGGAGCCAACCATGTATGAACTGAAACCTCTACAAACTGTAAGCTATAGTAAACCTTTCCTCCTTTAACTTTGTCAAGTATTTGTCTCAGCAATGAGAAAAGTAATTAAGACAATAATGAAACAATACAAAAAATTAATGTGTTCCAAAACCAGTTCTTTGAAAGAAAGAAAACAAAATACCCTTAGCCCATCATACTTTAAAAAAAAGGGAATACTCAGATCATTCCAATTTAAAATTAGAAATTTACAAGGTGAAATCACAATAGACACTTCCAGCATTTGTATTAACAAATACTTTGAAAACCTGTACTCCAGTAAGTTGGGAGAATCCAGATAAAATAGAATCCTAGATAAATAGATTACCAAAACTGAACCAAGAATATATAAAAATTCATAATATTTGAGTAGTAGGCAATGAAATTGAAGCAGTATACATTTATCCCTAATTCTACAGGACCTTCAGGGAAATATCTAACACCAGTGTTCCTCAAACTGTTTAATGAAATTATAAGGGAAGGAGTACTCTCAAAGTCATTCCTGGAGGCTAGCATTACCCTGATTCCAAAACTAGACAAGGACCCCATTGAAAAAGAGAACTGCAGGCCAATTCTCTTTAAACCACCGCCACCGTCATATTAGATGAGGAAAAGCTAACAGCTTTCCCTTTAAAATCAAGAACCAGACAGACAAGGATGTCAACTATCAGCATTCCTATTCAATATAGCACTGGAAACATTAGCCAGAGTAATCAGACAAGGGAAAAAAATAAAGGAGATATGTATAGGAAAAGAAGAAGTCAAATTATCATTATTTGCAGATGACATGATCCACTAAATAGAAGACTTAAATCTCACCAAAAGACTCCTACAGTTAATAATCATTTTGTAAGGCAGCAAGATACAACATTGTCAGGTAAAAGGCCGAAAACCAAGACCAGACCAGGCCACAACAAGCCTTTATTGTAGGGACAATCTGCCGGTCTGTCTCTGAACAAAAGAGAGACAAAAGCAATATGGCCAGAACAGGAAGTGCCTTTTACAGGAGTGGGGGTGGGGCTTGTAAGAGTTGAGGTGGGGTTGGGTGAGGTAGTGGCTAGGGACTGGAGGAGCCTGTGACGTCACTAGTTGCTAGAAGGAGGGCAAGTATTAGGTTACTCTTGGTGGGAGTAGGGGCATGTTGGAAAGAAGGTAGCTATTATATACAACAGCCACCCTAAATTAGAGGAAAATCTATCAAAAATCACACCAAAAAACAATAGTATTCCTCTACACCTATAATGAGCTCACTGAAAAATTACAAAAATAATAGCATTCACAGTAGCTTCAAGAAAAATTAAGTGAAAGACCTGTACAATGAAAACTATAGTGCTCTGAAAAAGGAAATTGAAGAAGACATCAGAGAAATTGAAGTCATCAAAGATGTTTGCAGTTCCTGAATAGGCAGAACCAATATTGTCAAACTGGCCAACTTTCAAAACTGACATACAGATAGAATGCAATCCTAGTCAACATACAAACAGCATTCCTCAGATAACGAATCAAAAATCTCAATGGAACCATAAGAGAACCAGAATAGCAAAAGCATTCCTGGGCAATAAGAGCAAAGTAAGTGTCATCATAATTCCAGATTTCAAATGTTACAACAAAGCTACAGTGATAAAAGCAGCATGGTCCTAGCACAATAAGAAAGGTGGGTTAGCTGAACAGGAGAATGCTGAAACAACCTAGGCATATTCATCCATCTGATCTTTGACACAGGATCCAAATGCTGGAGGAAAGATAGCCTCTTTAACAAGTGATGTTGTGAGGGGCTAGGGATTTAGCTCAGTGGTTCTGGCGTCTGCCTCGCAAGCGCAAGGTCCCAAGTTCGATCCCCGGTACCAAAAAAACAAAAAAAAACCCAAATGATGTTGTGAATACCAGCTATTAACATGCAGAAGATTTTTTTATGCATATGTTTCACTGTGTACTAAACTAATCAAAATGGATCAAAATTTAATTATTAAAACAAAATCATCCAGAGATGAAATAAGTAAAACTTTTGAAGTTTTGGGTATAGGCAAGAACTTTCTGAACAGAACCCCAGTTGCACAAGAAATAACATCAAGAAATAATTGGGATCATATCAAATTGAAGTTTCTGTACAGCAAAGGAAACAGCCAACAGAGTTAAGAGACAACCTATGGAATTTTTCCAGCCACTCCTCAGAGGACTAATATCTAGACTATATAAAGAACTCAAAAAATTAGACCCCCTCCCAAAAAGAACCAATCAAAAGATGGGCAAGTGAAATGAATAGACACTTCTCAGAAGAAGTACATGAAATAAGTACATGAAAAAATGTTCAACATCTCTGGTCATTAAAATAATGCAAATTAAAACAACATTGAACTTTTACTCCAAAAAAAAAATGGCTGACATCATAAATCAAGTAACAACAAATGTTGGCAAGGCTACAGAGAATAAGGAGCCTTCTACATTGTTGGTTGGAATGTAAACTAGTACACTCTGTGGAAATCAGGATGGAGTTTCCTCAAAAAATAAAAACTAGAAATTCCATTCGACTCTGAGTCCTCTTCTAAGTATCTGGTTGATAGAGTTAAGGTCATGATATTATGGTGATCCATACCTTCTTATAACATTGCAACTCATAATAGCCAAATCTTGGAAGCAGCCTCTATGTCTATCAACTGATGAACACATAAAGAAAATGTATTTATACCCAGTGAAGTATTATGGTACCTTAAAGATGGATAAACTTGAGTCATTTGTAGGAAAATGGATGCAAGCTTGAGACCAGAAAGTTGTGAAATAGATTATACACACAAGTTTTTATCACGATTGCTCTTATACGAGAAACCAATAAATATAAAGAGCAAAATAAATGATAGATAATAGCAGGGAGGCAGATCTTTTGCAAAAAGGAAAAGGACCAATAGTGGGAAGGGGAGGGAGTGGAGGAGAGAGGATGTAAAAAAGAATTAAGATGTGCTGTAGTCCTCCTCATGAATAAATGATCATGTACGGCAGACATGTACTAATAATTTCTTAAAACTCTTTATGAGTGCTAAGCACATAGTAGGCACTTAATATTTGTTTTATTTACTCTGTGTCAAAATTTAATGATGAAACACAATTCCATAGACCAAAAGGACAATTAATAGATTATCTTTGGCCTTTGTGTGCCTCTGTTGTTGCAGCTTTCATCAGTTTGAGATGTTATGCCTTAATTAGAACTGTAAGTAGCCATGAATAAATTTAAATGATTGTAAATTTCAGAGATGATGTTTCTAATTCATTTGCCTCAGTCTCCTTTTCTCTGGACCAACACTGTAATCAAGGTACAAGGTGTTATTCAAGATAACAAATAATTATCCTTCATTACATAAGCAGTATGTAACTTGACCTTAAAAGTGAGCTTCCCTCGTGAAGATGGCAGTGAAGCTAGCCACCAGCTGGCCTTGTGCTTGCACAATTCCTTGAGTTTGTGAGGTAGGCACAGTGCCACTGTTCTAAATCCCCAGCCCGTTTTATACTTCTCTATCTCAGCTGGAATCATAGATATATTCAGGCCATGGAAGTGCCTGGTTTCTTACAACTGATTGTCCTTTTTGGGTTTAAAATACATTTGAAATTTTTTATTCATAGACTACAAGCCATTTCTGAGAGGTACTTTTCTAATGTGCTTAGCTACTTGTTGTTTATGACATCTTCAAACATTAAACTGGATAAGAATAAAACTTGGACAGATGAAAGATGGATATATGTCTGAAGTTGTTTGGAAGTTGAAAATACTTAATATTATAGATGCTGCAAATGGGTTAAATTGAAAAACAAACAAGGTTTAAGTAAATATTTCTTTGTTCTTGAATGATCAAGAATTAAGCAAGAAGGGGCCGGGGATTTAGCTCAGTGGTTCCTGTGCCTCCCTTGCAAGCGCAAGGTCCCGAGTTCAATCCCCGGGACAGGAAAAAAAAAAAAAATACATGCCTAACAAAAGTGTGATGTCTCTAGTATATGAAAAACTCCCCTCTCTTGAATCAGTAATAACAGTAATAAGGCACCTAAAATAAAATGGCTTTATAATAATTATTTTTTGTTTTTTGTTTTGGTCGAACTCAGAGCCTTGTGCTTCCCAGGCAGGGGCTGTGCCACTGAGCTACATTCCTGGCCCTGGTTTTATAATCATTAACAATAATTATTATTTTTTTAATGTTATGTGTTGTGTATCCTTCATTTTTTTTTAATACTCATTATAATTCTTTAAAATAGAAGCTACCATCATTCTGTTTCACAGATAAGGGACCTAGGGCACTTGTTCATGCTGGCATAGGCAGTAAGTATCTAGTGAACTGTGTAGTTTCTAACTATATGGCTGGCCTTTTGATCTAAAAATTGTGACTTTCTCGGTTCCATGCTCTTAACTGCTGTCTTACACTGCTTAAAATCATCAAAGGACAGGAAAGGAAGAATGATCAGTGTTACTAACAATATAAATTCAAATTAAAATTTTTTTATTAATAAAGTGATGAGAAAAAATTTTTCTGGAGTAGTGCTGGAAACACTTAGCCACAGCTCCCTATGGGCAGAAGGCTTTCTGTGCCTGGGGATCAGTGCTGCAGGATAGAAGTCCTCCTGGTGGCAGTAGGGAATGTGCCATTGTCTTTGATCACTTTTCTGGAACTCGGGGAAAGATGCATCTTGCCCTGTGGTCAGGCTTTGGTTTATAGTTGGTTACATTCATGACTGTAAGCACAGTATGCAAAATTGTCCTTTCTCCAAATGAGAGGGATCTGGCCTGTGACAACTGCATGTATATAGGAAAATGACTGATGGTTTTATTGACTTTCTTTTTAGGAAAGTTTCTAAAAAAAATTGTATATAGGTTTTCAGCTTTGGAAATATATTTTAAATTATAAGTTAATTTTATTGTGCCATCATAGAATTTGAGAGTAATTTCATGAAGCTGATTTCAGTAGCCTCAACTATTGACAAATGATTCAGAATGTTTAGTTTGGTACAAGATGCTGGGAATATAGGTCTGATTTTCCTTTATTTAGACTCAGTAAATGGTTTGGGACAATTAATTTCCAATTGTTTCCCAGTAGAGCAGATTTACTTGTATATTAATGAGGCACAGGTGTTAGGCCCCTGGTGTCTGCATGCCTGGGAGGCATATTTCAGTTGTTTATCTACTCAGCCATAGGTACTGCAAGGTATACAGGCTTGCATTTAACAGTTTTTACAGTGAGGTCTTTTGTTTTTTTTATGTTTTCTTCATAGTTGCCCACACCTGTTAAAATTTTAAAACTGATCATGTGTAAAGAAGTTGTAGCAATTTCAGTAGTAAATAGCACCAACAATTGAAAGTTGTCTTCTATTGTACGTAAATACTCAGCCTACCATTAAAAAGAAATGTTTTTATTCAAATATATTTCTAGTGAGAAGCCAGTATAATCAACAGCATACTTTTTTGTTTTATATTTTTGGAGCAGGTTTATCTTTGTCAGTGTCCATATCAGTCATATATTTTTAATATTCATCTTTTTCTTATTTATTCATTGAACTGCAATACCAGCATTTTAAAGGAAATGGAATAGCCTCCATACACATTATGAATTTCAGTAGCTGGCATAATTATAGCTATCTACATATTCATTAAATCTACAGAAGAAGTGTCCAAAAGACAGCCATGCATTTAGAAACAGAGAACAACTAAATATATACATTTTAAAAGTTACATTTCTTAGATTTATTTAAAAATAATTTCTATGGCACTGTTATCCAAGCAGAAGAATTTTTACAAAAGGATTCCCATGCTTTGATTTCTTTCAAATAGGAAAGAATGGGAAGAACTATTTGTAAACAACAATTACTTGGCAACAATAAGGCAGAAGGGGATTAATGGGCAGCTGAGAAGCAGCAGGTTCCGCAGCATTTGCTGGAAGGTAAGAGAAAAATGTTTATTTACAGTTTGTGGTTGCAATATATCAACACATTACCTGATGCCCTGGAAGATTACCCATGCAGTTGGTGTGGGGTTAGGGGTGGGGGTATCATAGAATTTTCCAAAAGGCTTTGATCCCAATTTTTTCATAAGACATTAACTAATAAGGTTGAACCACCTTGGTCTTGAATAACTGGTGTAAAAGAATCATTGGAAATAACTATCTTGTCATCTCTTTTTGATGGCACAAATCTCAGAGCAACACCATTATATTACCTAGAAGCTTTTACAGAAATTCTTTAAGCTGGGCAGAAGTAGGGGTGGTAGAAAACTTTCAGATTCCTATTATGTCAAATGTTTTCATTTAGTCATCTTCCATTTTTCCTTCATAAAAATAAATGCAAAAGATTTTTATGTTTCGTTTGCTAGAAACACAAAATGAAGGACAATAAGAAGGAGAAGAGGAAGGAAATTGGGTCAGTTTCCTTCTGAGGGAAAGGGTCATTGCTTGCCAAAACTAGGAATAATAATCTACAGTTATCTTTTTAATTGCTTTGAAAAATTGTCCCATTTTGGTCTCCAAAAATGAATTAATTTAGGTTTAGTCTTATTTTTAAAATGACTTCTATCAAAAGTTTTAAGGGTTATCTGCATAAATTGAGCATACGGAGTCTGTGCAAATCAAGACAGCAAGAAATGCATGATATATTAGACAGTTGTAGATTTAATAATTTAGAATTGATAATTAAAATACATTTTTCTTCTGTTAGATGCAAGCAGTAAAGGCAGGAAACCTGCTGCTAGAGTATTTGTATACAAATATTTGTGCCGCACCCCCATTCCCTGTTGTTTAACTTTTAGTATCCTCCATTTCCTAAAAATAAACCTAAATCCAAATTTATTTTCATGTTGTAGTAAGCTAAATTAAATCAAATTTGTCTTTTTAAGAATAGTTATTTTCATAAGCTGATTGCTAGTTGTAAATTACATTTCTGCTGTACAAAGAATGACTATTTCATAGGCTGTGTCTTCAGTACTCAAAGTGTTTTTCTCTATCCTTTAACTGCTTATTTTAAGAAAAATCTTAAACCTAGAAATTACTAATCAGACCTTATGCTCTTTAATAACTCTCTATCACTCCCAGTAAGATTAGAAAGCACAATGGAAATTTTACTTGAACCTCAAAGAGAATTTTTCTTCATTTTTAACACTAATCTGGAAGCGACCTTGATTTTGTTCTGGGATGTAGCTTTTGAGATCTTGGCCTTGGCCTTTGGTTGGTTAGTATTTGAATTTTCTAATTGTATGTTTCTTAATTATTCCCAAATATAAATTACTGGGAATTGAAATTAAAATGATGCTATACATATGAAATTTCATGAAAAACATATCTTTCGATTTTTTTGGAGATTCTACAATTTTTACAAAAATTTTATCTTTTTTTGCCTTGACAGCTGTTTCTTTGTGTTCTTCCTCAAGATAAAAGTCAGTGGATAAGTAAAATTAAAGAATTAAGATCATGGTATAGCAACATTAAAGAGATAGTAAGTAAATAATAAATGTAATTAATGAACTATTTTATTATGTATACAGATAAGTAGCCTCTGATCTTGTATGTATGTGTTTTATTTCTTTACCAGCGTATCACAAACCCCAGGAAGGTCGTTGGCCAGCATGATTTGATGATCAACAATCCCCTTTCACAGGATGAAGGGGTAGAGTTTGTCTTTAATTTATTTATTTATGTTTTTGGGTACTGGGGATTGAACTCAGAATCTTACACTTGCAAGGCAGGCGTGGTGCCACTGAGCTAAATCCCTGGCCTTGTCTTTATTTTTATCTCAACCTCTTTTACCTATAAGATTATGCTTATGTGACTGATTCAAAATAAGTACGGAAAAAAATATATTTCATGCCAAGTATTTTCTATATTCCATATATACTACCTAAAACCTGATAGCAATATTTTTGTGGTGTACTTGTGTATTGTGTTATAGGAAGTTTATAATTTATTTCTCTAGAATGGCACTATAGAGAAATCTCAGTGGTGTGTAAGAACTAAGAGTAAGATAGAAGAGCATACTTAGGAGGACTGCACTGTCTTAATCCATTTACAGTAGGAATTGGGGCAGCTAAAGAAAACCTGTACATGAGAAGAGAAGAGAGAATGGTATTCCACTTAGCAGAACCATCTCTCAGGAAGGAAGAAGTACATATCTGTGGTATGTGAAGAAGTTTTTAAAGAGGTCAGGAAAAAGGTCAGGGCTACCTCTACTCATATTCCAGTGAAGACCAGGAATAATTATTACTTTAGATATTTTTAATAATTTATGGGTTAGGGATAGAACTCAGGGCTAAAACCCCAGCCTAGCACATGTGAGGCCCTGGGGTCAAACCCAATGTTGAAAGCAGGGATGTGTGTGTTAATTAAGAGAGATTGAGTAAATTTTGTATAACTTTAATTGTTGCTACTCTAATTCCTATTTAGCTGAGAAAAGAAAAACACTTTTCCTATTTTTCCATATTTTCCATATTTTTTCCTGGTATAATTAGCATAATATAGTCTTTGGTATAGCAATCTAAAATATTAAGTAATTTTTAAAACTTTACCTAAGATCACATTTCAAAACCTACATAAAAGCCTTTTATATTATAAAAACAAGCTTTAAAGAAAACGATGGATATCTGTTTTAATACATTGGAAATTCAAATATGGTTCAACCTGTGACTTAGCCCATGGGTTCTATTCTAATCCAGGCACCTTTGTGTTTATAGGAGTAGGAACATGTATTCAGCAGTGAAAAGGGTCATTCACTTTATGGAGATAATCGAAATTTTAAAAATACATACAGTAATATCAAATTGGAAGTATTGATGTTAGAATAAAGATGTGCTTTTGAGATTAAACTAGATTTTAATAAGAATTATCCCAATCTCAGATTTCCTGTCTGAGAACTCTGAACTGAGAGTATAAAAGAGCATAAATTTAATCACTTAAATTATTAAATTGAACTCATAAAAGTCAAGCAAAGATGTGAAATTATTTTAATTAGGTTGTTCGTATTTCAGAGTCTTTGGAACAAATTTTTCCAAGATAAAGAACTTCGATCAATGATTGAACAAGATGTCAAAAGAACGTAAGTAGAACTTTTTACTTTCAGTAATTCAAATTGTTGTTACTTCTTTGTAATTTTAGCAAAATATAAAATCTATAGAGGAGCCTTAATTGACTATCATATTCTACTTGTATCAATAGCAGTGTTTTGACCAAACTTTGATAATAAGGACTATACTCCATTCTGAAACTATAGGATGCTGTGTTCCTTTTTTTCAAAATAAATTATCTTTATAATATTTAGGATATTAAATACATTTAATCTGTTTTTCATTTTTCAGCAATTATTTGAAGCCATATGAATCTCATCAGGCTGTTGTATAATCATTACTTACCTCTTACTTTATTTATTTTAATCCCTTTCTAGCCAAATTACTTTTAAAATGACAATAATTATTTTCATCTTTCTCATTTCTCTTTCATTTGGAGCTATTCAGGTTTGCAGGTTCTCTCTAAAGCTATTCAGTTTTTACCATGTGAGAGACCAATTTCTTATTTGTTGCACAGTTAATGTCTATGGCTTATATATGTTGGACCTCATCTTTTCTAGTCATATGGTGGGAAGTACATAGAATTGATGTCAGAGACCCCAGAATGTATTCTAGCTAATTATGCTGTAGTCATGGAAAGATTATTTTCCACATCTTTCTCCTTAATTTCTTTTTCTTTAAAATGGGAATAAACTTAGTAAGACTTCACAGGATTTTTATAGATTGAGTACAAGTTGAGTATGCCTTATTTGAAATGCTTAGGACTAGAAGCATTTCAGATTTCTAATTTTTGTTTTCTTTTTTCAAATTTTGGAATATTTGCATAGAGTTTACCAGTTCATCATTTCTGATCCAAGCATTCAACATCCAGAATACTCCATAATTAGAAACTTTTGGAGCATCATATAAATGCTCAAAAGTTTGGACTTTGGTTTTGTATTAAAAATCCTCAGTCAGTATGTGTAGTAATAGCAGTAATTAGGTGTTGAAACTATAAAGCATTACATAATGTTAATATAATCATTATATTTGGATGAGCTGGCTATCTACACAGATATGAGTATTCTAGTGGCATCCTCCAAGACCTTGCAGCTTTACCTGCGTGCTCCATTGCTAGTTCAACTCCTGTCAACCCTTTTACAATGTTGAGGCCTCTGGCTTTCTGACATTTATCTTTTTCCATGTCCCAGTCACTGAATAATCAGATGATATAGACTACTATTGAGTTACACTACATATCTACCAGATGAAAGTTGCTATTTTAAAGTAAAAATAATTCAGAAACTGTTGTGTGTTCAGAGCTCAACAAACCTCTAGCTAACTGTAGCATATAGGCTGGGAGGTATGAGGTAATTTTGGTTATCTTGCATAACCCATTAATTCAGGAATAACCCATTTTTATAGAGAAGCTACTCAAAGATGTCAGGTGACAGTGCTTGATCTCTCTAGTATCTGATTTCAGGAAGTAGAGTACCACTGTGGTGCACACAATAAATATTTGAATAAAACAAAGAATTTACTCGCTAGTGGCAATGAAACAGCCCTTATAGAAACAAAATATATGGTGTATATAGCTAACCAAACTGTAAAGTTTCCTCTTTTAAAAATTGACAGTTTCAGATTGATGTGTCTAATAAGATCGATTATAATCCATCTCTCCATAGTTGTTAAATGGAAAAGCTGTAGAGTCACACTCTCAGAGGCCATAGGACCAGATTGTTTAAAAGAAATAGAAAAAAAGAGGGAAGAAATAAACTGACAGCAAACCCAAATAGAAGCTTCTTTATCATTTTGTTTACTTAGTTCAAACATTTCTACTTCACTGTGTAATAAAGTTATTTCTTGAAAGTTGTACTCTTTTAATTATTTCATTTTATATTTTCTAGGTAGTTGTAAAAATACAAGATGCATATAGTCCTAATTTTTTCTTAAAGTTTATTTCCCACTAATATGTTTTAATTAAATTGCAACCCTAAGATTCAGTGACAGCAACGAGGAGAACCTATCATTCATAGTATGGATGGGGAAGGTTACATTTTTATTTCCCTTGAAGAATTTCCTGTGACCCTGTCTTGGTTTAGAAGGAGTTTACATGTCTTCTCTTGTCTAAATTCTGTGGCACAGAATGTAGCCTGTAAGATAAAGCAGTTAGTTGTATTTTAAAGCCACCAAATTGCTTAATCACAAAAGCTGAATAGCTTGAATAATTTTACTGCTTTGCATCTCTTTAAGGCATTATGTGATCTAAAAATCTGTTTTTTAATTCAGTCTTTGAAGCAACTGATAATAAAACAAGAATACAACTCAGAGAAATGTACACAATGTTACTTGTTCATTAACATCTCTGATAAGAACTTTGGTTTTTAAAACATGTTTATTGTTTTTAAAACTACTGTATTCCAGCCTTGACTTTTGTATTGAGGAGATTAGAGCGGCAAATAACACAGGCAGGGTTCAGCCATCACAGCATGTATATTTTCATCTGGTGAGAAAGAGCGAGACAACAAGCATGTGTAGATAAAGAACAATTATTGGGGTGAAAATTACTCTGAAGAATAAGATAGAGGTAGAATAGCTAGAGAGATAGCTACTTTGGGAAGAGTGATTAGAGAAGACATCAGAGAAAATGGCATTTGATCAGAGATATGGAAAAATTTTTGAAAGCCAGTCAAGTGAAGATCTAGGGGAATAAAATTCCAGGCAGAGGGAACAGCCAGTACAAACTCCCTCAGTGAAAATGAACTCTGTTGAGAGGAACCAAATAAAGGTGGAGGGATCCAAAACCAAGTGATTTAAAGACAAAAATCTGAGAAGAGTGCAAAGCCAAACCATCTTTTGTACTGTCTTAGTTATTTTTCTCTCATTGCTGAGGCTACTTAGGGCAGGTAGCATTCATACTGTTAATCCTAGTCCCCTTGAGCCTAGCGTTGCACTGTGAATCAATTCCAGCATCACACACTCTAGATCCACCCACCTCTAACAAAGCCCCGCCTATGACTGCATGAATCTTTGGAGGGACATCTAGACACAAGCCATAACATGGACCATAGTAAGAAATTTGGATCTTATTTCAGTTGCGATGGGAAGCTGTTGGAGGATATAGAGTCAGAGGCATGATGTCTAAAAAGATACTTCTGGCTGCTATGTAGTAGGGTGAACTTGGATGTAAGGATAGAAGCTAGATAGCAGCTAGGAATCTAATCAGTATTCCAAGTTAAGTAATGTAAATGTCTTAGACTACAGGTATAGTATTAAAAGGAATTAAGAGTAGAGTAAATACAAATTAGGGTGTCATTATATGTAATTTTCTCACATTCATCAGTTCTGTTCCAGTTTTATTGCTCTTTGCATTACTTTTTGCCCCTTCACTTAGCCAAAAGGCTGAGAAGTGATTAACTTTTTGCCTCTTACCTGCAACCTCTTACATAGGATCTAGTATCATTCCACATCCATTCCGTTCCATGTATTACTGCCGCCCAAATACTCTTCTCAATGCAGATTTATAGTCTTGCTATTTGCATAATCCAAAACCTGCAGTTCTCTATGGCCTACATAGAGAATGATTGTACCCAGCTTCCCTAACCCACAACCAGTTCAGTTTTAGATCTGTGCTTCTGGCATTGTTTCAAGAGTAAGTTCTGTGGTTTCCATTTTCCATGCTTTGCAATTTTCAATGTTCTCTTCTGTTGGATCCCTGCTTTCTTCCAGTGCTCCCTGTTGGATTCCTCAAAAACTTTAAGGCCTGAGTTTGTCATCACTGTGTCCATGGTGCATTTTCAAGTCTATATAATTTTAAGGCCAAGGATTTAGCTCAATGGCAACACTCCTGCCTCGCAAGCGGAAGGTCCTGAGTTCAGTCCCTGGTACCAAAAAATAAATTATAAGTAATTTGTGCTTATTTTATACTTATTTTCTTAAAACTTTTTGATGACATTATTTAATTTGGTTTGGCCTGTATTAGGTACATCTGCTAATACTTTCAGTACATTTATATTAATCCA
Source organism: Heterocephalus glaber (assembly GCF_000247695.1). The sequence goes on along the minus strand of NW_004624821.1, from coordinate 2,672,136 downwards.
TTGAGGGTCCCAGGCACTGATTATACCAAGATAAAAATATGACATATATCCTTACAATTTAAGGATAACTACTGTCATAATAGCAACAATATATATAAAAACTCTATTGTTAGCCCAGGTCTTATCTTTCCAGCTAATGATAAGCCCCTGTGACACATGGGGCCTAGTCTTCTTTGAGTCTCATTGGACTTTGCCAAGTTGATGCTTTAATAAATCATCACTACTTATGAATCATATCACTGACAATCAGTGTTCTTAATTTCAGTTATATTCTATAACATCTTTTCAGTCTTCAGAGACATAAGCATACTTGTAAAAATACTCCTGTGACCAACCTTATACTGTAAGTTTAAACAAAATAATTTGATCTTATAAGCTATGTTTTTTGTCATTATTGAATTTATTTGATTGAATATGTCACTATATTAAGTATACTCTTCCTCTTCCAATAATTTGAAAAGTATTTTTTGGCTCAAAGTGTTTTGTATTCATTTACTTGTTCCATATCTTAATGGAATTGTTACTATTCCCATTTTTATTACTGAAAAATACGTAATAGTCAATAGGTAAATCAAGGAATTTCTAATTTATTGTATTTCTGATTTAGAAATAGAATTATCTATTCTGAACAAATTTTACCAAGTTTCAGAGCTCTAACATTAATACTGAATTTTAGTATTATTTAAAATGAAGGGAAATAATGAGTTCAGGATGGAATATCATTTCCATATTAAATGCCAAAGAAGTATGTTATTTGGTCTATCAAGGTTTATCTAAAAATATATATATACAGCATCTATAATATCATTTGTAGATTAACATATTAAGCTGTTGCCAAATGGTCTCTTCAAATGTGCTCTCTTTCTCTCTTGAATTAAATGATTAAAATTCTTTATTGTATCCTTGTTCCTGTGACCATATTTAAAATGTATTTTGAAATTAATTTGATTATCTGTTGGATATACTTATCATCATCTTTAGTTTGGGATATTTTTTATTTTTAGTTATTTAGTTAATTTTAGGTAGCTCACTTATTAGTTGATTACTGTTCCCTACCTGAATGTACATATGTTGTTAGATTTTTTTTTTTAAGATGCAGCTTTCTCATTTTAATGTTTCCTTTTCTTATAGTTTACAGGTAGGCCAAGCTTCACATATACTTTAGGCAAACTTTGTGTTCTTCTTGTTTTTAAATCTTGTCATTTGGTATTGTCAGGATTCATTAATGTGTGCTGTCCAGTTTGTTAGATACATGTGGTTATTTAAATTTAAATTAGGATTCAATAAAATTAGAATTTCAGCCTTCATTCACAATAACTACATTCATGTGCTAATAGCTACTGTATTAGACAGTACATGTGTATGTGTAATTTCTGTCATTACAGAAAGTTCTATTGGACAGCACTATCAGGATAATTCATTGTTTTTTTATTTCTGTATAGTACATGATATGAATATCTACATTTTATTTCCTTTCCTCTTAAGTAAAGAGAAATTTTCATACTGATTAAGTCTTTTTTAAGATTTTTGAAAAATGTAGGTTTTATGTTACATTGTAATGTGCAGCTGGTAACTTAGACTACAGTTGAAAGTTTTTTATGTGCGTGGTACACAAAAGTGATTTTACAGAGTTTATTGATTTTTAAAAACAGTCTTCCTCTCAGTTCCCATTTTGGCAGAAATGTTCCAAGCTCTTTGGTCCATTGATTGTCACAATTTACAAAGTTATGATGCCCTAAATGTTGGCATTTTTTGCAGAATTTCCTCCAAGCCCATTTTTATTTAAATAAAAAACAAATTCCTCAGGGAAAGGAGGATTTTACAAGCTATTTTAGAGCAGAATTGATTTTGGTGTGTGTTAATGCAGACAATCTGCCCAGTGTTAAAATGTTAAGGAGAAAAAAAAATACAAGCTGCCATATTCATGTGATCACACCAAAATAGCAGCTTGTATTTATATTTTCAGTCTCCTTGAGGTGGACTCCAGGCACACATGAATGAGTGGATGTACTTGGTGTTGTGTTGTGATTTTATTTAATGCAGGCTAAGTACATGCTTGTGCATGCACGACCAGCCCTCACATATGCACTTGTTCACAGCCGAGAAAGTGAAAACTACAACACAAGCCGCTCTCTTAAGAGTTGTCAGCAACCCATGTGTGTGTTACTTAAATATTAAAGAGGGGGAAAACAGATTTTCAGGAACACAAGAAATAGTTCTTCTATACAATAGCCTGTAGTCCTTCCTTGTCTCATATTTAAGGTAAAAACAAAACAATTTTTCTCGTGTGTGTGTGTTTGTGTGTATTTAGAGGGGGGAGGATGGCGCCACCAAAAAATGTATAAACAAGGAAAATAAAAACTTGTATAATTTTATTTTTTTGTACCGGGATCAAACTCAGGACCTCATGCTTGCCAGGAGGTGCTGTGCCACTGAGCTACGTCCCTGGCCCTTTCATAAATATTTTAATACTAAAATTGTTGAGATATCATGAGATTCATACAAGTTACCTTTGGCCTCTGGGAGGTGGTCAAAGTGGTAGCCGTTAGCTTCTAAACATTTATTAGTACGGCAGACTGCTGAGGTGTGTGTATATATATTTTTTGACAGACTCTGTGTGTGTGTGTGTATTTATAATGTTTTTTTAGAAATAAGTATTTTTATACTGCCCTTGTTTTAAAGTATATACTGTATTTCCCATTTCTGTTTCATATAAGCATTCAAATTCTTAACATACATTTATTCTAATGTATGAGCTTTTTTAAAACTTTAAAGATTTTTCAGTATTTGATTGAACCTCTGGGTCTCTGCCTACTTGCCTCCATGATGTGAGCAGCTTTCCTCTACCCAGACCGTTCCACCATGCTTTTTCTGCCTGGAGCCAGACCATGGACCAAAAATCTGTGCGAAAATAAGCCTCTCCTTTAAGTTGTGTTTTTTCAGTGTTTTCTCCAGCAAAAAGAAAAGTGATTAAAACAAGTATTCCCTTCCTTTTTAAGGCCTTTGAGAGCTGTATGTTGTTTTTTATTAATTGCAAAAGCAAATTAAAGACAACAATACTCTGCTTAGGCTCTTCTGCTTAATCTTCTCATCTTGAGTCCTTGAGATCATAGAATTAATTTTCCTTTTGCATTGGTCCATTTTTTGTAGGTTTGGGGGTGATTTATTCATTCAGCAACTACTCCTTGAGAAATTATATATTCCACTACTGTCTTAGAAGTCAAAGATTCTAAGTTCTAAATTCTAATTTAGAAGTTGAAGATTAACAGAAGACTGTGTCTTTTTTATGCATATTAGAACAATGTTTTAAAGTTATATGTAATATTTCTGTTTGTTCTCCTAGGTTTTCTTGATTTCTGGCTTTTTATATTAAGTGTCTCCATATTCTTCCATAGTGGGCATTTGTGTTGATGATGGTTATCTAGTTAAATCCTTTCATTTTTGGACATGAAAAGTTGAAGCTGAAAAAGAATATGATTTGAGTAAGCAAATATAACTTATTGTGACTATGGAAAAGGTCACTCCACTGCTTTATAATTTTTGTTGATTTTATTTGCCTAGGTTTAATACTTTCTCTGTTCAGAAAACATTATTAACTACTGTCTGTGTAAAATACTCAGTGAAGCAAGTGGCACAGAAACATAAATGATCTTATCTCAGAAAAAAAGTAGAAGCTAAATCAAAGGATGTCTGGATTTTTTAAACTTTAATTTTTATTAGTGGTACATATTTGCAGTAAAAAATGACTACATTCATTATAGGGAATTAGTATATGTACATTACACATCTCAATTCTTTTTTTTCCTTTCCCTCCACCTCCCTTTTTCTATAATGATTATATGAGTTTACACTCCCACCAACAATGAAGAAAGATTTCTTTTTCCTGCAGCCTCACCAGCATTTGTTATTAGTTGATTTCTTGGTAATAGCCATTCTTTTTGGAGTGAGATGGAAGCTCGGTGTTGTTTTAATTTACATTTCTCAATTGGCCAGGGATATTGAATATTTTTTCATATATTTGTTATCCATCTGTATTTTTTCATCTGAGAAGTTTCTATTCATGTTAGATGCCCTTTATTTGATTGAATCTTTAAATTTCTGGGGTCTAGTTCTTTTTGAGTTATTTATATATTCTAGATATTAAGTCTTTTGTCTGAAGACTATTTGGCAAAAATTTTTTCCCATTCTGTAGGTTGTTTCTTCACTCTTGGTAGTTTCCTTTGCTGTGCAGAAGCTTTGTAATTTTCAGTTGTCTTGATTATCTTCTCACTGATGGGACAAAATATCTGACACCCACAAGTTATAGGAAGAAGGGTTTATTTTAGCTAACAATTTATAGAGGTTTCAGTCCATAATCAGCTGGCTTCAAGGCAGAGGGGCATGACAGAGAAGAAACAGCCCATGGCATGGCAGGCAGGAAGCCAAGAACCTGACTTCTTTCTGTTCCTTTATATCCCATCCAGTCTGTAAGCCTATTAGTTTGTGCCTCCCACATCCAGGATGGGGCTTCCCTCTTCAGTAAATCTATTTAGCCACACTGTGCTAATCCAGTAAGGGGACTAGTCCATATTTCATACAGCCTTAACCCAGCATCGGCGACCTATGATCCTGCCACCTCCCAAAAGACATACCTATGAATGCATGAGGCTTTGGGGGATGTCTAGATATAAGCCATAATAGATGTGATCTCATTTGTTGATTCTTGGCATTATTTCTTTCACAATTGGGGTTTTGTTCAGATAGTCTTTGCCTATACTTATCTTCAAGTGTTTCATCTGTTTTGTCTTTCAGCAGATTAAGTTCTTCTGTTCTGATGTTTAGATCTTTGATTTAGATTAGTATATGGTAAATATGGGTATAGGTTCAATCTTAGGCATGTGGATAGCAAGTTTTCCCAGCACCATTTGGTAAAGAGGTTGTTTTTCCTCCAGTGAAAGAATTTGACCCCTTTGTCAAAGACAATGTAGCTGAGTGTTTCTGGAGTTGTTACTGCATCTTCTGTTCTGTTCCATTGAGCCATAAGTCTGTGTTTTGTTTTGTTTTGGGGTGTTTTTTTTGCCAGTACCTTGCTGTTTTTATCACTGAAGCTTCATAGCATAATTTAAAGTCCAGAATCATGATGCCCCCTCCATTAGCCTTTTTGTCCAGAATTACTTTTGCTATTCTAGGTTTCTTTTGGTTCCATATGAATTTGAGGACTGCTTTCTCCAGTTCTATAAGGAATGCTACTGATAATTTGATTGGGCTTGCATTAAATCTATGTAACAGTTTTGGATGCATGGCCATTTTGAATACATTGCTTTTGCCTATCCATGAACATGGGATATCTTTCCATTTTCTGATGTCCTCTTCAATCTCCTTTTTCAGAGTACTATAGTGTGTTGTTGCTGAGGTCTTTCACTTCCTTGGTTAAGTTAATTCTTAAGTATTTCATTTTTTATAATGCTAATTTCTCTCTTACTGAGTTTGTTATTGGTATACAAGAATGCTGTTGATTTTGAGTCCTGACTTTGTGTCCTACTCTACTACTGAATTTGGTTATTAGTTTAGAAGTCTTTTGGTGGAGTTCTTGGCATTTTCTATATAAAGGATCATGTCATCTACAAATAATGATAATTAAACTTCTTTCTTCCATATTTATATCCCTTTTATTTCTTTCTCTTGTCTAATTATTCTAGCTAGTTTTGAGAGCTATATTGACCAGAAGTATTGATAGTGAACATCCTTGTCTTATTATAGATTATATCCTGATCATAGAAGGAAAGCTTTCAGCTTCTCTCTGTTTAGTATTATGTTGGTTTGTCATAGATGGCTTTTTCAAATTGAGATAAAATTCTTTTATTCCTATATAGGATATTTATCATGAAAGAATGTTGGATTTTGTCAGATGCTTTTTCTGCATCTATTGAGAAGATCATGCAATTTTTGTCCTTGCTTCTGTTTATATGATGCATTACATTCATTGATTTGCATATGTTGAACCACCCCTGCATCCCTGGAATGAATCCTACTTGGTCATGATGTATAATCTTTTTGATGATTTACTCCATTCTGTTTGCCAGTATCTTATTGAGGATTTTTGTATCTATGTTCATTAAACAGATTGGCTTGTCTTTTTCTTTTTTGGTTGAGTTCTTTTCCATTTCTGGAATCAGGATAATGCTTCCAGAAATGACTCTGGGAATACTGCTTCCCTTTTTAATTCATTAAAAAGTTGGAGGAGTATTGATGTTAGATTTTCTCTAAAGTTCTTATAGAATTCAGCAGTGAAGCCACTGGGACCTGGGCTTTTCTTAGTTGGTTGTTTATTCTTCAGTTTCACTGATTGACACTGGATTACTCAGGATTTTTATATCTTATTGATTCATCTTTGGTAATTCAGATGTATTTTGGAATTTATAGATTTCTTCTGAATTTTCCATTTTATTAGAGTACAGGTTCTGGATTTGTATATTCTAATGCAGTGTTTCTCAGCTTTGGGAGTTGTACTTTCAGTGTTTTATTCCTGAGACAAAGTGTCTGACACACACAACTTAAAGGAGGAAATGATTTATTTTGGCTTATGGTTTCAGAGGTTTCAGTCTGTAGTAAGCTGGCTCTTAGGCAAGACCATCATGGTAGAAGCAAGTGGTGAAGGAAAGCTGTTCAACCCATCACAGCCAGGAAGCAGAGAGTGTAGGTGAGGGCCAAAGGGAGAAAGGGTGGGAGACAAGAACGCATCCTTCTAGATCATTCCTCCAGTAACCCACCATGTCTACCAGTTAGTCCCCTGTCAGAGCACATTCAGCTCTAAACTCATCAATGGATTGACTCATTGATGAATTTATCATCCCCATAATCAGTCACCTTCCAAAAATGTAACTCTTAATGCCTTTTCTGGGATATTTTTGATCCAACCATAACAATATTGACATTTTAGACCAATTCTTCATTTTGAGAAGTTGTTATGTACCTACAGGACTGAGATCTTCCTGTTAGAGATATCTTTTTCAATTTTTTGGTGAGCCTTTTTTTTTGGACAGAAGGATTCTCTGAAGTATCACTTTAGAGCTTTCTGATATGTTAACAATTTTACAGTTAAACCTCTGGCTTCATTTTCAATCTTAATTTTCTGTCTGTGTCCTAGTTTCGATCTTGGCCAAAAGCAGTGTCTCAATATTAACATCATTTGCTAACTAGAGAAGCTGAAAGTGAGAAAAAGTAATATTTTCAAACCTACCAAGTTTGAGCACATTTATGTTTATCAGCTCTTCCCTTTGCTTTTCTCTTCTTTCTTTCTACTATAAGTAACAAGAATAAGACATACAGTAGCACCTTTGATACTCTGTGTATCTCCTAGGCTAGATCATCTAGTCTATTGAGTACATTTTCTGTTTTTTTTTTAGTTTGTCAATATTTTATCCACTTCATAAATACATCAGTAATGCTGCTGGAATGGGATATTACATGGAAAACTGCATGAAACAACAGTTATAACAAGCTCTACAGGGCTAAATTTCAGTTATAAAATGGATCATAGGCTGAGAAATCACTACTTATCCACAATATTATCTTATAAATCAAAAGATGACATATCCAAATTGAGGAATGAATTCACTCTGTAGAACTGAACAAACAAAGACATCTCAAGGAAGCAGTACTAGACAGCAAACCTACATTACAAAAGCAGGTAGGGTTGTTCACTCTGAGAAGGAATAACCTAGAGTGTTAATACCCCATAAGGTTCCATGTCACCTTCACAAGAAATCTCTTTTAAAGTAACTCAGCCACGCACAGAGTTCCTTAGACACACACACATCACACATAGTTCCCTAGGGAAACCTCAGGAAAGAACAGCATCTACACACACCCCAACACGGGGACCTATGCAGCAGGACACACAGACTTCTACCACTGCTGCCAGCCACCACTGCACTGTCAGTTACAAAGTAACACTTCTCAGTAGTCTTCCTGATCAACTTTTTGGTTTTGATACCAGGAATCAAACTTGGGACCTTGTGTTTGCGAGGCAGGCAGCAGAACCACTGAGCCAAATCCCTGGCCTTTCCTGATCAACTCTTGAACATCAGACCAGGAATCACCTATAAAGCAGAATAGGTAATTTCCTTCACAAGACATCTGAAATTGTAAGAGCTGACAGATCAAATCCTAAAGTGCTAGATTGCTGTGGCTCGTAGAACAACATAAATTATACAGATTTTGAACAGCTTGGGTAAAAAGCACTGACATTTAGGTTTCTTCCATCAGTTCTTTATGCTTTAGTTGTCATTTACTCTGTGCCATCCTTGGAGCCCTGAAGGTTTTGCCACAGCACTCTCGAAGTCTGCCTTACAAACAGTGAATCGACAGGATGCTGGATAGTCAGTCATGAAAGGAAACATGATAAATTAAATGTCCTTTTCCAAATGTCGGAATACTGCAGGTTACCAGGAGCTGGCAAAACTTCACCGATCATCTGGATTCATGCTTTGCAAGATAAGGTCTCCTTTCATAATGAGCGATTGAGAATATTTACTCCCCACACCCACAGCCATTCAGGCATATACTGGGCAAAAAGAAACTGAATGGAGTAGGACCAGTACCCTGTGGTCCTTTTGGAAATTCCGAGGGTAGAAACAGCGTGATGCGCTTATACTTTTGGCGAAGGCACCAACCATGAGCATCTGTGCAGAAAGCTTCGAGAAGCAGCCATGTTGGTAGCGACGTAGGATGGGATTAGACTCTGCACAAAGATTTCTTTAGAAGCATACTCGTACTGCAGTGCTCTGCTGAACTGGTCTAAGTAAACCTTAAAAGCTGAAAATACAGCCAGCTGGGGAGTGAGTTTGCAGCAGGAGCCAGATGAGATCGTGACAATGGTACCTTTCTTTCTCTCCACCATTCCGGGTAACACTATTTGGACTATCAAACTGGTGGCAGCAATGTTCACATTTATGATGTCCCAGAGCTTGTCTTTGGAGACCTGCATGAAATACTGGGGGTAGGGATAAGACAACCCTACGTTATTCACCAAGATGCCAACATCTCTGTCTTTCAGAGCTTCCTGAATCAGATGGCAGATCTCATGGCCTCTGCTGAAGTCTCCAACTATAACATCAGTTTCCACTCTGTAGGTGTTGGCTATGTCTTTAGCAACATTCTGTAACTTCTCTTTGTTCCGGCTAATCAGAATAATATTGAGACCTCAGCTTGCTAGCTGTTCAGCATAGGCTTTTCCAAGCCCATCGATCACACCACTGATGATGGCGCATCTTCTGTACTGCTTGTTCAGGTCTGCTCTGCTTCCCAGGCAAAGGATAAAGTGCAGTCTGATCAGGCTGTAAAAGTCACAGACGATGGTGATGCTTTTTCTGGCCGTGTACCAGGCTCCAACCAAAGCCAGAGCTTCCATATAACAATTGCAAGACCTGGCAATTTCCCTGTACAAGAGGTAGATGCTGTCAACAGCAGCCACGGCAGCCTTCCCTCTGCTGGCTCTGGGCCTTCGGCAGTTTGCAGCTTTCCTCTTAAGGTCAAGCAGACCCCAGCAGCGCTGGGAAAGGAGAATAAAGAGGCACAAAGAGGGTGGTTCTGGGGCCTCTGGGAGGAGCAGGGCGAGGGTCTAAGGGGAAGGCCCTGGGCAACACGTGCTGTAGGGACTGGATGCAGATGCCCAGTCAGAGAGGGCCTTTTTCAGTTTTTCATATAACCAGAGGCTACCATGTTGTCAGACTTTCTGCCATTATATATTGTGAACCCTTCTCCTTCATTTTTCTAATAATGTTTTCCCCAGTTTCATGTAATCCCTCACTGTGAGCCTGCTTCTGGCCTCTCTTGACCTAACAGTCTCTTTCATACCCTTTTGCCCTTAACTGACACTCTCCTAAAGGTTCTTCGGACTTTTACCCAAATCCCCTGTACATTTCTGCAACACATTTAAGTTTCTGTTCAAATAGAACTTCAGTTTGAAATTTCAAAACATCCATTAATTATCTTGTGCTATATAAATAAATCAACCAAAAGTTAGTGGCTTAGAACAATATTCATTTATTATTTCATAGTTGCTGCAAATCAGTACCATAAGAGCAGCTTAGCTGGGAACGTCTGCTTTAGGAGTCTGGTGTGAGTCTGGAGTTGCAGTCATGATAGCTTGAGTAGTGCTGGAGGATCCGTACTGATTCCTATTCATGTGGATCTTTCCATGGAACTACCTAAGTGTTCTCCTCTAGAGGAAGTGATCCAAGAAAGGGAAGCAGGAAGAAGCTATGTCATTTTTATGCCATAGCCTCACAAAGGAGGTGTAACAAAGAATTTGAAGATAAAAAACTACTTATAGTCTGTGTATTTCTTTCCTGTGACTCTCCAGTGATCTTTTCCATTCTATCTACCTGAAAGGAAAATGTATACAGGGGCCTGCCAGGTGTGTGATGAAGTAGATTTTGTGTTCACATATAACTTCCACTTTCATTCCATTTGTTATCACAGCTCTCTGAAAAGGAAGCTGGGAAATTAGATCCATCTAGGTACCTGAAAAGAATGGAAAATAATTTTAATTGAATAGAGAAAATGGTAAAATCATCCACACAGGGAAAAAGAGTACTTTATGTATCTGTTTTCATTCTATATCCAATTGTTCTTACAGTTCTTACAGTTTTGGTTTCATTTTTTAGTTTTTTTAATAAAACAATAAACCACAGTACAGTATTATAATTTTTTTATAGTATGTGAGGCAGTAGTCACCAGCTCATTTTAAATTTTAGATAAATGCTTCTTTTGAATTTGTTTTTAAAATGTAGGCATAACATCAGTTATATTTTCTTCAAGTCCTTCTGTGCTTCTTTGTCCTAGTGCCTGATTATAAACCCTCACCAAGGTCTTTATTTTTTCCTTTGGGGCATCTTATTGAATACTTGTGCTTTCAGTAATTCATCTGGGGGCAATGCTTTGTCTGTTTTAATACTTCTAAGTGCCTAATTATATACTATAATGCAGTGACAAAGCCCTTTATCATTTTATTCTTTTCTTAACCCTTTTCTTACTTAGGAAATATTCTTTCTTTCTCTGTTGTGTGAGAAACTCTTCATTACAGATATCCCAAATATTTGTCTGAGTTTCCTTTGTGGTCTGTATTGAGATACACTATTAGTTTAATGTCTTTCAAACGCATCAGACAGAACCCATCAGAACCTGGGCTCCAGTTTATTGGGGGCTCTATATTAGTGTTTAGTTGCCCTCCCCTCACTTCCTGATTCATTTCCACACATTGCAGTCACATGAGAAAATATCTAAAAGGCAAATACCATAGAATGGTCTATTTGTTATAAACTATCTTTTGTGGCAGAAGTAGTCGCCATTCTATCATTAATAGATCTTAGTGTAATCAGGTAACGAGAAGTATCCCTGAAACAACCAAAATTAATAATTTTTAAATCATAACAAATTGAATTTCAGAGTAACTTAAAAATTGGAGAAAAATTTCTTACACAAGTATTTTAGATAATGAAAGGGAAAAAAATGATCAAATTATAATTTTACCATCTTGTGACTGTTAATGAGTAGGTATAGTCAACAATCACATGTGGTTGCTAGTGTCACAAAAAGAGAAAGAAGCTTACATTAAGTGCCTCATGATAGAAATATACAGCATTAAGTGCTCTGGTTATATATGGCTGCATTTTAAACCACCCCAAAGCTTAAAGAATAACTATTTTGTTAATTAATCTACAATTTTGACAAGGCTAAGCAAGGATGGCTCATCTCTGTTACACATGGTGTTGATTGGGGCAGCTGGAAGACCAGGGGCTGGAATTATCTGTAGGGTGCCCACTCACATATCTGGTTGTTGAAGCTGGCTCTCAGTTGAGCCCTTCTCTGGAGCTTTGGCTAGAGCATTCCACATGACTTTTCCATCTAGCTGCTTACCTTCCTCATAGCATAGCTGCTTGGTTAGAAAGAGAGCCAGATATAACCTGTGTCATAGCATGACTTCTGCTGCATTAAGTATTCGAGAAGCTGGTAACCAAACAACACATATTCAAAGAGAGGGAAATTACTCTTCTACTTTTCTACAGCAGGAAAGTCAAAGAATTTGTGAGCATATTCTCAAACAATCATACTTTAACCTTTGAAGAATCTTGCTGAAAAGTTGAACTAGAATCTAGTTAAGTCTTGAGATATAGTTACCAATATATAGGAAATACAAGGGGAAGAAGAGTGTGTTAACACAGTGGAGGTATGATAAATAAAATTCAGAATTTGGAAGTTTCTACAGGATTAAAAAAATCTGGTTTAACAAATACATTTCAAGAAAAAAGGACAAATTTACAGAATAAAGGAATCTTAAACACATAATTGAGATTCAGTATTAGTGGATATTGAGAAACATTAACAAATTGCAATTGATATGCCATCACATCCAGATCCAGAAACTTTTTATTTTGATATAACCCTGTTACTTGTTTTTGCTTTCATGGCCTATGCTTCGGTGGTTAAATCTAAAAAATCATTTCCCACCCCAGTGTGGTTTTCCTTTTCTCTTCTAGTAGCTTTGTGGTTTCAGGTTTTAAGGTTAAATCTAATCCACTGATTTTGAGTTGATTCTGTATATAGTGTGAGATAAGGGTCCACTTACACTTTTTTTAACGTATAGAATCCAGTTTTTGAAGCATCATTTATTAAGACTTTTTCCCATTGTATGAGGTGTGGCCAAAATACAGGATATGTTTAAATTTTTAAAAATTTATTGCAGTAAAAGGTGCATTGCTATCAATTTCTCAAAATCCGTCCTCTCACTTTGTTTGTTTGTTTGTTTGTTTGTTGGTACCGGGGGGATTGAACTCAGGGCCTTCTGCTTGCAAGGCAGGCGGCAGAACCACTGAGCTAAATCCCTGGCCCTATACTCTCACTTTGAACACACTTATCCCATCATTTTTGCCACTTTCTCAAGCAGTTCAGAAATCCTTTCTCTTTGAGGGTCTTTATTTGTTCTGTCATGGCGGCCTCCATATCCTGAATCAATCCAAAACATTTAAGTTTCATGATCATTTTCACTTCGGGGAAGAGCTAGAAGTTGCATGATACCAAATGCAGTGAGTAAGGTAGATGAGGACACACTAATGTTTTTATGAGCCTGCCTTTCCCTTGGATGGCACTTGGCAGTAGCATTCACTGATTTTTTAAATCACATCTCATAAAAACATGCTTCAAAAAGTGACAAGAACAATGGGATAAGTGTGTTTGAAGTGAGGAGGAGTACTTGGAGGGGATTAATGTCAATATATCTTTTACTGTAATAAAATTTTAACACACACCATATCTTTTCATTGACCCTTATATATTTGTGGCATCTTTGTCAAAAATCAGTTGGCCATGAATGTGTTGGTTCATCCCTGTGTTTTCTGTTCTTTTCCATTGGTTGACATAACTGTTTTTGTACCAGTGTCATCCTGCTTTGTAGTTTAGTTTGACATCAGCTAGTTTGATACCTCCAACTTTACTCTTTCTTTTCATGATTGCCTTGGCTATTCGGGTTATTTTTTGGTTCCATGTGAATTTTTGGATTTTTGGGGGGGAAATTGATGTAGATTGCATTAGATCTATAGGTTGCTTTGGGTAAGATGGTCATTTTGTTTGTTTGTTTTGTTTTTGTTTTTGTTTTTTGGTACCAGGGATTGAACTCAGGTCCTTGCGCTTGCACAGCAGGTGGCAAAACCACTGAGCTAAATCCCCGGCCCTAAGATGGTCATTTTCTCAAAGTCTTACAATCCATAAGCACAAGATACTTTTCCAGTTATTTGTATCCTTTATAGTTTCTTTCAGAATTTTATAGTGTTTGATATATAGAGCTTTCTCCTCATTTACCCTCAGTTCCTCTTTTTGGGTGACACACTTTTCTAATGAAAATATTTACTTTAGCAAAACAGTAGCCAGCTGTGCATCTCAGTAGCTGTGCTGGGGGAATACAGGAAGCAGTCTTTGTGTTCACCCACTTGGTAGATGAAAGACAAGGTATATGCACCTATGTCAAAGTATCAACAAGTTAGTTTTTACCCACTTTACGATTTCTGTTACATTCTTGGGTATTTATAATTTGTTTTATTAAATGTTTGCTTTTGATTTTTCTTGTAGAATTAGCCCAGTTCAGTACAATGTCACATGAAAGTCCAGTTTTACAACTTTGGGAGGAGGTTGAAAGTAAGTCATCAGGTTACTCAGCTACCAGTGATGACTTGGATCATGTAAGCCAAAGAAGTTGCAACAGTGAGATCAGCAAGATATGACAGAGAGAAAAGTATAGAATTAAGACCTTGATTTAGATGAGGATGAAAACAGTAACGTAAATAAATATTTGACTAGTCAAAGTGCTACAAAATGGTTACATATACTTGAATGTTAGAACTAGGTCAGAAAATGTTATTAGGTTCTTTCTGAACCTATTGGACAGAATCTCAATACTGCAGTTCAGTGTTGGAAATTGCTTCTAACAGACGATATGCTACCAGATGTGAAATACACTAATAGTGAAATACAAGTAAAACATTCTATATGCTCTAATAGTAATACTCAAAAATATATTTATCATGACACCTCACTAAAAGCCTTCATAGCACAACTTTATCATTCTAATAATAAGAATCTAAAGGATTTATGGAGAAGTGGCAGATGTGCCATTGAGATTTTTAGAACAATCATGACACTCAAGAATTTTTGGTATCCTTCAAAATTGCCGATGTATTGAGGAGAAAAAGACCCACAAAGAAAGAAAAAAAATCCAATAATCTGGCTGCTATTTGCTCATTTTTTGAAAGCTTTTTTTTGAACTGTCAAGCAATTTATACACTGTGTGGTCAAGGTTTGGAAGGGAATAGATTTAATAGAGGACACATAATTTATACAATTATTTTATAACAGTCACCCAAAATGTCAAATGCAGAGGTGTGCAAGAGATCTAGTCACACACTAAAGACCCAAAGAATCCAGCCAAAGTCCTAGATCCCACAGCAGTGTCCTGCCCAAGACCAGCTGAAGGCCTAAAATCCAAAGCAATGTCCTCCATGAGTCCAGCCAGTGGCCTAGAGCCCACAGCAGTGTCTCATGATTGTCCATATCGAGGATCTGCACCCAGAAGGCCCAAAGGCCAATGGTAGAAGCCAGAAAACCTGCTCCATTGGGGTGAAGGATCTGTACCACCAGGCTAAGGGATCTATATTGGAGCCAGGAAGTGATGCTCATGGTGAAGATCAGAGTTCTTCTTACAAGAATAGCAGCCGTTTCCAGCAACAGTGAGACCCCGAGCTCCTCCATGGACAAGAACAGCCAAGTTTGCATCAGTAAAACCACCTGCAGCAAGCTTCTAGAAAATCAACAACCCACGATCTTCTCCCTTAGTTCTCTTTTTATGCGATTAGCGACAATCCTCAGGTGAGTCTTCCATACCCAAACTACACTGATTCAGTTCAGTTGGACATTCCAAGTTGACCATTAGTTAACCCACCATCTATACCATCCAAATATATAACAATTGATGAACAATTTGCATCATTTCATGGTTGTTGAAGGCTTCAGCAATACATGCCAAATAAACCTTCCAAATACAGTATAAAAATATATGACCTGCTAGATGTGAAGACATTTTACACCTTGAGCTTAGAAATTTATTCTAGAACTGAGCCACTAGGTCTTTATTTTTGCAGTAATAAACTATATAATGTTGTGAACAGACTTGTTGCACTATTTCAAAAAGTAACCAAAATGTCACATTCGACAATTGGTTCACTAGTTAACCATTAATGCTACACTTGCTCAAAGGACACCAGGTGACCAGCACAGGAACTGTTTACAAGAGTAAAGCAGATATTCCCAAATAAATGTTGCAAGATCACAATAGAGAAATGTATAGTACAATCTTTGAATTTCAGAAAGATATAACATTGGCCTCCTCTATGGTGAAGAAAAGCAAAGTGATATTGATTCTGTCAGTGTTACACCATGATGCTAAGATTGATAGTGAAGCCAGGCATGGTGATACATACCTGGAGGCTTAGGCAGTAGAACCTGTGAGTTCAAGGTCAACTGGTGCTACATAGTAAGTTCAAGGCTAGCCTGGACAACATAGTGAGATTCTGTCTCAAAAACCAAACCAAACCAAACCAGAAAAAAAAAAAGATTGATAGTGAATCTTCAACACAAATGGAGTCAGAAATGGTCACATTTTACAAGAAAACAAAAGGTGATGCTGACAAGTTATGCAGCAACTATGCTGTCACTCGAAATATAAAATGTTAGCCAATAATTATGTTTTACTGGATCCTAAACATGTCAAGCATAAATAGTTGTATAGTTTACAAAGAAAATAACAAGCACAAAATATCACAGAAAAATTTTCTTAGAAGATTGGGACTGGAATTGATAAATGATAATTACAACAGAGGAAGAACAGTATGTATCTGCCCAAAGAACTCTGCAGAAGAATTCTGGAGCAGACCAGTGAACAGACAGGCAAACCATCACAAGAACCTCCTAAAAAAAGCAGGAAGACCAGAAAGATGTCAAGTATGTCCTACCAAAGAAGACAGGAAAACAAAACTTGTGCTATCAGTGTAAGCAATGCTTGTGTATGGAACATGCTTTTTTCATGTGTGAAGAATTGAAGTAAAGATTATTTTTGTGGTAGTGTTTTATTTTTATTGTCATTGTTGTTCACATAGGATACTATTTATTTGTTACTTTTTAGAACTTGGAAGCGAATAAACAATTGATAAAAATGATGGTGTTTATTCTAAACACTCATTGCATATTAAAAATTTAATGCAATTTAATTTTATTTTCCTATTAAGTACACATTGTATAATATAATAAAATTAAAATAAATCATTCATCAATAGAAATACTCCTAAAAAATAAATGTGAGTTTTATATACCCACTTAGCACTCCATTTTTAGGAAACAACATGGCACCCCACATTTATTCCTAAGTATTTTTTGTAACTAATATGAATGAGATTTTTCTTCTTGAAAATTATGTTATTAGCATAGAGAGACACTACTGAGGTTTGGTAATTCATATTTAATTCCTTGGTAATTTCATATTTAATTCCTTCACATATCTAAGAAACTACTGATCAATAGAGTTAAACCTAAAATAATCACTTTTTTTCCATCAAGTAAAAATCTTAGATTTTGGCCGGGAATTTAGCTCAGTGGTTTCGCCACCTGCTGCGCCAAGCGCAAGGACCTGAGTTCGATCCCCGGTACCAAAAAAAAAAAAAAAAAAAAATCTTAGATTTTTGTGGGGAGGGGCTCATCATGGAATATTTCCTTTGGCTGTCCTCTATGTTCTGAGTCCTACCATCACTTCACAGTCCCATTTTCATTTTCTGGCCAAGTGCAAAAATAAATTCTCTTGACTTGTTCCTATTTATAACAATTTATTTTAAGTCCAGACTTAGTGTGATTTTTCTTCCTTTTATTTTCTGTTGGATATCTTAGTTTGAATGTATCATGAGCTTCTAGTTTTGATTCTGATTTTTTTTCCTTACTCTGTGTTTTCTGAAGTTTTAAATCTTTTTTAGTTTTTTGACATGAAATTTTTGAGTATTGTTGATTTTTCAAAATCTCAACAATTGTTGAATCTACCTTGGTTGAGTACAGTATTGTGTGTTTTTTATTATTGTTTCAAATAAAGCAGTTTTTTTTCAGAACTGTTCAACATCTTCTTACCTTATTTGATGCTATTGAATCTTCATCAGAATTTAGAAAACAAGTCATAAAATGACACTTTAGCATTGTAGAGTAGAATTGTAGATGTTGTATTCTTTCATAGATATGTCTGACTCATATACATTTTCAGTTGACTGGATATTTGCTAACATGGCCAATTTAAATTATATGCAATTTAATTCTTGTAAATCTCATTTTTTTTCTTTTGCAAATGGTTAATATGCATTAAAATGAAAGTATGAATTCTTATATAATATAATTTACATTTGTAGTGTTTAGGTGTTAAACTGTTACCATATAGTTTATGGATGTTTGTTGCCAAATAAGTGTATCAGTTTGCAAAACTTTCTATCATAATCCATTCATGTTGGAAAGGCAAAGCACATTTTGTTGCGTCAGTTTACATAGAAAATTTTCCAATATAATTGGTAGGCCAGATGATCCAAACCTTTGGTCATGAACCCTACTTAAAGAGAGGGATACTTTAAGTCATATAATGAGGAAGGGGGGAGAAATTTTATTTTTCAAAAGTATTGCTGTATTGTTACCTTTATAGCTGAGTTACTCTCCTCCCCAAAATTTATGTAAAACAGTTTATCAACCACTTACCTCTCTTTCATCCTGATTGTTTTCATTTGGAATACTTGACTTTCTAAGGCTTTAGCAAATTTCTTTGGTCCCAAATAAATCATTTAATTTTTTTATGTGTGTATCTTTCCTGCTTTAGTCCATTGGAAGTCTTTCTGGAACTTCTTTGACTTCTGTGATGTATTAGGTTTACTCTGAACTACCTTCTGGTTAATTTTGCTGAAGTCACTTGTGTACCCCTACTTGAACTTGCATGACTGGGTGGGGAGTGCCTGGATGGTCATTGCATTAAGGTTGATGTAGAGATGTGGAGTCATCTTGCTCAAGTCCTTAGTTTGTTTACTGGCTCCTCAGAGAGGCTCCCTTGCTGCTGCTGAAAAGACAAAAATTCCCAGAGTCTGGGGCCAGTTCCACATCAAAGGGTATTTCAAGCAAAAGTTAAATGAGCAAATGAAAATAAAATGAAACTGAATTCATTTTAAAAATTAGTTTCAGAGAAGATATGTATCATCAGTCTCTAGCATGATTTACCAAGAAACTGAGCCTGGATTAGAGAAAGTTAAAACTCTTAGGGGTGCCAAGACAGGACCAGAATGAAGCATAAAGCACCTAAGATTTCTATAAATAGGAGGCAGGAAACCTTTAAAATAGGAAGTAAAATAGGTATTATTCCTTTCTCAAAGACTCCATTGAGGAATGTTTTTCTGTTTCAGTAATGCCACATGCCTTCATGCTCTAGGCAGTCTTCTCCATTCTCTTGTATTTTCTCTTATTTTTTTTTAAATTCTAGAGCCACCTGATTTACCTTTTCATTATGTAAAGTACTGTTACTCAATGCTTAATAATAACTTCTATTCCTAAGCATCCACTATGTTTCAGGCACAGTTCTTAGTATTTTCACATGATTTCATCTTGATCATATTATCAGTATGATTATCCATATTTAATAGATGAAGCAGTGTATAGTCACTTTCTCAAGGTTCTATAGCTGATATAGTGCAACATGATTTGAACACAGGCTTTTCTTCTCAGGTTTGTGAATTTTTCACTTCCCTTTAATTTATTTTATGTCCTTTCTATGAACTTTCCACTCTCAGACTTATTCCTACTTAGAAGCCTAGTCTCTTTATCACTTCACTGTTCAAAAATTTAGAAACACTGAATTATTTCCTTGGTTGTAAATTCAGCATTCAGAACTCTTCACAGGTCTGCTCCATCTTTTCTTCTGCCACACTGTCTTGCTTCCAACTGGCAGTACTTCATGGAATTTTCTTTTCCTTCCTGCATTGCTGCACAGTTGAAATACTCACTGTCTTTCATACCTTCATAGCTTTTCTTTTGATTTAGTTACCTTCCCCATTCTTATTCCATGTTTCTCCTCTCCCCAGAATTCTTTTTCAAACCTTTGTCCTAACAAAACTGTCCATTCTTAGCAAGAGGCCTTGTACATTCAGCCCTTACACATTCAGTGTATATTGCATCTTTATGTGTATTGCATCATTATGCTTCTTTGAGTTCTTGCAGTTTTATATTCTTATAACTTTTTACACTTTCTTCAGATTTTCTGCCCTTTTTCTATTCAAAGCACTTATAAAAAATGGTACAATTTTTGAGCATTTAAGCAGTGCTTACTAAGTTTTCTTCTATTTGAGGTGTATAGCTTAAGCTGATGAAACTGACAGTGTGGTCATGTGTAATTTTAATCAGATTTTTGTCAAGAAAAGACAATGACAATGATTACTTTAAAAAGTTGGTATATTTACAAAATTACATTCTGTTTTTTTATGAAACAAAGCAAACTCTTATCCCCAAATAGGTAGGCTATAATTCATTTCTAAAACTGCTGTATTTGCATGTCCAGAGACTTCTGTCTGTGAAGAAATTTTTAATGTTTAGATGTTGAAGGGTATCATATATCCCTGGGATATAATCATTTCCCTAAGCCACCCATTTTTTAGAACTCATTATTGATATTACTTACATGGCAAGTAAAAAGTTGTATAACTCGAAGCAGCCCTTGGTATCTCTTAGAGATAAGAGTTTGAGAGTGATTCTTGAAACTGTGCTAGTCAGTTTCAATTCTGTGTTTTCTTTTCAGGTTTCCTGAAATGCAGTTTTTCCAACAAGAAAATGTGAGAAAAATTCTTACAGATGTTCTTTTCTGTTATGCTAGAGAAAACGAGCAGTTACTTTATAAACAGGTAATGAAAATATCTTACAGGTGGCATCCGTTGGTTTAAGTTTTTCTATACAGCTTGACAAATGATCAGCAATAATGCAACCTTTATTATATCTAGAGTTGTATCATAATGCTAAAGCAATCCGAGTGCTGCTTGTCAGCTGTATAGTTAGAAAAGTAAGCTCACCGAAGCACATATGCCTCTTCCTCATTTTAAGATGTTCCACCAAATTGTCTTCTGTATCGTATCTTTTTTCACCTTTTGGGAATTGTTTTATAAATAGCATCTTTGAAGCCAGTCTAGTAATAAACTTTTCAGACTTGTATATATAAATATTGTTTCTAAGTACAGCATTTATAAATATGTGACATGTCATGTAAAAAATAATCAAGTACTCTTTAATACTTACTAGTAATAGAACTTCAGAAGTTTCATTTTTTTTTTTTTTCAGTGGGTGGCCTGGGCATGGTAGCACAAAACTAATCCCAGCTATCCAAGAGGACCCTAAGTTCAAAGCTAGCCTAAGTTCAAAGCTAGCCTAAATTTAGCAAAACTTTTTGAAAAAACAAAATTAAAGACGTCTAGGGATTATAGCTCAGAAGTAGAACACTCCTGAATTCCATCCCCACTCCCACAAGATAAATTTTTTAAAAAGAAGTTATCTTATATATTTTGAAAATTATTTTTTGGTTCTGTTATTTGATTTATCTTACTACCAAAGCAAAGAAGCTTATTGGATTGTTTGGGGGTTTTGAAATGTAAATTGATTAGTATATGTTGTAGTCAGCAGGATTTGGCAAGGGAATAAATTAAATACAGGACACATAATTTACAAGATTATTTTATGATAATTACCCAAAGAGTCAAATCGGAAGGAATGCAAGAGAGATTAACTGCACACTAGGGGCCCAAGGAATCCAGCTGAGGGCCTGGATCCCAGAAATTTCCTACACAAGTCCAGCTAAAGGCTTTAGGGTCCAAGGCAGTATCCTCCACGAGTCCAGCCAGTGGCCTAGAGCCCACGGCAATGTCTCATGCTTGTCTGTATTGAGGATCTTCACCTGGGGGCCCAAAGGCCATCGGTGGAAGCCAGAAAACCTACGCTAGTGGGATAAAGGATTTGTCCCACCAAGCCAAGAGATCCACATTGGAGCCAGGAAGTGACTCACAGTGAAGATCAGAGCTCCCCTGACTGAAAACAGCAGCCATTCCCAGAGACAGCAAGGCCCCAAGCCCCAATTTCCTCCTCCAAGGAGAACAGCCTCATTCGCATCAGGAAAACCATCCGAAGCAAGCTTCTCCTGGAAAATCAACAGGCCAAGATCTTCCCCTCCAATTCTCTCTCTTTTTTTGCGGGGGGGGGGGGGTATGGAGACTGAACTCACGTCCTTGAGCTTGTGCAGCAGGCAGTGAACCCACTGAGCTAAATCCCTGGCCCTCTAGTTCTCTTTTTATGGGTATTTACAACAATCTTCAGGTGGATCTTCCTCACCCAAACCAGGCTGATTCAGTTCAGCTGGGTGATACAAGTTGAACGTTAATCAGTCTACCACAGTATATAAGGATGTATCTAGGTTTTCTATTAAAGTTTATTGTGTTCCAATGAAGAGATACATACTTGAATCATTTCTATTTCCCAATTATGTATTAAATGGAAACAAAATTCATAAATCCCAAAGAATCAAAAGTTGTATCTTATTGTTAACCATTGAACTTTAATGTAACAAATCACCTGTGGAAAAAGTTATATATTTAATTTGAAATAAGCTTTATAGATTAAAAAATGGTAAACCAAGTCAGACTACAATTATACTAAATAATATATTTATATTATGTATATATATATTTGTTATTACATAAAATAAACACAGAAAATAATTTTATCTTTTTAAATACTAGTAACTGTCAACTGCATGTTGACAGTAGCTCTTTAAAATTGGAAATGGGAAAAAAACTCACTAATAATGAAAAAGTATAAAATGTCTATAGATAAACTTGAATGTAGACATATAAAAGCTATCTGAAGAACACTATAAATGTTGTCAAAGGATATAAAGCAAGAATTGAATACAAAAATAATAACATGGTTTTAGCTCAGAGGATTTTACCAATATTGCTTCTCTCCAAATTAATATAGAAATGTATTAATCTAGTATTAATCTAAATGTGTTTTTTGAAGATTGGACACGCTTATTTTAAATTTAGTGCCTACTAAATATTAAAATTATTTTTTTCCTGCTGAAACATTTGTCATTTCCTTGTGAATTCTTTCACTTACCATAGTGACCCTCAAATTTTTCTGTTTTTTTGGCTGAATAATATTCCATTTTCTATACATACCACATTTTCTTTATTCATCTGTTGACGGACAGTTAGGTTGTTTCTATTTCTTAGTTATTGTGAATATATAACAATGAACATGGGATTGCTGATGTCTCTGCAACATATTGAGTTCATTTCCTTTGGATATATAACCAGAACTAGGATTGCTGAATTATATGATAGATCTATCTGTAATTTTGGGAGGATTTCCCATATAGTTTTCCATAATGCTTTAGTACTTTATAGTCCCACCAATTCCCTTTCTCCACATCCTCCCCAAAATTTCTGTAAAACTTCTATAAAAGGTCAGTGATGGGGGTGGTAGAGAGGTTTGTTTTTTTTTTCTTTGTTCTGTTTTTTTTAGGATGCATGCTTAGCATGCACCATGTCCTGGGAGCAATCTCCATCACCAGGAAAAAAAACAAGTAAAAGAAATTTCTGAGATCAAAATAATGCAATAGTATAAGAATTGACCTGTGGTTCAGTGGAAAAATTTAGGAACAGCTCCAGTTATATATAGAATCCTAATAATACAGGGAAAAGAACTTTTACTTACTAAGATTGATTTTCTAACTAGGAAAAAGAATAAATTATACATTATTGAATAATATCAGATGGACTAATGATATAATTGTGAAAACTAAAAGTATATAAAAATAGTAGAAAAAGATTTAGGAAAACATTTGTGTAATCTTGGGGTAAAAAAAATGCCCTTGCATAAAAAATAGGCTACTGAAAGTCATACACAAATCAGAAGACCAAAAACAAATGAAAAAGGAGATTGCGGGAGAAAATCTCTAAATAATAGAAGGCATGGTTCTAAATGGTTTAAACTATAAAGGTGTTAATAACCCATGTAGCATGAAGTCTGGAGTTAAATGGTTCTGCATCATTAGTTACTTTAGTAGCTCAGAATATTCATCATTGTATTGGCTATTGTTCTTATGTCTATCTCCTACTTTCAAATATTTGAAAATTCCTCACAGGAAAAGATATGTAATGATAGTGAGTTAAATCAAGATTAAATTTCCCAAGTTAAGCATTGTTTCCTATTTTTCTTTAAAGAAAAACATAAATCAAGAAAGTCTTACAATAAGAGAAACAAGTTCTATGGACAAGGAAAACAATAACATCACACTGTGCCATTTGTGGTGTATATAAACCATTTTTATATTAAAAGATTAGGCAAGAATATGGAAGATCCAATTGTTAATAATTTAGACAAACCCTATCAATTACTGAATAAGAAAGTGTTATTAGCTTAATACTGAATTTCACTTAAAAAGACCTAATTACTCCCTGTTATGTTTAAAATCCTATAGATTCTTTACAAAGAAATAATACCTTGCTGTAGAGGACTGAATATTTAGCCAGATTAAATTTGAGAAAAAACCTTGAGTTTCATCACAAGCTGTTAAAGCTATTATTTTGTACTAGGTGACACCCCGTTTAACATCGACCATATTGTTAATAGTTATGGGGTTTTATTGAATTAATGAGACTGTTATCATGTAGTAGAATGTCTTGCTGAGTTAATTGAAACTGCAGAGATTATATAAATGGTATTAATGAACTTTGACTGCCTGATGCCTCAGCTTTAATAAAGACTGCTTGGTGGGCTAAATGAGCACAGGCAGATAAAAGAACAGGTTCAATTTTGTGAGCCTACAGGCTGTTGATACCTTTTTTTTCAACTGGCATGAGTTTGGAGTGCAGTGACTACTAACGAGCTAGCAGGGATGAAGAATTTCAGCAAGCAGAAATGCTAAGAATATAGATTTATATACATTTATATTTATAAAATATACATTTTGTGAACCAAGAAGTATACTGAAATATATATATATTTGTGTCTTGTCAAATTTATATCCTGTTGAATTTATGAATATATTTTCTGGATTTATCTCTTGTCTTTTAAAGATATCTATATACTTGCTACTTGTAATTTTTTGTTTTTTCCAGTGCTAAGTATCTAAGTCAGGCTAGTCCACACAGGCTAGGTAGTTATTGTACCACTACACAGGCTATGCAAGTATTGTGCCACTCAACTATATTCCCAGTTCATTGCAGTTAATCTTTAATCAGGTTTTACTAGTCTAGAATTGCGAGCAAAAACAATCTAAGGTCTCTTTCAGTCTCTTAAAAGTATCAATAAAGTTCTCGTTTAGGTGAAACTCAAAACTGAATTTGTCTTAACAGTGCTCATTGGATTCTTAATTTTTTTCTACAGAAACATCCTCTATTAATTTGAAATATATTGTTCTTTTTTCATATTTTATTTCAACTTTTTTAGTATGAAATATATTAGGTGGTAGGTATTTCATTGAATCAGTCAAGTGTAATGAAATCCTTTATGCTGGGCCTATAGTAAAATTTTGGTTCATGTGTACATTTGTCCCTTAGGAACAATTGCAGGATCCCCCTGTGTATATCAAAATATGTGGTTGCTCAATTTCTTTGTATAAAATGACATATTGTTTACATATAATATATATATGTATATATACATTCTCTGTATACTTTATTTTTTTTAAATTAGGTATACAACATAATGCCATTCATCATTGGAAAATTGCACCTTTATGTAATCTCTCTTGGTTTTTATTTTTTCCCCTTCTCATGTATACTTTAAATCATCTCTACGTTGCTTATAGTACCTAATACAATATAAATACTATGCAAATAGTTGTTAAGCTGTTTTATTTAGAGAATAATGACAAGGAAGACCACATGTTTTGTATATACTTTTCAGTTACTTTTCTAATATTATTTATTTATTTATTTATTTTTTGGTACCAGGGATCGAACTCAGGTCCTTGTGCTTGCAAGGCAGGCAGCAGAACCACTGAGCTAAATCCCAGGCCCACTTTTCTAATATTATTGATCCATGGTTGAATTCACCAAAGCAAAACCCATGGGGACAGAGAGTATATACACATCTTTGTACATACATACATACATACATGCATACATACGCTACTTATGGTTTATAATTGTATAATAATTTCTGTGCTCATTTTATCATTGTATATCTTCCTCTCTAGACTGCAGGCTCCATCAAAGTTTGGAACCACCCCATCTTATTCATTTTTTGTATCCATAGCGTATGTAGGTACTCAGTAATAATTGCAATAAATGAATAACAAGTGATGCTTGAATAGATGGAACGTCTAGAGAGTGTAGTGTTGCAGAAACTAGAGAGAAGACATTTAAAGAAGGCAGAAAGATGCACTTAAATAAGAACTATTTCTTATTAAAGCAGCCATAAAACAAAGGAAGAAAGACCAATTCAGAAGATTACCACCACCAAGAAAGAAAGAATACCTAGTAATAAACCTGTAAGCTAACAAACTGAGTAACAAGAACTATGCAGTTTAACAGATTTTTAGATTCAAAAATCCAGTGTTCTTTTTTGTTTGTTTGGTTTGGTTTTGATTTTTTTGAAACAGCATCTCACTATGGTAGTCCAAGCAGACCTTGAACTCACCTATGTAGCCCAGGGTAGCCTCTCCTAACCTGTGAAGTACTGGGACTGTAGTGTGTTTCACCACACCCAGCATCATTGTTCTTAAAAATATCTATAAATGGTGACCAAAAAATATAATCTATGTTTATTTGCTACAATATGGTATTTTATGTTTAAAGGGGAAGAAAAATTAAATTTATAAGGCTATTTACAGTAGTATAAGAACTTATGTCCCCACAAAACGAGTAAATAACAGATTTTTGAAATAATTTTTAAAGATATCTTAGTAACTAACATTTGTACCTTTTTGTTTCAGTGCCTAATTGTGTAATATACATTTGAACCCCAATATAAGGAAAAACATTTTATTGATATGCTCATTAAATAAATTGAAAGTTAACCTGTAATTGAAGGAGGCAAGGAAAAATGAGTTTTCTGATTAAGCACGTTGAAAATTCCAGTTGAAAAACTTTGTTTTCTGTCATTGTCTGCTAAAGATTATTTCTTTTATTATCCAGCATTCCCAGCTACATGACTTTAGCTCTTCCTAAATCTACAGACATCCTAATTTGGAGCCATTACATAATGAAAACATTGGATGTAATTTCCTGAGGTCTGCAGTTCTTAGTTGCCCTTCTTCAGTGCAGTTCTTTACACTGTAGCACATGATTATAATTTGCATAAATGAAATTCATATTTATGAGTACAGATCTTGAGCAACTGACAGGTGCAAGGTTGTCTGCCATGCCAGTTTATTATTTGTCATGTCATTTAAAAAAGAGCTTCTCTTCATGTTTTAA
The DNA here is from genome assembly GCF_000247695.1 of Heterocephalus glaber. The sequence continues at coordinate 2,645,083 of NW_004624821.1, read as the reverse complement.
AGAATACATGCTGTGGTTGAATTGAAATCAAATTCTAAAACATACCATGTTTATGCTTTTGTGTATACTACAAACATCTTGGTGGCAGAAATCCATTGAAAAAAAACATTTAGGTTAATATATTGTCCATTAGTGGATTCCCAATATCTTTCTCATTCATTTCTCTTGATCTTGTGTTTCAGGGAATGCATGAGTTGTTAGCACCTATAGTCTTTATCCTTCACTGTGACCACCAAGCTTTTCTGCATGCCAGTGAGTCTGCACAGCCCAGGCAAGTTTTTGTGAGATTCATCTATCTTTTTCAGCCCTCAACGTACTGCTCTTTTTTTTTCTTTCAACCTCAAAAATTTTTAAATTGAAGGTGTTTCTATGTTTCATAAGTTGTGAACAGTTGATTTTGTTTTGTGTGACTCTTTGTTAATTCCACTCAATACTTCTAATGCTAATTTAGCTGTAGGGCAAATTTGAAATCATATCTTTGAAATTCTTAGGTCTGTGCCAAAGAAAGAAAGACATAATAATAGGTCAAGAAAAGGAAATGTTTATAGTAATGACAAAAGTGCTAATGATTAACTATTTATATATAGTATACTATCCTTTAGTATCTCACTTTTCACTATAAGCTGAATTAAGAACTTTATGAGATTCTTTCTCCTCATCAGCTTTGATTCAGTTTAGTTCATCAATAAAGGAACAGTGTTACAAAGGACCTCAGTCTATAAATAAAATGGTTTCTCATGTTTTTGAAATAAATTTAGTTATGCTTTCCTGCAAATGACTTTTATAATTGTACTTAACTTAGGTAATTGTTGGAATTCATTTTCTAACTAAGAAGAAACCTTATCTAATTGGCCAGAGAAGTAACATTTTTGGGTGTGGAGAACTGTAGGATTGTAAGGCATTGTCTGTGTTCAGTGTTCCATGGGCTCACCCACCTATATGCAGAAAATAATGCCAGATAGCATCACACATGTCTAACTATGTAATCTTTTTAATATTACAGTGCCTTTTTGCTAAGCATATATAGTCTTAAATTTTTCTCATTTTATTGACTTTATTGGATCCTGACAAGAGTAACTGCTTTTTTTTTTTTTTGGTACTGGGGATTGAACTAGGACCTTGTGCTTGTGAGGCAGGTGTCAGAACCACCGAGTTAAATCACCGGCCCCATGAGTAACTGCTTCTTAATTGCCATCACTTCACTTCTAAATAATAAGGATGAAGTTAATGTTGGATCATGTTTTTGTACCAGTTTTATTTTTTGAAGATAAGTGCATGCGGAATATACTTTACAGAAATGTATAGATGATTGAACATAGTTTTAAAATGAGTAGGTCATGTTTCTTCAGCTATTTCAGTCCATTGCAATGTAAAAGCAACACTAAAGTAGATTTGTAAAAGGTTCTATCACTTATTAATTGAAGATAAAATAAAAATAGAAGCCATTAAAAGAAATTAACATTTTGATATTGCCTAATCCATCAATAACTATATATATGTATATATGTGTGTATATATGTATATATATATTTCTTTTTATGACAAGTGATAGACTGAAGTAATAAATTATTTTAGATCGCACATAGTTAAGGAAAATATTGTCACATTCTGTATTTGTTATTTGGAATAATTACTTTATTGTGGCACAGACAAGGCAGCTAATTTGTTTTTGATCTTTATAGAAAGAAAAAATTTCATTTGTTAATGGAGTTGCTGTTTTTATTTAAAAGGCTAATTTTTTTCATTTTCACATTATCTGAAAGTTGTCTTATGCAGGTAGAATAGGGAAAACTATGCATCCACTTCAATTATTAAAAAATTACCCTTTTTGATTGCTTGTATTGCTTTTTTAAAGTGAGGAAATGAAAACTCTCTTGAACCCTGAGTATCTGGAACACGATGCCTAGTAAGTGCAAAAACTATTACATTTTTTATATGATTATTACCTGCATGAAGATTAAGCACAGCACTTTTTATTTTTCTAATTTTTTAGTGCAATGTTCTCACAACTGATGGAAACTGCTGAACCTTGGTTTTCTACTTTTGAACATGATACTCAAAAGGTAAATCTTAGAGTACATATTTTTTTCAGTACACAGTATTTGAATGAACAAATGACTTCAGTAAGCATCAGAGAATAGTACATAATCATTTTATTGTAATATCTAGTATTTAATCATCATTATGAAAATACTAATGGAATAACAAGGAAGCTGGGGTTCTAAAATGTATCTCTTACTGGCTGAATACAAAGGCACTATAAAGATTTCATATGAGTAGAAACTTTACATAAAGTTTATGATTCATGCAATATTGTTAGTTATAAAATTATTATGTATTTTGTTACTATCCTAGTGAGTTAATATATACATTATTACTCAAGCACACTGTGTAAGATTGAAATCACTAAGTGATAACATATAGAGAATAAAATGAATACCAATGCTATATAAGAGAGTAGCTTTTGAAAAACAGAAATAATTTGTCCTAGGTATGTAATCTTCAAATTCGTGGTAGACTGAAAATAACAAAGAGCAAGGCTAATAATATTAAGAGGTAGAAACTGTGGACTGAGCATTAGAAGAAAGGAAGGGCATAATAAGGAAAGTGATCAGACTTGAGGGAGTATATGGAAACTTGAAGCTCACGTGAAAGAATTATAGAAGTTAGTGATATTTCTCTTAATATCAGATAGTGGATAGCCAGAAAGGAAGTTTTACTTTTAGCTCTATGCAGATTTTATTTTTTAAGTCAAGTATACTTTTAGTCTGGAGAGTTTAAAATCATTTTACTCAGCTATTTAAATTGACAAAACGATAATTAGAAAACATTTTCCTGGCCTTTTTAAATGTAGTTTTCATAATTCAAGTGAAACAGTTTTCATTTGCTGTTTTTCATGTTTATGTTTTATTCAACAACAAATAAATTTTCTTCAAAGTGTTCCATTAATATACCATGACCGATCAGATAAGCTAGCCATGGATAGTTTGTGTTAGCCACCCACCAGCACATTTAGCCAAAATCACCTTGTAATGTTTACTGTCAACAACAGAAAGTATTCAAGAAAGTACAAATGAATATATTTTAGCAGGCATTTCCTGGCTGTTCATTTATTAGTGCAGTCATCTATGTATCAGTATGACATTGCTCATTTTAAGCATTTGTGATGAAATCACTAAAATAGCTTTTATTGTTCTTAACTCTGTTTGATAAATAGTAATATCCATATGCAGTATTTGTTCATTTCATACTGAAATAATACATTTTTCCTGTTTATAGGGGAAAGAAACTCTGATGACTCCCATTCCCTTTGCTAGACCACAGGACTTAGGACCAACAATTGCTATTGTTACTAAAGTCAACCAGATCCAGGATCATCTACTGAAGAAGCATGATATTGAGCTCTATATGCACTTGAACAGACTAGAAATTGCTCCACAGATATATGGATTGTAAGTATTACAGTTTCAGTTATATCTATACCTAACTATGATTTATGGTTGTTTTTAATGTCTCAGATCCCTAGAAATAATAACAAGGACTATTGCATCCCCATTTTATTTCATTTCTCTCTTTAGTCGTTTATGTCAGGTTCTATCCCCATTATTTCATATATGGTATTTCATACTCCCTACCAACCATACCAATTGAGTGTCTTTGTTAAGAATAGATGAAGTTAAGGCTTAAGCTGACTTTACACATATGAAACCATGAAGTTATAATTCAAACCCAGGCAGAGTTTGCTGTGTAATTTTCTGCAGAACCCAATTTAAAAGAAAAATGCAGAGCCCCTTTTGGAAAAAAAAAGTAATAATAATTCAAGATGGCAGCAGGACATCATTTAATCAAATATTCCAAAAACTATGGGCTTGTGTAAAAGGTCTCATATACATGAACCCATTCCCCAAACTTATACAGTCCCATGAGATGCTTGTGTGCTTTTTATTTTTTTTATGTGATTATTTCTTTGCTTTACTTTCAGAGGCAAGTGTCTGTCAGTAACATAGATGTCCCTCTTAGTGAACATAATATATTAATTTTCTTCAGCTACATAACTTCTGTAACATGCTGTATAGCAACAGAACAGGGAGCTAGTCATTCCTAAAATTTCATGTGTGTGTTTGTATCTTTTTCAGTAACTTATAAGGCATATAAACAAATTTTTAAAATAGTAATAATTTTAATACTATAAATTTGCTATGTAATTCCACAGACAATGAAAGATTCCATTATTGAATAAAGAACATTTATTTATGTGGAGTGCTGAGCAGCTTCTTGGCAGATAGTTTTGCAAAATTTTATTCTCAGATAGAATATGGAAAACTAAGATATTATTGAGATGTCCAGAGTAGTTCAATAAACATGAATTCATTATTTGAATTACAAGATATCTTAAATGAATCAAAAGTTTAAGACTAGAGCTGGGTCTTTTCTTTATCTCAGAGAAAATAATCAATGAAATGTCTTATTTACATTCATTCATTATATACACAATATTTTACTAATAATAACTCTTAGCTATTTTTCTTCCCTGGAGTCCTGAACTAAGATTGAAGAAGTCTGCTTTACTGCTCTAGTGTTGCTTGTTTTTGTTTTTGTGGTTTAACCTTGATATCATTATTGAGTGCAGTTTCACTATTCCTGTTGAAATGAGAAAGTTATGTGTGATATGGGTATTGGGCAGCACTACAAGTTATTACTGAATTGCTATTTGAATGTATTAGTCTAATTAAAATATGTGTAATTGCAGATATAAAATTTAAAATGCTAATGACAAGATCACTAGTTAAATTCTCTATTTTTCTGTACTGTGCACTGAAAGAATTGATATAAAAAGCCCTTTAATACCTTCAAAATATTGTTTGCTAAAGTTAAAATTTGCCTTTAATACTAGGAAAAGAATTGATATTGAACATGTTTACCTTTTCTTTTAACTGCTTTATATATTTTTGTTATTTTGACAGAATTAGCACTTCACAGAATTAGCAATAGTAATAGAAGAGCTTGAGAACAGTAATTGATTGCCAAGTTTCTCAGTTTTTTTCATCAAACATTCATTTCTTTTCAGTTTTCTGCTTCTCATAACAATTCATAGAGCTTCTGTGACATTGCTGACTCGTACTTTCCCAGCAAAAATCCAAGATACATAACATACCTACTCTTAATTCTTTCAACTATATCAGCTGTGCTGACTATCAGTGTATGCAATAACCATGGCTGCCTCAATTAGACCTTTATTTTTGTATAGAATCTTATTACATTATCTTTAAATATATATAATTCTTTTATTTTTGAAGAAGAAATCACTCATTGTTGCAATTTGGCCTATACTACATTTTATGATGCAAGAAATTTACTCATTTCAGATGTTAATTTGGTTTTATTATTACTATTTAAAAGGAATAATCTTATTTCCTGGTATTCTGCTCTAAACTGTACAACTCATCTGTCTTTTATAAAGACATTACATTATAATGTAAATTAACAGAAGCATGAGCTTTGACATGAAACATACCTGTTAAACCCCTTTGAGCCTTTATTTTTTATCTGTGAAATAGAGATTTAAAATCATAGAGAATTAAATTAGTATATAGTAAGTATTCATTGTATATTTTGATGTGTGTTATTATCATTGTATATCACACCCCTGTAATCCCAGCACTCAAGAGGCTGAGGAAAAGGATCACCATTAGTTTGAGTCCAGCTGGGGTGGAGGGTGGGAGGGAGGGAGGAAGGGAGAGGGAGAGAGGGAGAGAATATGTATTTTTGAAATTTCCAGAGATGGGGAGATATACCATGTGTAAACATACTTGCTGTATTAGGCCAATAAATGTACTTAACAAAATTAAAATTAATGATTAGTGTAAAAATATTAATTGCACTAATATTGATTAACATAATTCCAAATTAGCTTATTTTAACTTTAAATAAATTGATGATACCTATCTTGAAATGAATAAGTACTCATGAAATCCCAAATGTTACATAATATCTGGTTTATTAATGCTGTTACTGAATATATTTAAATGCACTGTTGGGCCGGGGATTTAGCTCAGTGGTTTCGCCGCCTGCTGCGCAAGCGCAAGGACCTGAGTTTGATCCTCGGTACCAAAAAAATAAAAAATTAAAAAAAATAAATGCATTGTCTTATGGATAATTTTAATATGATTTTTTGTTAGCCAGTGTTAAATCAACTTATTTTATTTTAAACAATATTAATATGCAATTAAATGCTTAACATAACTAATATTATAAATTAATATACCCTAATAGTAATTTATACCCTGTTTTTCATTTACTTTATGAAATACTACTCCTTTTCCACTTAGAATGAAATTTCTCTTGCTTTAATTCAAATAATTAACATCTTGAGTTGTCTTTTGTTTGCCAATTATCAATTGATGTTGGACTTTTAAATTCTCTAAGGCCCTGTCAGTGGACACTAATTTACAATTAAAACATTCACTACATTATTTCTAGTTTTACAAGTTAATTTCTAAGAGTTGTTTTTGTGGCGTTTTTATTTGTATTAGAGTAAGTTCATATAATTTCATCACTTGGGGGTTGTGTGTTTGTGCAAAAACATGTTAAAATATTTGAGTTAAATTTTGTCATGGAGTGTATAGGATGTTGTGAGTGAAGGACTTAATCACAGCCAATTCATATAAAGATTCAATAATACTTCACTTAACTCTATTATATTCTTTTGTAATGCGGTTTAAGTTAATTTTTTTAGGCATGAATAGCTCTTATTATTACCTTTGAATATATTGGATCTGTAACCTTTTGACTACATTTTACACTTTGATATAAACAGTACCGTACATAATCAGCATCTGTGGGTGATATGGTTTGGGTCTGGATGTCTCCCCAAAGCCTCATTCAGTCAGACGTAGCTGAATCTAGAATGTGTGATGCTGAGATTAAGGGCATGTGATCACTAAACCACTATACATGAGAGAATGGTTTAGGACCGCCCCAATCCCTGTACTCCTCCAGATGGGATAAAAGGCAGAAAGACTCAGTGAAGGTCCCTTGTTACCTTTGCTACCTTGTGCATGCCATATTGTTTTCCTCTGCGATGCCTGTTTGCCATCCCTGCCTTGGAGCCAGCCAACTATGGACTGAAACCTCTATGAACTGTAAGCCAAATAAACCCTTCCCTTTTAACTCTGAGTGTCAGGTATTTTGTCTCAGCAATGAGAGAAAAGTAACTAGCAGTGGGATGTGCAGTTAATAATCACCTTTGAGGAAAAGCCCTCATAACACACATGGGCTTTGGCATTCTTAAATTCTGAGCTCTTTACATTACCCATGGGATAAATTCCATATTTCTCAAATTCTTATTGTACACCTTCCACATCTATTTCCTATTTTCTGGATTAGCAGTTGTTTTGTTGTGTGGTTTCTGATAATTTATTTTGGGGAGATCTTGGTTATTGATAAATTTGCTAAATTTTAAAATACAATATCAAGATATTTGTGTCACAGTAGCAATCCTAGTACATTTCCCAGTATAATTTGTGTGAGTACTAAGTTTTTTAAACCTATACTTGAAATACACACATGATTAAAAAATTAGTCTCACTCATCAGAAGTCAATATAACTAAAAGTTATACATCTCATCTGGGAGTTTTGGCTCAAAATTATAATCCCAGGGCTGGGAATTTAGCTCAGTGGTTTCGCCACCTGCCTTGCAAGCACAAGGTCCCAAGTTTGATCTCCGGTACCAAAAAAAATCTATAATCCCAGCCAGAGGGGAGCTGAGGCAGGAGGATAACACATTCAGGCCCAGACTGGACAACTTAGTGACCTTGTCTCAAAAATAAAAACAGCTGAGGATATAGCTCTAAGCAAAGGCAGTTGAAGTCAGTCCTCAGTACTTCCCCCCCAAACCCCCACATTTCATAATTTTTAACAGTTGAATAGCTTTCTAAATACAGTTAATGATTGAGATAGCCTTTTCCTTTTCAATGAGCTGTATATTATAATATTATTTGTACTTGCAACAGATTTTATACCCATTTTGGAGATTAGAAAATGAAGACTTTATAAAGGCATATTTAGGTCAAACAGCCACCAAGAAGGTGAGTCAGGTTTTGAACTCATAAGCTCACTTTCACGTCTAATTTGAGTAGGACTAACTGTGACAAGGAACTAAATTATCTGAAGGTACTATGTGTTTTACTGGACCTTAAGCCAAATTCACCTTCATCAGATAAAAGACAAATACTAAGGCAGGTGAAGGTCTTAAATCAGAGGGGTCTTTTTAGTAGTGATCATGAACTAATCTGGTTTGGAAGAGTAGAAAATTAAGAGTCCTAGAGAGTCTAAGGCCCACAGTCATGTCAAAAACTGCAATAAAAAAAGTCAGGATCTTCTACGGGATGTCCCAATAAGACAAGTACAATAAAATAATATACCATTGGGCCTGGGATTTAGCTCAGTGGTTTCGCCACCTGCTGCGCAAGCTCAAGGACCTGAGTTCGATCCCCAGTACCAAAAAAAAAAA
>NW_004624821.1:2581719-2594157 GCF_000247695.1 Heterocephalus glaber | reverse complement strand
ATTTGTCCTGTTATCTGAGAAATTATTTCTGATTTCATTTTTTCCAGATCCCCTTTTGTTGCCAGTTCAGTGGGCCCAGGTGGTTGAGTATCAGAGTATTCCATCTTATTTCCCTTTGGGGTTGCTGTAGGTGATCTGGAAGTCTGGTTTTGAGACTTATTTATGTGTTTTCTCATTTTGACTGGGGGGGGTGCTGTTGGCGCCCACGCGGATCACCTCCTCTGAGCTGGGAGAGGTGGGACAGGGGCTGGGAGCGGTGGTAGGGATGGTGGCCCTGAAGCCCCTTCCTCTGGGTCGGGAGTGGCGGGACAGAAGGTGGCCCAAAAGCCCTTTCCTCTGGGCTGGGAGCAGCGGGAGGCATGGTGGCCTGGAAGCCCCTTCCTCTGGGCCGCCTCCCTTTCATTTTTACATTTTTTTTTTAAATGAGGTGTGTCTCTTTCAGACAATGTATGGTTGAGTTTTATGTTGCAATCTGTTAGTCTTTATCTTTTGATTGGTAAGTTAAGACCATTAATATTGAGCATTATTATTTTAATGTATTTACTAAACCCTATCATTTCATTATTTTTTCCAGTTCTAATTGCTTTACTTTTTACTTTTGTTCATACCATCCCATTAAGATATGCTCTTTCCTCTGGGCTCTTTGGGATAGATGGCCTCCTCATCTCTGTCTAGTGCTCCCTTAGTCTCTGTCTAAGATTCCCTTAAGTACTTTATGCAATGGTAATTTGGTAGTCATGTATTTCTTTAGTTTCTGTATGTCATTAAAAGTCTTTATTTCTTTAATTTTAAAGGATAATTTTGCAGAATATAGTAGTTTGAGTTGGCATTTGTTTTCTTTTAGGACTTGAAAAAATTTACTCCAAGTTCTCCTGACCTTTTAGTTTGTGTTAAGAAATCTGCTGTTACTCTGATAATCTTGCCTTTGTAGGTTACATGATGTGTTTTTATGCTTTCATTGTGCCAGTGTTATGGAATTTTGACTATGACTTGTTCTGGAGAGGTTCATTTCTGGTTGTGGCTATTTGGGGTTCTATATGCCTCATTTACCTTATGATTCTTTATATATATCTGGAAATTTTTCTGTTATTCCTTCAGTGAGTAAATTTTTTATACCTTTGGTATCAACTTCTAACATTTCCCTACCTCTTATAATTCTTAGGCTCATGTTTTGGTTGTTTTTGCTTTTTGTTTCTGTGGGGTTTGTTTTTTTTTTTGGTTTTTGGTTTTTTTTGAGTGATCTAGCAGCTCGTTGATCCTGCTTCCATTGTGTCTTGTTTTTAGGGTATCAGTGAGTCCATGATCTACTACATCAACCTTGTCTTCAGATTCTTACACTTTCTCCTCATATTACTCATTCCTGCTACCCATACTTTGAAAAGAATTTTTCATATCCTGGGTTTCTCTTTGATTTCTTTGCATAATCTAATTAAATGTTCATTCATATCTCACTTAATTTAATCAGCTTTTCCTTCCTGTCTTCTTTAAGTTCATTTAACATTTTAGTAATTACTTTATTTCTTTATTTACTTTGTGGAAGTTTGTTTCTTCTTTTATCTCTTCAAACATTTTAACTGTTAGTTTTGAATTTTTTGCTTGTTATTCTACTTCAGTGCTGGTAAGATCATCTTTCGGGGAATTAAGATCTTATTTTTGGAAGGCATCTTGTTGCCTTCTTTTCTCATGTTTCTGTTATTTTTGTACTGAGAATTTAAGATCAGTTGTGATAGAAAAACCGTCACTACTGTGTAGAACTCTTTATTTTGGTGTATGACTGTCTCCTTCTGAGATAACCTTGGCTTTGGATGTATTTTGGTGTTTATACACACCTTCAACCTCCGCAGTGTAATAGGATCAGTTCCAATTGCTGTGTTTTAGAAGAAACCAATTATCAGTTATAGGAGCATCTACAGAACCAACCATATATCAATCATAATAATTTAAAGCTTGGTTTAATAATTTCACACTTTTTTTTAATAACCCAAGAAGACAATAAAATAGTACTGTCTTCTGCTATGAAACACTGGTGAAAACATGTTACTTTTTACTTCTTACTTTTGCTTTTGACCCTTTTAGGTTCTTCATTATATGTTTGTTTATCCTTACCAATCTATTACTTTCATAGTTTTAAATAGATTTGTACCAGAATTTAAATGCAGAAGAATATTTATGTGATATTATTCTGCTGTTTTCCATGTGTATTATTTCTAAAAGCCCCTTCCATTAAAACTTGCTTTTATTTTCACTCAACCCTGATTACTAATTGCAAGATATTTTTGTATGATTTAATAGATGATTTTTTTAATCCCAAGGTATGATCTCCAAAATGCTCTATGATTTAGACTATAAACAGTATGTAAGATTTTTTTAAATACCTAGTTTTTAAAAAAAATTCAGAGTCTTTTATGAAAGTAAATGTTGCACTGCATGAAATGTGTTGGGAAAGATAGTGTTATACCTTTGAAAAGTTACTAATTTAGAATATATAATCACTTAAATACATTCAAGCTTTAAAAGGCGTCAGATCAGGTTTTATTAAGTGGAACTACTGACCTAATTAAATCAGTGGGACCTAGTGAAAACAGTGAATAATGTGGACTCTGTCAGAGGTAGTCACACTGGAGGACCACATGTGGAGTTCATCTAGTTGTATAGTTTCCAAGCATGAAGATACTATATCTCACAACCCAGAGTAGTGAGAGAAGGGGACAGTATAGAACTACAAGTGCATTTTAATGGGTAGAATTTTATCATGTTGTTTCTTGACGTATAATGTAGGTTTAGTTCATTTAAATTACCAGTTTATAATTAAGAGATTTATTTCATTTGAAACAAGAAATACAATATTTGTAATATATGTTGTCTATACCTATTCTTTCAGTTGCAGCCTAGAACTTGTTTTGCCTCTTAATCAGTGCCAAGGAAGAGAAATACTTAAAGTCAAATTAAGAGTACATTGGATCCCTGAAATTCATGGGGGTTATGTTCCTAGAGCAACTGTGAATTTTAGATATGATCAGGAAAATGACAATTTTTATAGTTTAAACCCTAAATATGCTTTGTCTCCCACAAGTATGTGATTTAATTTCATAAAATACTACATTAAGAAAGCCTTGAAGGTGCAGGGCATTTCAGAGGCATCTTATGGATCTTGGAACTTTAAGAAAAACAAAACCGAGAACACTCGAGATAGCTACAAGCCTTACAGCAATCTGTTGTGATGTGGAAATGCTGGTGCATCTGCTGGAGATGGGTTACAGCAGCAGCCAGTCAGCAACAGGAACAACTGAATAACACTCTCAGATAAGACACTTCCTGCAAAGCCTCCCCCCCCCCCAAATAAACAACTGTGGAGGATATTTGGTTTCTGCAAAATTATGGGGATTTCCATGAACTATTATTAGTTAGGTTCTAAGGAAAAATCTGGAACAAGTGAGGTATTAAACTCTGAACCATGACTTCAATGTGGTATACTGTACCTCCTTCATGCCATTGATATATGGAGTTTCTATTTGCAAAACAGTTACACTGTGCTTGGCATTTGTTTGGCAAATTAAACAATAGTGTTGAATAGTGATGGTTACAAGATTCTCGTTAAGACTTCATAACTGTAACTAATAAAAATAACAAATACTATCACTGTCTAAAACTAGAAATTAATGTGAGAGATTCTTTCTAGAGTCCTCAGTCTGTACCAAGTAAGTGCCCTTTGACCTGGTTTAGTCTGTCAGTAAGTCTTTTCTGTTGCTTAATCAGCTTCAGAAAAGTAGCAATGACTCTGCCTGTTGGTAGCCTTTTTGACAGCAGTGCCATGATAGACTGTTCGCTAATGTTATTTCTTCCTCCTGTCTTTGGCTTTTCACTTTCACTATTTTCTTTTGCACAAAATGCAGTTTTAAAATACTAGTAAGTAAACTAGCTGTGATGGTATACACTTGTAATCCCAGCTTCTCAGGAGGCTGAGGCAAGAAGTTCCATAATTTGAGGCTAGCCTAAGCAACTTGAGATCCCTATCTGAAAAAGGTAGTAAAAGTAAGGGGAGAGTAATAGGTTATCTTATCTTCCTCTTAAGCAGTTGTGTTTTCAAGGTGAAGAGCAAGGACTCCCTGCTGCACAATGCCACACCACCTTTGCTTTCTGCCTGTGCAATCTTTAATTCGTTTCCACCTCTCCTCATATGTACTTCCTTCCCTGCCCCTTACCAATGAACTTTTCAGGTGTTAAGACACTAAGAGGCAGGAAAAGAAAGAAAGGAAGGCAAAATGAAACATGGAAAGATTTTATCAGAGTTTGGTAGCCATGGATTTTAATCATTTATTTAAATTGTATATCCTCTGTTTTTTTTTTATCATACAACACTGACCATCCCTCCTCTCATTCATTAAAAAACCCCTTGAAAGACCTTTGAAGAAAAAGGGTTTGACTGACTTACCTGTACCCAGTCTATATTCAAGGTATTCCTGCCTCCCAAAGAAGGTCCTAAAACAGTGCACCATTATCCCTGCATACCCAGGATCACCACGTTAGAACCAAATAGTGTGCCTCACAACTACCTGGTTAATCTCCACCAGCTTCTGATCCACTTTTGCCTGGCGTCTTTGTTTCTGGTTTCTGCCATCTCTGTTCTAGTTAGTTAGAAGTTTGTTCTTCATCTAGATAATCTTAGATTTGTAAGTTCTTATATGAAAAAATATAAGCTGTTTTATTATTTTTATTCAGTTTATGCCTTTTACTTGAGTTTATTAATTTTGTGGTAATTTTCTTCCAGTTTAGTGGTTTTTTTCAAAATGGAACTGTTCAGGCCATTGTTCAACATTTATTAAGCAAGTATTTATTAAATTACCTATCAATATCAAGCATTGTGCTTAGTGTCAGGATCATTTGAGTATTTAGAAAATTAATTAGAAGAGGAAACAGTCGTTCTAGGAGGCCAGATAAGAACCAGTAGAAAGAATTTGGAGATATTAGAATCAACAAGTGAAGAATTCTCTATCAAAGAAAGTTTAAAAAATAGATGATTTAGAATTGAGTGAGCATGTTTTCACCCTGATGTGTGAGCAAAGACTCAAATGTCCCCAGCCATAAGAAATTTCACCTGTTACCTTAAGAGAATGAGACATTGAACTAGATGGCAAATAAAGTCTCTTCCAATTTTCAAGTTGCACATCTTCAAAAATAACACAGATTACTAGATTTGTTCCCATTAAAAAACCAAACTTTTAAAGCCAGTGATGATTAAATTTTTAAACTGCACACCAGAGCTATTAATATTGAAAATAATCATCTTTCTAAAGCATGGTCACTTAATAAGTTTGCATGTTTATTTTAGTGAAGCATCATTACTCAAAATATTTCTGGATCTTTTCTGGTATTATCTTTATTACTAGCACAGGAGCTACCATAGAAATGTTTCATACCTGTATAATCAAATAATGAAAGAATGTTTTAACCTCTGAAGGTATTGCCATAGCCTTTTTGTTCACAATATTTGTGCACTATATTTGGCTCTAATTAGAAGTGTTATTTTATATGTAAAACCCACAAAATATAGCACTCTGAAATTTACAGGGAGTAATAAAAAGAAAAAATGAGAAAGCCACAAAACCTACCATAGACTCTGAATTTGTCATTTCAAAGATAAACTTTAGTATTTTGTTTAAAAAAACCATAACTTTCTAGTCCTATGTTCTATGTATTTTATTAAACTGGCTGTATTAAAAAATTAGTGTTAAGTATCATACAGCAAAACCAAAACAATGCACTTGATATTACTTTGTGATGAACATTATTTTCTTAAATATTACTTTAAACCTATGGATTATCCAAAGAGAAATTCCAGTCTGAGATAGGTATCCTTTCCTACAAGATACTAATTCAACCAGTGGTATGCTTAAATTTCTAGACTTTTTTTCTGTGTAGGCTTTTTAAATTGACTGTGACCTCCTGAGAGTTGACGTTATTTCTAAAAAATAATTGGGAGCATACAAGAGTCATGAGGATATCATAAATAGAATTATGCATTTGAAAGACTGTGGAAACTGATAGAAAAGGGTCCTGAGCTGATATAGGATCCATAAAAACAGCTGAGCCAATAAACTGTCACACCTTCTTTTGTTTTTTGGGGGGTATTTTGGTACCAGGGATCAAACTCGGGTCCTTGCGCTTGAGCAACAGGCAGTGAAACCACTGAGCTAGATCCCCAGCCCTCTTCTTTTGAACATAAGGTGAAAAAGGATCTGGGACAAGGTTTGGTAGGGTTCTATAAGAACATTGGCTTACAAGAAAACAGCTAGTAGGAAATGGTAAAGAGAGCAAAATGATCCCATCTCTTGGATTGTAAACCACAGTCCAGTTGGCCAGGTTTGAATTTTCAGCTATTGCCCAGCTGGTGTACAGTTCAAAACTATTTTAGGTCATGTGATCCACTTGTAGCCAATCGGTTGGTTTGGCAGACAAATATCTATTCACACAAATTATATGCATGTTGCATTTGCTTATGTATATTCTCTGCTTGTTTATGTTGATAACAGTATGTCCATGTAGATGAATGGATAAATTGTGTGTGTAGGTCCATACCTGTATATTTATACAAAGTAATTATGTACTTTGATTTCTTCTAGGAAGCAGAATGGAGGAATAATCTAGGTAAAGCAGTTTCTATGGGAATTTTTTCTACTCCTTTTTTCATATTTCCTCTAGTTGTAAAAATTACAGTGATTACACATCATAAAGCCTATCTGTAATAAAATGCATCAGCTGGCCAAGGTTTTCATCGCTCACTCAATAATCCATTAATACAGCAACGCTGCCCAGGCATCTTTATAATACCAACTCGGAGGTAATTTTAATCAGCTAGACCAGCTGGTATTTAACAGCAGCTGCTGGAGACGCCACAAATATACTCAATAGCTGACATCTTTATGTGCAGTTTTTCAAGGGGAGAAGAGATTCTCCTGTGGTTACTTGTACTAGGCATTTAAAGGAAGGTCTAAAGTATACAGAGGTTTACACCTAAATGATAAAATAATAATGATAAATTCTATTAGAAGGAGAGGTTTGTTAATGAAGAAACTGCTGAAATAAATAAGAATACATTGGCTTAGGGTGGACTTCAGACTGTTTTCCTGGTTATATTTACACTAGTCTTGGGTAACACTAGTAATAAAAATGTCAGATGTGTAGCATCCTTATATCCGTGTGTATGAGATTTGTAGTATCCTTTACTTCACAAGGTTGTGAAAAATAATGTGATCCTGTGAAAGAATTTGCTTGTGTGTATGTTCGGTCTCAACCTCTGCATCCCATATCATTTTTTGTTTTATTGAATATATTTTGTTAATGTTCAGTTTTAATATTTTAAGTGAAAAGAGTCATCAATATGTACTAACTAGTAGTAATGTGGAATGCTATTTTGCCTTGGTGCGTGTGAGCATGTGTGGGCGAAACAAGCACAGGCAACATGAAGCTAACAGCCACAAACCCATTATAAATAAAAATTTAATTACACTTGGGGGAGCTTGGCTTACAAAGCTCAGAAATCCATAATGAAGGTTGCTGGTAATAAATGCCTGATCTGTTTGCTAAACTCCATGGTTTCCATCCCTTTACTTGTCTTCTCTCATATAATACTTAGACGTGTTCAAATTAGAAATCGTTAAGCAGAGCTTTCTGATTTGCAAATTTTCTTTTTGTCTTTGGACAAGAATGTTACTTCTAGTTTAATAAGAAAATGAGAAAAGTTAGAGTAGGAGATGGTATGATAAAGAAAACAAAAGTCTTTAAGATAATTAGTCCATATCTGTAGATGATGGCCTTACATACAGATAGCTGTGCATTTAACAGTGATATGATATAAACATCTGATATTTATATAAATAAGTTATATGGTAAACAAGTTAGATGTTTCTGTTATCAGTGGATAATTCCTTATGTCATTTTTTTCTAAGACTCATTTCAAAATTAAACAGTAAATAATTTTTTTAAAAGTAAAAGTAAAGTTTATAGGCCTTGCATAGTTGCTATAGAAATTAGGTTTGTTGTTTCTGACTCTTCCAGAACAGTCAAAACCTTTCTTATCCTAATAGAGTTTGCTGGGAAATGAAGCCTTACAAACCCCTAAAAAGTAATGTATTACATATTTAAGTGCACTTTTGTACTAAATTATTGGAGGTTAACCAAATCCATTGTAATACCAAGTTTTTTGCAGGTAACTTCATTTATCAGTGAGACTGATTCTGTGTGGGAGTACTTAAAATCCAGTGACAGAATGGATTACTGAGATACCAATTTGAGTTTTAAAATTACTTAGCAAGCATTTTGTTGTTGATATTTCTAGTCAAAACAGCCTATTTAAGTTTGTTTAGTGTGTTTGACAACAGACAGTTTGATATATTGCTGGGCACAGCAGTAGGTTGGACTTGACTGGTATTAGCTCTCAGTGTTTTGATTAATGGTAATTGTTTCCATGAAAAGGCATGTTTTACTTACAACTCATAGTTCTGGAAAACAGAAGTCAACTTGCTAGATCCATAATTGCTATTCTGAGTTAGCATATAAAAAGGGCAAAGAGAACTTGCTGGAGTAGCACAGTAGGGTTTGTTTTGTTTTGTTTCTGCTTTGTATTGTAGTTAGAGACTTCTTTATGTTACAATATGAATCTTCTGTTATTTATCTTTTGTTCAGTTTTTGAAGTTGATTTATGACATATTTCTGTATCCAGTAATTTAGTTTGAATCCTGAATCAAGGTAAAATTTCACCTGCCTCTGCGGAAGGAACCCAAAGCAACCTAGTCTGGTATGAAATAAAGAAAAAATTGTTTTTAATTTTCTCTGGTCTTGCTTCTCTTGTTTTAAAAAAATGTAATACAGAAAACAATTAGAAGGATTTTTTTTAACACTTCAGAGGTTTCTGTCACCTTCTTAGAACATTTTATATGCCATTAATGCATGTAAATCCAGAGAGAAAGTAAAAGTAATTTTTATTTGCAGGAAAAAAAATGCATTTAAGAACAAGTTTTCATTGGCTTAGAAGCTTAACACCTGCTAACATCTTTCATTCTCATACATAAGTCCATGTACATACATTAATATATATATATACACACACACACATATCTGTCCAAAAAATCAACAATGCTTTGCATTTAGATTATTAATCTGTAGGAATTGATTTTAAATGAGTGTTCTTACCTTTAGCATATATGAAGAAAAATGAATTTTTTCTTTTAGTTTATCTGGGATCATAGAGATGAGAGCTTATGTATATGCTCTAGGTTTTCTTTCGACATTTTTCTCTTTAGATCAGCGGAAATGTTAAACTAGATAAATCTAGTTGTTTAGGACTTTCTTTGGGGGGAAACATTGTCTTTGAAAGAGGGTAAGAGAAAATTCCCTTACCATATTTAACCATCTTCCTTTAAGATACAGCAAGTCCCAGACTTAACAATTTCTATTCCAGGAGAATGTTCTTAAGTCAGATTCATTTGTACGTCAGACAAACTGATTCTTATATCCCTTTGACACAAGTATATAATATAAAGAATAAAAAAACACAAGCACAAAAATGCTGTAAGTCCCAGAGTGTACTGTACTGCTGTACACTATCACACTGTACAGTAAGCACACAGCACATGTCCTACAGACACATGAGCTACTTCTCCAATTTGTTTGCATCTGCAAATGTTCATAATGCTGGGTCCTTTCATATCTGTGAAAGTTTGCAACCCGAATTTTCGTAAATCGGGGACTTACTGTAATGAAAAAATTTGTACATAGTGCTGACAGATTTTTTTTTGTTCTCTCATTTCCTTTTTCCCTACTAAAACAGCAACCAGATGATACAGTAAAATCTAGTCAGAGTAAAGTGGAATGAATGGCAACCATATTTGTGAATCAAAGGTTGATAAACAGTGTTTGTCTCTGACCCTATCCTACTTCTTTTTCTAAAAAGAAACATCAAAATTTTGAGTCTATTGGGTATCTACCCAAGAAACTTAGTGTGATCTTTTAATTATAGTTCTCCTTGATAATTGCAGGATTGTAGGTTTTTATTGAAATAAGAGTTTGGCATAAATACTTCATATTAGCACACATTTTCTGTTTAATTTTTATATAAGCTATTTTGTATAATATATTTGGGGAGGGGAAAAATCTGCGAAGCAAGAACTTATGATGTTACTGAATGATTGTATTTAAATGTGAATGATCTTGTTTCATAGCAGCCTAGATTAATACTATTTGTTAGGTTGATTGTTCAAGCAAAATTAAAATTAATAAATGGTTGTCTAATGCACACCTAAGCCTTTGACACAAAAATAAATATAATCTTAAAAAAATTTCCTCATAGTTAACAACCATGTGTCGTTCTGGCATCTTTTATTGAAGGGAACTTTATTTAAGTAGCATAAACTTGTTGGATGGGCTTCAATTAAATAATGATTTGTTAACACAAATGTGTAGCAAATGACTGCTGGTACATCTGTCTCTTCATCCATAGGCCATTACTGTGCAGTGTTAGCACATGATTGTAAGAAATGAGAAATCATTACATGCAGGTAGTACAGATTCAATCAATTCTGACCTTATGTCTCTAGTGAAATAAAAAAGTATGTAATGTAAGTGATATTTAATCTGAAAAGTGAAAAGTGGCCTTTGACTCTATCTGGCTCAGACTGTTAGATGATGGTGATGCGGCTGCTGTTGAGGGTTGATGTTTTTTGGTGGTCCAGTGAGGAAAAGCCATTGCTTTAACTCTTTGTCATTCCTCTCATGTTCTGCTCCAGTCCACATTATATTTAAGTTCTATTCTCATTTCTTCTTCTCATTTATTTTTCTTTTGAGAGTAGTTCATGGGATGTTGGTAAAAAATAAGTGGCAGTGATCACCAGTGTTACATGTTAAGCAGTGACGATTAATACAAAAAATAAATTCTATAATTAGCTTCAGCTCTATAAGTATCTAATGAGCCATTTGTCAGTCTTTTGGTGAAATAAACTACTCTGTCTTAATGCTCCACTCTTGCAGCAATAAATAAAAGTTATGAAACACCCGGGCACCAATAAAATGTAATTTATTTCATAGGGCATGACAGAACTCTTTACATATCTAGAATGAACATGTTATTTACAAATGACTTGTGATATTCATATAAACCCTAAATCTGTGTGCTAACTGCTTTCATTATAGAAATGTGCATTTTTAAAAATTCTTTAATCATTTAAACATATCATTACTTTAAAGGCATGTGAGTTAAAGTGACTCCTCCTGGTGTGCTTAACTCATAAGCCCAAAAAGAACTTCAGCAATGAGTTATTCTGCAGCTGAAGACATTAAGAATTTGCTGGAAAGGACAAAACAATAATTTTCATTTGGGAACTTCTCAGCTCTGCTGATTATCTTTCTGCCCTTGTTTATTTTTAGGAATCACAGTCTCCAAAGTTTTTCATCTTCATGATGCATCAAACAAAGCAATGTTGTAAGCTTTTTTCACTTGTATTTTGTACTAGGTAGAAAGTTGCAGTCACCATACTGGTTTAAAATGCAGGGAAAAATGTAAGATATCATTCAGAAGAAAGCTCACATAGTGCAGAAAAACAGTACTTAGTTGTTTTAAACAAAAACAGCATATCCAGTAACTGTGTTTCAGAATAGAATATGCCAGGTCTTCTCAAGTCAAGTGCAGAACCAGCAGTATGAGCCTCACCTGGGCATTGTTGGAGATGCAGTTTGTTCAGTCCCCCTACCTGTTGAGTCATACTGAGAGGCCCAGGAATTCTAACCATCCCCCAAAATGATTCTGAAGTAAAGTTTTGGAACCAGTGATGTATACTGATAGAATAATTATGCAAAAACAATACAGAACAAAACATTGTAGGACATTTTATAAATCCCTGGTGTATATATAGAACCAAAAGAAAGCAGACAGCTTTCAGCTTCTAACAATTTGCATCAGATCCAATTCATCTCATTTTCAGCCCTTCCATTTTGGTTAACTGCTATTTTTTCCACCTCTTTTCTCAGTTTTAATGTGCCTTTCTCTACCTATTATGCAAAGTAATGATAAGATTTGCAGGCAAATTCCATATTATATAGCATGAAACTGTCTATTACAACTAACCAAATGCCTCAGTTTAGAATTTAGAGATGCTGGTATTTGGTTAGTATTTTGTTTCTGTTTTAATTTTAAATTTACTTCAAAGCTATTCTTAGAAAGTCTGCTTAGAATGGAGAGAAATGTTTCTTTTGGTGTTCTTGATAAATCTGTAAGAAAGTAGACAGGTGGGAACAAGACATCTACCCTAAAATGACTAATGAAGAATAGTTAGGTCTAGGTACTTTCTGCCAGCAGTCTTTAAGATTAGCTATTGAGGGCCGGGATTTAGCTCAGTGGTTTCGCCACCTGCTGTGCAACACGAGGACCCAAGTTTGATCCCCCCCCCC
>NW_004624821.1:2553949-2568135 GCF_000247695.1 Heterocephalus glaber | reverse complement strand
GAAGGGAGGGCAGGGAAAGGGGAAAAAAATAAGAACCAAGATACATCATGTAATGGTACAAGATCCCAATGATGAATGTAACTGTATTTTATACCTAAAATGTAAAAGTAAACTTAATGGGGGGAAAAAAAACACACCTTCTTTATCCAGTCACCAGTTGATGGGCATTTGGGCTGTTTCCAAGATTTAGCTATTACAAACTGTGCTACTATAGATATGGACATGCATATATTGCTATAGTATGATGTTTTTAATTCTTTTGGGAAGATACCCAGTAGGTGAATAGCTGGGTCAAATGGGACCTCAAATCCTAGTTTTTTGAGGAATCTCCACATTGATTTACTTTCTATCCCATTGCTGGGCTGGGGATTTAGCTCCGTGGTTCTGGCGCCTGCCTCACAAGTGCAAGGTCCCAAGTTTGATCCCTAGTATCAAAAAAAACAAACTTAAACTTCATTGCATTCTGTCTCGAAACACAATTAATGTTATGTAATTTTAAAGTTTTAGAGTCAGTGGATCTTTAGTTAAAAATATCCCTCAAATTCCAAATACATTGCATTATAACCTTAGAATTGCCTAAGTGAGAAATTGTTGTTTTAGGGAAAGCTGACTTCTACAAAATTTAAAATTACTATGTCACAGTTTCTTTTATTTAAATGAGTCTTGCTTTTCTCTCTCTCTCTCTCTCTCTCTCTCTCTCTCTCTCTCTCTCTCTCTCTCTCTCTCTCTTCTTCCTCTCTGTGAATGAAAGTGAGAGGCAGAGGGTAGGCATTATATTAGGAAAATTGAAAGTTGGAGATAAGAAAGCAATGTAATTTTATTCCTTCCTTAAGTCAATTTAATTGTTTGGTAATTACTTATTCTCTGTGGATAAATGACTTAAACTTTTTACTTTCTTTACTTTTCCTATTCAGTAGATAGAGCCTGGATAAAGGAAAAAATGAAATGATTCATTTTGATGCCCATTAACAGTTATTATAAAATATTGGTGTGAAAGGAAATTTAAGTGCCTAAAATCAGGATTTGATTATCTGTAGATTTTATTAACATCCTGCTTTAAATAAAATACAACCATCTTCTTTATTTAAACCTCAAGTTTATCCTTTGTATCAATCAGTATTTTTGCCTACATGTTTCAGAAAACCCTGCCTCAAACTGATTAAAACACTAAAGAACTGTATTATTTATTTCACATAACTGAAGTCTAGAAGGACTACAAGGGGTTCAGTTAACAACCCATATTTTTTTTCACATCTCTACTCTGTTAATCTCATCGTAGTTTTCTTGTTAAGGCTCATTCTTTGTAATTACAAAGTGACTGACAATGATTTTGGAGCTATACACTTCCTTGTTTTCACCAAGCAAGTGAAAGTGAATGAATCCTTTCACTAAGGTCACTATTAACAGTTTCTTTCATTCTAGTTAGGCTAAATTACCTACCCCAGACCAAGAACAGCTTCCAAAGAAAGTATCTTCCAATGTTTGCCTTAGATTAATTAGGGTCCACCTTTGCAAAGGTGGTTTCTAAGACGTAGTTACATGGCCAGCAGTTATTAGCATCTCTTGGGAGCCTGTTAGAAATATCAGTTATTAGTCTCAACCCAGTCCAGTAAATCAGAGACTCTGGGATAGTGCCCAGTCATCTGTGTTTTTAAAACTCTCCATATAGTTTTAATGTGTGCTGTGTTTGAGAACTACTGACCTCTAGGTAAGAGATAGGATTTACTTCTTTTTTGACTAGGTGAAACATACCTAGATGAAACTAAAGGTAGTTAGTTTAGGATGGAATGAGGCCAGAATGGATTCTTGGTAGGCAATTAGTTTCACTACATTTTAAAATTAAAATAATCAAATTTATCTTCTCTTTTGCAAAGTTATTTATATAGTATGCAACCCACATCATTTCTAATGAAACTCAAACAGAACCATATTCCTTTTCTCTTAAATCATATGTGGTAGACAGTGCTATTTACCCACCTAATATTTTCCCTTTCTTGCTTATAAAATAACTAATTTGGAGTTTGTTGAGCTTTTCTTTTTCTTTTTTATGCAATGGACAGAGATATAACAGTCATTTTACAATGATGGATGAATACCAAAGAATAATATGGAGAAATCAGCCCTGATTTCTTTTAGCCATAAAGCCAAAGCTAGCAGACTTCTAGTTACAAGACCATAAACTTCATATTTAAGATACCGTTTACTTTTTTATTTGCCAACAAATTCAACCCTAAGTAATTAACATAACACAGTTGTAGTAAATGAAGAAAATGTAGCTTTACTGTTTCTAAACCCTTTCCTCTGTTTTCTAGACCTTATATTTTGTTCATACAAAAATCATCATTAAGCACTTGGCATAGTGGCTTACATGCTTTAGGCTTGTGTCTCCCTTCTCTATATCTTACTAGCTATCGTTTGCAAATTATATGCCTTCTCTGAGCCATGGTTTCCTCCAATTTAAAACTTGAACAATACTTCATTTTACTAATAAAGGGATTTAATGTGTTAATAGACATAACTGTTAATCTCATGCCTGACACATTATAAACTCTGAAAAATAGGGGTTATGAATTCAGTGAAAGTGATCCATATCTAAAAATATTATGATTTCAGCAGCATATAGGAATAAGGGCATAGAAAACAAGAAGTCAGAATGAGCCTTATTTCATTATAATATTTACTTGGGTATTACAAAACTCTTAGAAGCTCACCGTACTAAAATAAGACCTCCAGGAATTATGAATGTTTATTTTGTTTCTTCTACATAGATAACACCTGAACTTTTAACTCTTAGTGTTTGAGGGAATCCAGCATTTAAATTCTCCAACGTAATAACTAAAACTCATCCTGCAAAATTGTATATTCAATAAAATTCAAACTGGAGTCTGTATAGCCTTCTTAAACCATGGGCTGTTGTTTAGACTCTTAACTTTTTTTTTTTGCTTAATTCTTTTATTGGTACATTTAGGTATACATTACATTTATCATTGGGTACTTGTACCTCTACATGATGTATCTTGGTTCTTATTTTTTCCCCATTCCCTATCCACCCTTCCCTATTTACAAAGGCTTTGTTTCCATTTTTTTCCTTTTCTCATAATTTTTCCTTTCCCTTCTTTCCTTTCCCTCCCACTTCCCCTACCTATTTGGATCTTTTCTGCTATTTCAAATTATCAATTATTCGTTTTAATCATTTTAATCCTTATTTACACTTTGTTTCTCACATCAGAGAAACTATTCAGTATTTACACATATGTGTCCTATTTATTTCACTTAAGAGTATCGCCTCAATATGCATCCATTTGGCTATAAATGTCTCTAGTTTCTCATTCCTTATGGCTGAGTAGTACTCTATTTTATTTTTAAAAACCCACATCATCTTTATCCAGTTTCCAATTGATGGGCACTTGGGCTGTTTCCAAGCTTTTGCTATTACAAACTATGCTGCTATAAACATGGGTGCACATATATTGCTGTGATATGATTCTTTTAATTCTTTTGGGAAGATACCCAGCAGGGGAATAGCTGGGTCAAATGGGACCTCTAGTCCTAGTTCTTTGAGGTATCTCCATACTGATTTCCGCAGTGGTTGCACCAGCCTGCACTCCCACCAACAATGGAGAAGGGTTCCTTTCTCCCCACACCCCCACCAGCATTTGTTATTGGTTGATTTCTTGACAGCAGCCACTCTTTCTGGGGTGAGGTAGAATCTCAGTGTTGTTTCATCTGCATCTCTTGAATGACCAGTGATGTTGAACATGTTTTCAAATGTTTATTTGCTGCTTTTACTCCTTTGTTTGTGAAATGTCTGTCCATTTCAGATGCCCATTTTTGAATTGGGTCTTTGAATTTGGGGGTCTGACTTTTTTCAGTTCTTTACATATTCTAGATAGTAGTCCTTTGTCAGAGGTACAGCTTCTAAAATTTTTTTCCCACATTGTAGGCTGTCTCTTAGCTCTATGGGGGTTAGACTCTTTAGAAGGTAGGAACCATGCCTATTTAATTTGTGTTCTACACTATTCAAAGCAGTCATACATCCAGATAGCCATCAGTGATACTTTTTGCTGATAGTTAAAGCAGTTATCATCAAGGAATGGCTATTTGTGCTTTCAGTCTTGGAGTTGTGGCTATTCCCAGTGGAGTCAGAGATCTCGGTATGGTCTAGAGCGGTTGATTGTACTGCTGCCTTGAACCCTACAGAGACCTAGCAAGATGAAGGACAGAGCAGGGCAAACAGTCTTAGTAATATGCCTCTATAAAATATACACATTGTGATCTCAATCCTTAAATAGCCTGTTAGTAGGTTTGTCTACCCTGAAGTAAACAGAAATTTCATTCTTTATTTTTTTTTTGACAGAGAAAAACTTTTACAGCTCCATGGCAGATAAGACCATAACTTGCCAAGATTTATTTAGTAATACCAGTACATTAAAATGATCAAATTAGCGTTGAGGATTTAGCCCATTGGTGCCACCGCCTGCCTCACAAGCGCAAGGACCCGAGTTCAATCCCTGGTACCAAAAAAAAAAAAAAAAAAAGATCAAATTAATGTTTACCATTTTCAAGATTCTCTTATAAGATGTAACTGTTTTTCTTATCTTTGGGTTTATATATTCTTTTTTGGGGGTGAGGTACCGGGGATCGAACTCTGGTCCTTGCACTTGCACAGCAGGCAGCGAAACCACTGAACTAAATCCCCGGCCCTGGGTTTATATATTCTGATTTTAAACACTTAAATTTAAATCTCTATTATCTTAAGTTTGGAAGGGTACATGATAATAAATGTTGTAAAATTTTAGTATTACTTGTAAATTGCCTGGCTTATCTTATGCTTTATCTGCTGACCCCAGTCCCCCAAATAAATGTAGTATTTTCTTTTACATAATGCAAAAGCAGATTGATTTGGAAAGAATGAAAATGTTCTCAGTTCCATTTACCTTGTTCTGCATCCTTTTGGAACCATTCTGTGGAGATATAAAATAAAAAATTGTCCCAAGATTATATCAAAGGCTGATTTACCAATAAATAGCTCAATGATTGTACAGTCATACCTTTGTACTACACTGCTTTGAAAACTCATAAAATTTGGTACTTCAGTGCATTTTGATGTGGAAAATACTGTCCAGGTACTGTTATTTGTTTGGTACTAAAGCACAAGCTAGAATTTCTTGGTATCAGTTGCCTCATTGCCTTTTGATTAGCTATCCTTTGTTGAGTATTCCTCTTGCCTCAAGAAACTGATTAACAAGTACCCAGGTACTACTGTGTTTAGTTAAATCTTTTGTAGTGCTAGTGATGGGACCTAGGCAAGTGTACTAGCACTGAGCTACACTGCAGCCCAAATTTAGCTATGTCTTAAAGTGCAAGACCAGGTCTCAGTCCTTAGAATGAGAGAAGTGTATTTCCTCCTGCCAGGAAGGTTATATTTAAGATGAGTTAGGCTTTCTTTGAAGGTTTCATTAAGAAATAGGAAGACTCTTCATTTTTATGATCAGGTAGTCTTACCTAGGTGTTAATCCAGACCCTACCATTTTCATAGTTCTTTAACTTTGTGCAAGTTACTTACCCATCTTCAACATGCAAGAGCTTTGTCTATAAAATGAAGACATAATTACCTCCCAGAATTGATCTAACTGTAAAATAAACTGACTTATGTACAGTATCCACAGCAAGTATCTTCAATTAATGTTAGTTCCTTTATGGTTTATCAGAGTCTATATGGTCCACAATACAACATCAATTTGAATTTCTAAAGCAGATTAAGATAAGAAGAAAACAATCCCTCTAATACCCAGAATCCTTCTAAAGTCAATATTCTTTTTGGAATGGGTAGGATCTGTCTCCACAGTTATTCCTTGACCTTCTAACCTTTAACTACTCACTCCCATGGATAGTTGAGATACTTTTATTTCCAGTAACTCCACCCCTGCAATTTAAGCATGCTACTCTTTGACTTGCTGCTTCACTCATTTATTACACTCCTGCTTCCCCACCAAGCTGGGGATTAAACCCTGGGCCTTATACATGCTAGGCAAGCACTGTGTAGCTAAGCTACACTCCCAGCCCTTTGCCCCAGATTGTTAAATGCTTCGCCATTTTAACCCTTCTCCTGCATTTATCCTTAGTAAACTAGCCCTTTCTCCCTCTGTATTATTTGCAAGGAAAAACCAACATGCTTATGAGAAATGACAAGAGTAAAATGTAACCCTTCGTATTGAATTCATTTTCTCTAGCTTCAAGTGAACATCAGCACCTTCTATATTTATGTCCAACCCTTATCTCCAGACAACCCCTATTCAGTGATTCATTTGCAGTTTCTTGCACTAAGAACACAGAAAGAACTTCTTCAACATTCCCATAAGCCAATCTTACAGCTTCTTACATCTCTGTCTGCCCTCCAAGACTGACTCTTATCCCTCTGCTTACGCACTTTCTCCTACGCAAAGAATTTGTTCCTGAAGTTACATCTTTCTTCCTATATCATTAATTATCCCCTCTCTGCTGTATTATTTTTTAATTGTATAAAACAATTTAATTTATTGGTCTTTGGGGGGAATTTGATCCATCATAACTGTATTACCACTGAGCCATTAATCTTGTAGCCATGTCAGAATTAACTAATTTACTTTCATGAGGCTGCTGAAGAATTAGCTGCTTCTGCAGAGGTTTAAGGAAAAGACTTTTTGAGAAGTATGCAAGTTCTTCCTAAATATCTGTACAAACTTTAAGCTATTAAACATTTTTATCATTTGCTTTCTACATTTGATTGTCAAGTTAACTGGACTAAGATGCCTGGAGAAGTGATTGAGTTTTAAAGAATGAGTGGGTATTAAGAGGTAGGGCCTAGTTGGAGAAAGTGGGTGATAAAGGTGTGACCTTGAAGACTATATCTAATTCTTGGGCTTTTCCCTTGTTCTTTGCTTCTTGGATACCATGAATCGGGTAGCCTTCCTCCACAGTGCCCTCTGTTATATTTCTGTCTTGGAGCCAGCAGACCATGAACTGCATACTTTGAAACTGTAAACCAAAGATACACGTCTCCTTCTTTAAGTTGCAATTTTCAGATAATTTGTCCCAGCATCAGAAAAACTGACCAATATACTTAAAATATTCATCTTCTTAAGATTAATGATAAGTGATTTTATTTTGGTTTTATCCCTCAAGTTTTTTTTTTTAAGTCTGGCCATGTGTAACAAATTTCTGAACTTCTTATTCTTAGTTTTTTCTTAACCAACATTTTTGATACCTCGTGCAGATGCTTAAGTGCCATACACTATTTGCTTCTACACAGAATTACTGATACTACATGAAATCACTTAAATCTCTCTCCCCTGAAGGAGTAAGAAACAAATATTAAGACATCCCAGCTGACCATACATCTCCTTCTAGATATTTTGTTTCTTGCTACCCTTTCAGCAAAACTCCATACAACACAGGCAGAGAAGCAGTGCAGTTTCCATTTCTTCAGCTTCTACTCTCTCTCTAAAACCTACTACATATTCTCCATTTGTCACTTTCCACACTCTTATAACTTAATTTATGTCTACCCTAACCTCATTTATCTCATGTCTCTATACATGGTGGTCAATTTTCATTCTTTTTATTACTTAGCCTGTCATCTTTGAAACCAGTGATCTCTTCTTCTTTCTTGAAATACTCTCTCTGCTGGAATTATAGAACACCCAATTCTGGGGGGTTTTTCCCTACTTTCACTATTTCCTCTCAATCTCCTTCATTGTCTCATTTTCTTCTTCCTGACTACAAAATGTTAGAATGCCCCAGGACTCAGTCTCAGACTTCTCTTCCTTACCTCCCTAATTTCTTTTTCAAAAGTTCTTTCATGAAAAATCATTGGGTATTTAATGAAAATGTTCATTGTGTAGAATGTCAGTAATAAGAGGAATAACATTAGAGAGCTAGGAGAAGACCTGAACAAATAGTCATCACTTCAGAGGCCAGGAAAATGTACAGAGTTGCCAGATGTTGAATATTGTCAACAAACACAAACATTAATGAATGTAAGAAAACGAATGCAAGAAATTAAAGACTTAGTTGATGGAGAGAACTTAGAAGTTAAGAAATAGTTGGCACTTTTTCAGACCTAAACAGTGATTACACAGGCTGGAGCTTGGTGATGGAAAGGTGGGTCAGGAAGAGACTTGTCATTAGAGTTAGGAGTTTAAACTCTGTCCTCAGGGCCATAACATGTCACTAAATGGTTATAATCAGGGCTAACTCAGTATCAGGAACCCACTGAGGAAGTGCAGTAGAGGGAACTGAAGAAGAGGCTAGTCTAGAAACAGGGTAGTACAGGCAGGTGGACCAGCTGATTGTGGCCTGGCTTGGAATGAGGTTGGGCAGAGAAAATACAGATTGTAATATTGTGACCATAGACTGTGAATTACTGGATAAGGAAGGAGGAAGTCAGTTGAGATTGAGAAGACTCAGTAATACTCATATTTTTGCTTGGCCATCTGAGATGGAGAACACAAACAGAAGCTGATTAGGGGAAAAAATTAGTTCACCATTGGATATATTGAGTTTCAGATGTCACTGACATGATGAGATTCAGTGACCAGGCAAATATATGTGAAAATCACAGGAGAGATATCTGTCTGCAGAGGATTATCAAATAAATGGTTAAACAAGAGGGTAGGTATGATAAAAAGTTGGGAGAATTGTCTGAAAATTGCTGAGTAAGAACCATGTCCACATATTCAGAATGAGGATGGTAAGTGGCAGTTTGAGAGGATTGAAAATATCAAAGAAAGTTTGAAATAGACCCTGAAGAAACTGAGTAAACTAAGAATAGTTTGAGAGAATGTTAGGGTTGAAAGTACTACTGACTTTGAGGAGTAGCTGAATTTATACTGGCAGCAGTCATTGTGTTTGCATGATTACCCATAGAAACCATTAGCTACCAAAACATGGATGCTGAGGACAACTGGCTTTATTCAGCTTTGGAGCTTTGCTACACAATGTTAAAAGATGGGTGGTGGTGCAGGGGAATTAAGTTTTTCTTTTTGCAGAATAGACGATGAACTCTAACCTGGGTGGGGAAGAAAATGAAGAAATAAGTAAGGGGCTGATTGATGAAGAGAAGTTGAAAAGATGAAGGGATCAAAACTTATAATGAGGTCTGATGGGATCCCTGTGAGGATGTGGCTGAGGTCAAATAGTGGAGAACTATGACCTGCCATGCACTGTTCATATCCCTGTTCCTAGTTGCTGCATTGTTGCATAAATGAGAGGTCTTACCAAGTGTGAGGAATGGTAATTTGTAGTAGAAATATCCTGTTGTATTCCTGTTTCTCCTAAAATGCTTTATATTTGTGCCCATAATCAAGAACAGAGAAAATAAATACTATGCTTTATCAAAGATTGGCGGTTGTTAAGGTGGGGGTAGGATGAGTGATAACTCCCAGATACTAGTTCTCATCGTTGAAATGTTTACTCTTAGATCTTGGGCTGCATATTTAGGAAGTGAGTCCAAGCAGCTGTGCACTGTGACAAATGAAAAGTACAGGCAGGAGTTCACGTAGGAAAGCATTGGTCTGGGAGTCAGGAGACCTACTTTTTGGACTCACTTCAGTGATACTGACTCTTTTATGTTTATAAATATAAGCTCTGCTTTGGTGGCCTATTTTCTGAGTCTGTAATCATTTGTCTGATGTTTTCCAAGTTAATGTGTTTGTGTATATGTGTGTATATACATAATACAAAAATTTCCATGAACTCAAGGGTCTTTATTTTTTGCTTGTGTTTCCATGATCATTATATACTGATGAAAAGTAAAATTTGTTCCCGAGTTCTTATAAAATTAACTGAGAATCACTTATTTTAAAATAACCAACTTTAAGTTACTCATCATGTTAAGGTATAACATATACACATAGCTTTTTAAAATTTTGCTTTGTTTTGTTTTTGGCCCTGAGCATCAAAGATCCATATTTTGATGGCAGACATACTATCCCTTATTTTGATGGCAGACATACTATCAATAGTTGTTCCACATTTATAAATACAAAGAATTTTCTGAATTGTATGTAGTGTTTGGAGATTTTTGAGCTGGGAAAGCTTTAAAGCTGTAACTTTCTTATTCTGCCTTTTTACTACTAATTTCTGACACCTTGCCTCATGTCAGAGGAAATATAGTAATCCTAGGTTTAAAAAATAATAGGAGTAGCCAACTCAGCATTGAAAATTTTTGAGGGCTAGTGCCATAAGGAATTGGTAGTACCATAGTGTAAGTCATAAGGTTAGAAGTCAGTCCTAGTTCTGCCACTGTTTTACTGATGACGTTGCAGATCATTTAATCTATCAGTTTCCTCATTTGTCTAGTTGCCACTGGCCTGCCATATGATCCTAGATTGGCAGTCTGTGGCAGGTTAGATCATTAGGAAGATAGCAGAACATACTAATGATTGTCATAGTGGAAGGAGAACAAATCTTGGTGATCATTATACAAATTATTTTCTTGTCCCACCCAGATGATATCTAATGGATGCAAGAGTGACAAAACTAGAGGTTTTTCAAAGTAATATCCAGCTCTAACATGATGATTTTTTAACTGGACTTTATAAAAATGGCTAAATTAAAATTACTGATTTTACAGTAATGGAAAAACAATGCAAGGGAAAATCCATGCTCTATGGAGCTTCTATTATAATTGGAGAGAGAGCCATAAATATATAGTATAGATTATGTCATATGGTAATAAATACAAAGGAGAAATATAAATAGGTAAGAGATCCATGGAGTATAAGGAGACCCAAGAGTTCCAGGTTTTAATTTGGTTATCAGACGAGATCTCACTTGAGTCTTCGGGGAAGATCTCTAGACATTTGGCACAAGTATAAAGGACTTGAAGCAGGACTGTGAGTGACATGCTCAAACCCAGTGAGGCCGAAGCAAAGTTAGCAGGACAAAATAAGAAATTACATCAAAAGGTATTACCAAACTTTTGAAACCCATTGTAAAGACAGACTTTTACTCTGAACTGATAAGCCATTAGTGAAATTTAAGCAGAGACATGACATCATCTTAATGACCCTTTGAAAAGACCACTGTAGAATCAGTGATGAGAATGGACTATAAGACAAGGGAAAGGGGCCAGGGATTTAGCTCAGTAGCGCCGTGCCTGCCTGCCAAGTGCAAGGTCCTGAGTTCGATCTCTGGTCCTGGGGGAGGAGGGGGTGAAGACAAAGGCATAAGCAAAGAAATCAGTTAAGAAGCCCATTTAAATAATATTTTCCACAAGAAGTACATTTCCTCTGGTAAATAGGCTTCAGAGGACAGAGATTTTTGTCTTTTAAATACTACCATAATTTCACCATTTTATAGCAGTGGCTGATAAATATTTTAGATCTCAAGTATTATTTAATTAAATGAAAGGTTAATTTTTAAAATGATAAATCAAAGTAAAAGATACAATGGTATACCTAAAGTTTGTAAAAAGTGGTTGGATTATGCATATTATCAGAAGGTAAAACTCATAGAATATACTAATGGATTAAATATAGCGTATGAGAGAAGAGAAGATTCCAAGTTTTCTGGCCCCTGAACAACTAGATGGTTGAGTTGCTCTTTCCTAAGTTTAGAAAGAAAGTGAGAGGAGCAAGAATTTGACAGTGACTGTTTTCAGTGTGAGGTGACTTTTTATACCCAAGTACAGAAGTTTTGGCTCTAGGTAAGATAGAACAAGCACACTTCACCCTGCCTTTCTGATTGAATGAAACTGAACAACTTTATCAAAATAAATGGAATAGCCCTTGGGGACTGAGGGAAATAAAGAATAACACGTATGGTGGAAAAGACCAGAATCTGAAACTGGCAGTACGTTTACCTTTTCTCCCTGCTCCAATATCTCTTGCCTGAAATGAATACAGCTCTCTTTTCATTTAGCGCTTTTTTGTTTTAGATTTTTTTTTTATTGGTATGTTGAGTATGAGGGCACATTTTCCCCTGGATTCTATACACTATTCTTTCATGTCTGATGCTGGTTTATATTTCTGTAAGATTATTAAATATTCCTCTAATTTTCTCCTTACATGCGGCATTCCTAGCGCTCTAGGAGAATACGTATCATCACAGAGAGTTTATATTTCATCTCTTTTTCCGCTTACATGATTTTGATATTAACCTTTTTTTGAATTCTCTACCATTTGTGTGCATGTTTAATTTTATAGCAGTCAAAGTTAGTGACTTAATTTGCGTATAGATGTCATTTTTTTACTGAGGTTTCTAGAAGTACAGTTTGACAAACATATACATTAGTACTAAAGTCCCAAAAGTGTTCCTTCACTTTAAAATTTTCCCTTATGCCAGTTTGTACTCATTCCCTCCCTCAACCCCCAGTCCCTGGCTACCACTAATCTGTTTAGACTGTTCTATAGTTTTACTTCTCCATAATATCATATAAATAGAATTTGTTCCATGTGGCCTTCTGAATCTGGTTTCTTTCACTTAGCATAATGCATTTATGATTCTTCCATATTGTTTGTATCAGTAGCTCATTATTTTTTATTGCTGAGTAGTATTCCAGCATTTGGATATACCACATTTTCTGTGTCTCTTTACCAATTGAAAGACATTTGGAGCAATTGAGGCAATGATAGTTGTGGTAATTATCAATAAAATCATTATAAATATTCACTTTCAGGTGTATATCTAAATGTACTTCTGCTGGATAAATGTCAAGGAGACAGAGTACTAGGTTGTTCGGTAAATACATTTTTGATGTTGATGAGAAAGCACCAAATAATTTTCAGCTGCTTTCCAAAATAGGTGTACTATTTTCCATTAACATCAACAGAGGATGAGAGTGTCAGATACTTTTGTATCTTTGTCACTATTCTGGCACAGTTATATATGCCTGTAGTCCTAGCTTCTTGTGAGAGACTGAGACAGGAGGACTGCTTCAGACCAGGTGTTTAAGGCCAGCCTGGGTGATATAACAAGACCGTCTCAAAAAGCAAAACAAAAAAAAGCCATTCCAGTGTAGTGAGTAGTATCTTAATGTAGTTTTAATTTGCATTTCTCTAGTAACTAATCGTATTGAAAATTTGTCATGTATTCACTATTCTTACCTCTGTGGTGAAATGTCTATTCACATGTCTGGGCCATTTTAAAAAATTGAATATTTCTTTATTATGATTGATTTTTGAGTGTTCCTTGTATATTCAAGAAATAAATTCTTTGTCAATGTGTTTTGTAAATATTTTTTTCCAAGGTGTTGTATATGTTTTCACTTTTAGTGAAATCATCTAAAGAGAAATTTTTAACTTCTAATAAAGTCCAACTTACCAGTTTTTTATTATTAGTTTTCTATGTCCTAGAAAATCTTTGCATACATCACTATCGTAAGATTTTCTCCTATTTAATTTCAAGACATTTTGCAATTGTCACCTTTATGCTTATTATCCATTTTGAGCTCATTTTTATCTATATTGTGAAATACAAGTACAGGGTTCATCATTTTGTGGTGAATGTGCAATTCCAGTGTCACTTGTGGAAAAAAAAGACTTATCATGTAACGATTGACTTTCTTGACATCATTAGCAAGAATAAACTGGCCATGTATGTGTTGATCTATTCCCATATTTCTCTTCCATTGCTCTAGGTGTCTTCCACCAACACTATATTCTCTTGATTTCTTTACCTTTGTAGTCATTCTGCATATCTTATAGTATGAGTCCTACAGCTTTTTCTTTTAAAAATTTCTTTGCTTATTCTTAGTCCTTTGCTTTTCCTGTGCTATTTTGGAAACAGTCTGTTAGTTTTGAGAGAACTATTGCTTACATTTTGATTAGAATTACATCAAATCAATAAAATTGATTTTCAGAAAATAGACAATATTATTTTAGCTAATAAACATGGCATATCTTTCCATATGTTTGAGTATATTTGCTTGAGTATATTACATTATTTGTAGTCATCATTAAGTCTTTCATGGAGTTTTTTGGTGCTAGTATAGATATGCTATTTTCTATTTCAATTTGTAACCTTTTATTCCTGCTGTATAAAATATGATTAATTCCGGTATATTGACATTATATCATCTATCATTTCTTTTTTTTTGCTTAAATTCTTTTATTGGTACATTTTAAGTATACAATATACTTATATTTATCATTGGGTACTTGTACCTCTACATGATGTATCTTGGTTCTTATTTTTTCCCCATT
>NW_004624821.1:2422932-2535912 GCF_000247695.1 Heterocephalus glaber | reverse complement strand
TCTAGCAGCTGCTGGATTGATTTCTCATGTTTCTTTACAATTTTAAATCAATTTTTCTTTTCCTGGTCACTAATTGCAATCGTACCTTCTATATCTGAAATTCTATCCTCACATTGGTTCATTCTGCTGCACAGACTTTCGATGTAGTTTTTAATCTCCTGTAAATCTGTTTGCATCTGTTTTATGGATTCCATTTGTTTCCCATGTTGAGATTCCATCATGTTCCTCAGATCCTCTATTTTTTTATGTGTGTCCTCTCTAGATTTATTAAGCATGTCTTGCACCATGAGCAGAATCTTTGCTGTTATCTGAGTAATTATTTCTGATTTCATTTTTCCCAGATGCTCTTTTGTTGCCAGTTCAGAGAGTCCAGGTGATTGAGTATCAGATTGTTCCATCTCTTTTCCCTCTGGGGTTGCTGTAAGTGATCCAGAAGTCTGTTTTTGAGGCTTAAGTGTTTTCTCATTTCCACCGGGGCGGGGCGGGGGAGTGCTTCTGGTGCCTGCACAACTCACCTTCTCTGCTCTAGGAGCTTGGGATGGTGGCAGGGAAGCTTCCTTCCGGGTTCTGGGACCAGCTCACCTTCTCTGCCCTAGGAGCTTGGGATGGCGGTGGTGAGCTTCCTTCCGGGTGCTGGGACCGGCTGAGATTCTCTGCCCTAGGAGCTTGGGATTGCGGTGGGGGTCTGTGATTATTTTAAAACACTGAGTTATAATCTTCCATGCATAAGTAAACACATTTTTTATGGTTAGTGTATATTTGTGCTTTAAAAAGTACACACACACAGAGGACCCAAGTTCAATCCCTGGTTCCAAAAAAATAAATAAACACACACATATAATTGATTGTAAAGTTTGGACACTAAACTGTAGCTATCAGGAGTAAAATGGAGGAGCCCACTGCTCTTAACTCTTTTGTTTCCATTTAGCTCCTTCTAGTAGAGAAAATTAATTTATGATAATTTGAGTTAGACTTCTAAATTTCTAATCAAACCCATATAACCCAATGCATGTGATGGAGTTGACTACCTTTTAGCTTCTTCAAAGTTTCCTTTTTATTTTTTCCCTCTTACTCCTTGCCCCCTTGTAAGTGATCTGGGCCTCATACTTATATATACAGTCAGTTCTGTTGGGGAGGGAGAATTCTGAGATTGACCAGGGCCTCATGCATACTAGGCAAGCACTCTACCACTGAGCTGCACCACAAACCCACATTCAACTCTTAATTATTTGCATTAATGAGTAGGAACTAGGATATATATAATCCCAAATGGTGCATAGTCCAGAAACCTTTAATACTTGGCTTTGAAATGTATTTAATAATGGTTTAAATTGTTTTTACTTCCTAATTTTATTCTGCTAATATTGCCACTAATTTGCATTCTCTGAATGCATATTCTTTGGGGGACTTAGAGGGGGCACAGAAAATGCAAAGTGACTATAGGAAGCCAGAATGATAGGATTATTATTGAATTAAAATTTTACTTTGGATAATTTCCATGTTAATGATTGAGATTTGTCACCATAACATTCACTCTGTGGCCTAGCACAGTATCTACTATGCAGCTGAAGTTCAGGAAATATTTCTTAAACAAGATTTTCATTGTTTTCATACCAGTCTTACTTATGGTCCTGTCAGCACTGGCAGGCATAAGCTAGGAGAAGTCAGTGATGAACATTCACTTCACCCACCCTAGCCTTTTCAGCCCCAGCTCAGTAAATATGATTATTGCCAAAGCATGAGCATTTTCCCAGTATGGCACTGACTTACATACTGTTCAGCCAGCTGAGCCACGAAGATCAGTTCACAGTCACAGACCTCACCCAGGAACCCTTTAAGAAGGAAGATACGCTGTTCTTTTTAAATGTAAAGAAGACATGTATTCCTGTTAGTAGAATATAACTTTCCATATAATATAAACAATAATATATGGCACACTTTCTCAACATAAGATCCCTGGATCAAACTCCCAAATTGGTTTGCATGTGAGTAGGTGTGATAGGGCTATGGATGTGTGTGTGTGTGTGTGTGTGTGTGTGTGTGTGTTTCAGGGGAAAAGGTTTATAAAGTGATTAAATTCTCAAAGGATCTCACAACTCTTCTCTATAAGGAATTGAAGTTTCATTATTTTATGCTTTTTGTGAAATTTTTCCAAGAGGGAAATGAATCTCCCTGGGCCACTGCCCCTCAAACTTGTCTTCATTTAGACTTCAGAACTCTCAGGAAATATAATTTTGTGAGTTTCTAAACTGTAGTTAATTCCAAGCTGGGCACAAATATAGACTGAGAAGCCAGGGGTCTATGTTGAAAGACTAAATATATAAAAGAACAATAATAGGAGCAAAGGTATCAGTAGAACTCTGGCCCACACCCAGAAAGCTAAATCACAACCTCTGCAGCAAAGTAGCCCATAACAATCAGCACTTATCAGCCAGATGTCGTGCGTGCCTGTCATCCCAGTACTCAGGAGGCTGAAGCAGAAGGATCCTTGCAAGTTTGAAGCCAGCCTCAGCTACGTAGTCAGTTCAAGGTCAGCCTGAACTGCATAGGGAGACCCTGTCTCCCCCCACCCCCCAAAAAAATCAGCACTTATCAAATGAATGCTTCTGTATTTTTGCTGCCACTCTTACCTCACTTTTAACAAAAGGCCACCCAGAGAAAGCATAATAATGTGTTTCCCTGGCCATTTATGTATGATCTCCACTTACAGTTAGTTAGCCACCCCCCATGCCTGCAGCCTTCAAATTGGAGATAGCTAAACAGTAACCTTTTTTTCACTATAAAGTTTTTTCACTCCCCCTGGCTACTTTTAATTTTCTGACAAACACAAGTAGTGAAAATTGACTCTCTTGCTATAGCAAGTTCTGAAGAAATAGTTTCTACTTTCATTTAGGTTGTCTTTAGTTACTTCGACTGCACATTGAAATTTGAGATATTCTAGGGAGACTTCCACCAGGATATCATAGGGCTGGAAGTAAACCATTGCAGAGATATCTCTTAAAGCTTAGTGGTTTATTTTTCCAGAAATAACTGCACCATTGGTATCTTTTGGGAACTAATTCAAAGTATGTATTATCAGATTCCACCAAAATCCCCTATATCGAAAAACTCTAGCAGTCTTTAGCAAGCCCTGCAGGCAAAACTGACACTTGCTAAAATTTGAGACTTTATTGTACCTAGAAAAGTCATTCATTCATTAAATCCTTTTCTCTCCTGAAGTAACATTTTGCATGAAGTACATAATGGGTTTCAGGTGCCCTGATACTTGGAGCCAAAATATGGGCAAGAAGCAGGATGTATCACCTAGTCCAGTGCCTCTTAAACTTTAACTTACATGCAGATCACCTGAAAGTCTTGTTAAGATGAAGATCCTGATCCAGTTGGACTGTAGTAGGAGGCTGAGTCTGCATGTGTAACATATTCCCAGCTGCTGGTTC
The DNA here is from genome assembly GCF_000247695.1 of Heterocephalus glaber. The sequence goes on along the minus strand of NW_004624821.1, from coordinate 2,532,475 downwards.
TGGTCCTAGGATTATACTATGAGTATAGGGAGATAGAGCTGAGGAGTAAGTAGCTAAAGTATGAACACATTGGACACATTGCTCAGAAAATGAAGGGAGACAATGCAGGAAGACTTACAAAGACTTCATCACTTCCTACATAAATCAAATCAAATCATTTACTACTTTAACTGTCAGCTCAGGTTTCCCCAGAGAGAGATAAGAAAAGCCCAGGAAAGAGTTTGGTGAGCACTAGGAAGGAAGCCTTATAAAAGATGAAGAATGTAAAATTATTATCAAGATAACCCCTAGTCAAGAAAAGCTAACCTGGGGGAAAACATTCATTCTAATTTAACAAACATATTAAAACCCTTCTCTTCACCCCATGCCAGATAACCCTAAAGAGTTTGTAATCTGCTAAAGAAGGAAGAGAAACAAAAACAAATTACCAGCTACTAACCCTTCAGCTGATAAGTGTTTATCAGTGCCTTTTCTTCTGGGAAATGTAATTGAAAAGCAGTGACACAAATAGGTGTGGAGCCTGGGTGAAACAATATCGTAGCTATTGGGTAGCCAGACAGGCTCAAGCACCTTGTGGAATGGTAAAGTAGAGGAACAAAAAAGGACTACTAGAAAGTAAACTTAGGTGTAGGGTAAAGGTAAGAAGTTAAAGAGAATCAGTTATCCTTGCTGCCCTTTAGTAAAAGGTTCCATCTGGCTCTTTTGATGACATATGATCGGCCTGTAGATTTTGACCATCTCTTTTTCAGTAGCAAGAATTCTTTTTCCCATGTCATTGTTGGAGTTACTGACTGTTTATGGAAACATAGCAGTGGTTCGACATTCATCCCTAAATAAACTCTGATATTTCTCAGCTTAGTATTATGTCTCATGCCAATTCTGCCAATATCGTATAGACATGTTAGATTTATGGAAAGGAAGATGAAAATTGTTACTCATTGTGGTTAAGATCCTAACAGTATTTGAAATAGCCTACAGAACGTTAAAAAAATAGTCATACATTTTATTCTTTTTTAAAATTATTTTCAGATTAGGGAGGAGAGGAGTAATTATTTTCAGCAATTCTGTATGCTTTTTTAGAAATTTATTTGATCATAATTCCCTTTATCTGAAAGTAAAATGACAAAGAAGTCTATGCAGACAGACTTTCTAAAAGTAAAAATTGTAATATGAATAAAAACTGTTGACAGACCCTAAAATTAATTTTCCCAGTATAAGCACCAATTGCATTTTAATTCTTTATAGTTCCTCATTGGCAGTAGTAGTGGCTTCTACCTAATTATCTCTGGAAGATACCCAATAATCTCACATATGGTAGAGACCAAGTAAGTGATAGGATAGAAAGGTTCCTTCTCAGCAACTTTTACCCAATAGTCCTCTCTAGTCAGAACTAAGTTTGCAACTGCATTCTAATTGTAGTGGACAGGAGAATTCTCAGATGGCACATCTTTAATACAGCTATATTAAATGATTACCATCTTCCATTAACTTTATTAGAATTAATTGGTGAATCATACATGCTAAAATTACTAAATCTTTGAAATATTAGACCTGTAAGAACACACAGGCTTCTAAAAAGAAGGATGTGTGTGAGAAAAAGAATATTCAAGAATTATACAGCCTTGAAGCATATTATGATTATCCTTATGTTCAGTGTTTTCATAAGCTTCTTATATCACTAGAGAAACATAGATACACAAGGATGTACTTTCCATCCTATTTTTGCAAAGGACATATTACATTTGTTTGGACAAAATAGCTTCAAATTCTTGCCAGTGAGCCTAAATTACAGTAGGAATGAGTAATAATTATTAGGAACTTATTTTTGGAATAAGAAGTCATCCTTAGTAAGAGACTGTAACTGGCCTCTGAAAAGAACAGAGAATTTTTCCCAAAGTCGAAAACATTTTCAAGTTCAAGTACGTATGCTGTGGAGGTCAAATTAGGTTCTCAGAAAGCCAAATTCAAACCAGGTTCAACTCAAGGATTTCAAGGGCCACTTTAAAAGTAAATTTGAGTTCTTCAAACATAATCACTTACTTATAGTTTCTGATCTTCCTGTTTTTAAAGCAGTTTGTTGGGCTTGAAGGATTCAAATTTTTCCATAAGTCATGTAGGTCCTTTTTCTTTTGTTGTTGTTATACTACATGGCCCAGGCTGGTCTCAGACTCATGACAGTCCTTCACCCTTAGCCTCCACAGCACTGAGATTTGATTAGATTTTAAATTTTACTGAACAGGTTAAGCATCTTCCAGTAATGTATTCTGCAGAACCCTGAGAAGAGTTAAGAAATATGAAATTAAAGGAAAGGTATTTATTTTGCCTTCCATCTTCTTTGACTTCGCTTTCTGAAGATGTTAGAATTTGACACTAATTATACTAACTATAATGTGTGGTTCTAGTTTTAAGATTGTTCTAACAGAAGTGATGTAAAGGAATACTCAGGATAAATTAACTTCAAAAGAAGGAGAAACCCAAAAAAGCCTAAACTCAGTCAAGAAGGTAACAACCTCAGAGAAACACTTTTGGCTTTCTTTTGTTTTTTATTGCTGCTAACAGAATTTGGACTCTGCGTTTATTCCATATCAAGGATAGATTATTTTTAAATTAATTACTAGCTTTGAAAAGTACAAATGAACAGAAAGCATAACCCAAAATTAATATCACTGAGCAAAAATATAACATTTCTTTTGTGTTACAAAATGCTTACCCAGCATTATCATTTTGTGATCATAGGTTACTTGAAATGTCCTTGTGATGTTTGTCAAATTTAATAAAGCTTTTCTACATTATTTGTTTTTGTAAGGTTGCTATATTCATATCTCACTAAAAGGTCATTTTTTAAAAAAAAAAAAAAAGGAAATGAAGATTTAGGATTTAAATTTTCTTCTCCTCATATAACCCACTACAGCCATGTTGGGTTGACTATATTTATTTAAACCTCAAATTGATCATTTTTTTAATTGGTAAAAATGGATTGTTCTTGGTGTTTCTGTGGGTCATTCACCAAGGAATAACACTGTTAATAGTTACTGAAGCCCTGGAAATAGCAGCTTAATTACACAAAAATTTAAAATTGAGAATAATGGTATAAGTGCAAATGTAGAAGCTGTCCTGCTTGTTAGTGGTTTATAGTTAAATTTACTACTATAGGTAGTTTTTTTGTTTAGATTTTTAATTAGTAAGTAGGTCTGGTAAAATATGAATTATTGTGTAATCACAAGTGATAAAATATATGAGCATTACAGTCTGTAGGTGTAATGTAAAGCAAGATTAGTAGTATCAAGCAATTAAATGGAAGCTATATTTAAGAGTAAAAGAAAGGTTTAATGTTACCCTTAAGTGTAATTTAAACTGTCACTAAATATTTTTAACTGCAATAAAAGCATGTTAATTGTAAGAGTGACTTCTTTACTATTTATTTATTTATCTATTTATTTATTTATTTATTTTTGGTGCCAGGGATCGAACTCAGGTCCTTGTGGTTATGGAACAAGTGGCAGAACCACTGAGCTAAATCCCAAGCCCCTATAGTGACTTCTTTTTTTTTTTTTTTTAAATTAAATTCTTTTATTGGTACATTTTAGGTATACAACACAATTACATTTCTCATTGGGAATTGTACCTTTACATATGCATCTTGGTTCTTATTTTTTCCCCATTCCTAGCCCTCCCTTCACCCCCTCCACCCTTCCCTATTTACAAAGACTTTATTTCCATTTTTTCCATTTCTCATCATTTTTCCTTTCCCTTCTTTCCTTTCCCCTGCCCCTCCCACTACCCCTACCCCTTTGGACCTTTTCTTCCTATTTTGCATTATTGATTATTCATTCTAATCATTGGTACATTTTAGGTATACAATATAATGATATTCATCATTGGAAATTTGCACCCTTACATAGAGTGACTTCTTTATAAGACCTCATTTGGGGGCTGGGACTTTAGCTCAGTGGTTCTGGTGCCTACCTTGCAAGCACAAGGTCCTGAGTTCGATCCCTGGTACCAAAAAAAAAAAAAAAAAAAGTAATTTAAGACCTCATTTCTTAAAGTAAGTTTTTTTAAGAATACAAAAGCTTACTGAAATAATTTGTCTTTGTCACTAATTCATAACGGATTGAATTTTTTCTTGGCTTTTAAGCTCAATGATGAAAGCTCCAAACAGCACAAGATAATTTTGTGTGTTGTAGGTATGAACTAAATCTAATTGTAGTAAAAATGATTATTGAAAAGGTCATTGTTGGTTCCATAGCATACCACTGGTTATATGATTCTTCTTAAATATTTTGAGTTTGGCTTTAATTTTTCTATAATTGGACATTAAATAGAAGAAACTTTTAATATCCTTTCATGTACGAATTATTAACTTATATAAAAGTAATGTGCTAGTTACCTATAATAAGTTATTTTTCTTCTGCATTCCTGAGCTCTACCCCATTTTCTGAATTGTGTTTGTTCCACCATCAGCAAAATTAATGCCTATACTTCCCCCAATTTAGCTACACCTTTGCTTCTACACCTTACCATGACAGGTGGATATACAGTGCCTTTAGCAAGAACCTGGTAAGCAACGCATAGAGCACTTAGGGAGGTATATAGAGCTCATCACAAAGAACTTTCTAGATCTCCCCTTCCCCCTTCCTCCTTCCCCTCCCTTCCTCTCTCTTTCACACTCTCTCTCTCTCTCTCAATTTTGTTTTCACCCTGGAATTATTTAGCAGTGTATTTGGCTAGGTAAAACTTCAAGAGTGGAAAAAAATGTGGAACATTTCTAAAATAGCATGTTATAGATTATACATAAAGTATAAAATACTTAAGACTTGCATTTTGTGTAGTTTCGAATATATTAAATATGTGAATGATTTGACACAGAAAAAAACCAACTATTTTATTTAGTGTAATTTTCTAGAACTTAGTTAGCCCTCCCAACAAAACTGCAGTGGAGATTACTGCAGACATGTATCCGTGGGGTCACTTTGGAAGCTAAGCTAATGCAACCCTAATTGGCAAGAAGGTTGTAAGAGGTTTGAGCAATAACTGGACATTTTACTATGGAAATAATAGGTATAGAAATTATTTCTAAAACAAAGTTACTTGGTTTCCTTTTTGCTTTTAAAGCAGTATCTGTGATGAAACTAAAGATATGATTTCCTGTAACAAAATAAGAAGAACTTGGGCTATATGGAAGACTTGTATTCTCATTTGTGGTTGTGTATTAGCCTTCATTTATTTTATTCACTGGTAGTATTCTTCCAATTGTGTTAAATGAATGACTATGATAACTACATTCTAAATGTTTTAGTCATTTAAGAATATAAAGATAGAGGTAGAGACATATAGATATTATAAAGATACATAAATATAGAATATGTATTCCATGCATATATATACATATATATTAGTCTACCAAAAATTTATACACACTTCAGAAAAAGAAAAACTTGTATGAATATTTTAATAATAAATTTATTAAAACATCATGAGATTAATAAAAGTTACTTTTGGCCTCTACAAATACAAGAGGTGCTCAAAGTGATGACCATTAGCTTCCAGACATTTATTAATATGGCCAACTGCTGCTTGGGTGACCTTGATCATTGACATTGCTGCACATGCATTTTCAATTTCTCCTTTAAGACCCAGCAGTGTAGTGGGTTTTTACCCTTACAAGGGTAACATCATCTGCTGAAAAACATCATACTTTTCCTAAAGTATGTATACATTCTTTTGCCAAATTCTATACATTCCTTTGCATGGGTACCTAGAATGGTTTAATCCATGTACTTTTTCAGTTTTTGTCCATCTCTGGTTCCCCTGATACTTGTTGCAAGACTGGTTCATTCTTTCTAATTAAGAATTGAAGACTATTTAATTTAGAGATATTTGTTCTTTTTTGAATAGTAAATATTAGTCTTTGTAACTTGAAAAAATTAGAAGTGTGTGGAGAAATAATTTTTTTCTAAGTTATATAAACAGGCATATTAGCCAAAAAATACATAAATTTTGTGTTAGTCACCCCTCATTTTAGCAGTAGAATATGAAACAATTTAGCAGTGCATCCCAAAGGCAGATAAAAATTGTATAAGTTACTATAACATTTTTAAAGATAAATCTTACCTAAGCATTTTAATTTTTTCCTGAAAAATGAGTAATTGATGTGGTTAAAAATATAATCTAATTATTCTGTTGATTAATTTGATCATATGAATAAAAGAATTCAAGTATTTGATCACATGATTCCTTGTAAACTGTGATACATATGTGTGATTATATACTGTTTTATCACAGCTTTGGTCCTTGCTTAAATATAATACTCTTAAAGCAAAGTATTTTGGGGGGTTTTTTTTTTACTCACTTTAACCCCACAGATGGTTATATTTGGTTCAAATTTTGCGAAAAAGTAGTATCTCTTTACAGATTTTTAAAGAATTTCTTCTGTTCTATATTTGGTACTACTAGGAATTTAGAATTTTTAATTATTTGGCATATGCTACAATCACACAGAATTCTAGAGTAAGTTCCTAGAAAGAGACTTATGTAAGACAATTGTATCCACAATATATAAAATTAAAAGTAGATACAACAAATCAAACCAAATTATTTTCTTGTAAGCATTAGATAAAACTTGCTTACTAACCATTTATTAAAATTCTAAGGTGTCAGTATTTATGTTATACAGTTATACACAAATGTTACTTAGTATTCTTATTATTGCTTATGTCTGCTCTGTGGCATATTTATTTATCTGACCATAAAATCAATGTGAAAAGCATCTCTAGAAAGAAACCTTGCAGGTGAGATGTATTTATCTATCTCAAGCTAAGAAATTTAGTACCACTATATTTTTATTTAAAATAACTGTCTATGCATGACCTAAAAATAAATATATACAGTACTGATTTTCCCCATATTTAATTTTAAAATGAATATTTTAGATGAGTGAAATGTGAGAATTCAGTTTTCTAAATTTGACTATATTAATTTGTCATCTAAACATTTGTAAAAGGTTAAGTTAACAAAAAAATCAGTAGATCATGAAAAGACCATGAAATTTTAGAAAATTGTATTTTTAACTCATAATCTTACATATGAAGTACCTATGAGACTACTACATATTTTTTCCCTTTTCCTTTTGAGGATTTGTGATTTCAATTAAATATGAAAGATCTACGCTTTTCAAGTATAATATGTTTTATCACATAGAAATAAAATTTAATGATTATGATCTGATAGAGAATTGTAAAATTAATCTGAACACTTAAAACTTGGATTTTACTGTATTGTATTTTATATATAATGTTTGTTCAAAACCTATATTCACTGTAATATATTTTTGATATGTAATATTTTCCCTGCTAAATTAATAAATTATAATTTTCTCAATTACATGAGAAAATGATTATTCTTCATGTTACTCTCAGAAGTATTATTTTCTAAATTTTGGTTTTGTTTCTCTGCAGACGGTGGGTACGCCTACTGTTTGGAAGAGAATTCCCTCTGCAAGATCTGCTGGTGGTTTGGGATGCCTTGTTTGCAGATGGCCTTAACTTGAGTTTAGTTGACTATGTCTTCATAGCCATGCTACTCTACATCCGAGATGCTTGTAAGTTTTAATGTCTTTGCCTACATTTGACTATGTGGCCCTTATTTTTCAAAAATGCTTTGTGTTTTAAATATACTTTATTTTATTGTCTGATTCACATATACCTACATTTTTATAGTAGATAATATATTAAAATTTCAAAGGAAAGCATTAAATATATTTTCTGTTAGCAAATAATTTTAGGAAATGTGGGTGATTTTATCTTGAAATAATTGAAATTTTTTTTAAACCATGTCTGAAGGCTTAACACTTGCTTTAGTATCATTATACACATTTATGAAATGCATTCAAAAAGCGAGCCTTTCAGATATGTTTAGAGCTCCACCTTCTGACATATACTGAGTATTCGTGGGTATTTATTGCAAGATTGGAGCTGTTTTTATAGTATCAATGCCTTGGCAAATTAAAAAAAAAAAAATATATATATATACATACATACATATATATATATATATATATATGTATGTATGTATATGGAGTATTTGACTTCCTCCCAGTTAACAAAATTTATCACTCAGTCTAGTCTAATGGTAGATGTGTCCACATCTCCTCAGTTTTACCTTCGGATGCTCACCCTAGCCAGAAAGGTAGTATGTACCTCTTTCTAATGCTCTAATATTTCTCAGCTTGAAGAAGATATCAGAGTATGTCTTAAATTTCAAAATGCTTCAAATTATTTTCCTTCTCAGAAAAATAATCACAGTTCACAAAGCAAGATTGTAAGCCAAAATATAATTAGGAAAGATTCACCAAGTGCTGTGACTGAATTAGGAAATAGAAAACTATTCTAAAAGTAGTACTTTGCCAGGAAACCGTATACTATTTGGAGTCATTCTTAATCATGACTGTTAAATTGCTACATGGGTATCTTTATTTGTTCATTGAATATCAGTTGTGCCAGATGTTCTTGTTATACTTCTGGACTAATATTCTTTAAAATTTTAGATTATATTTTTTTATTTTCCTCAAAATTACTTGGAATGCATAAATAACAAGATCGCCACATTTTATCCAAAAATTGTAAGGTTTTTTTCCCTGTGCCTTGAAGGTCAAATAGTTTGGGTTATGACAACAGTAAAAGTGAAAGTCCTTCTTTTCAGAGCCAAAGGTAAATATAGAAGAACATGGAAATAATGATATGACATCTGGAAAATAGAGAAAGATGTTTGGGTAGATGTGATAGATACTGGATTTTTGTATATTCAATACCGGTGTTCCTTTTTTAAAGTTTTTTTTTAAATTGTAAGTAATAAAAAAAAAGAAAACGTACCATCTCCAATTCTAGCACTCTGGGACACTGATCATGGAGAATCACAAGTTCTAGCACACCCTAGGCGACTTAACAAAACACTGTCTCAAAAAAAAAAAAAAAAAAAGTTCACAAGAGAGATCTTTTTTAGGAAAACATTTTTCACAATACTTTTCAAGTCAAACTATTAAAATATATTCTGATTCTCTAATCTTAAACAATTAACAATTTGCTCTTTTTATTACTTTGGCACATCACCCATATCTATCTAATTTAATCATCCTGTCATCTATACTAAGATCAGTTCTTTTAATTTCATAAAACATGACCACATTTGGCAGCTGAAGTCCTTACACATTTTTAATCTTTCCACTGATGATTTTATAAATATGGGCACATGTGGAAAAGTACAGAAGTAGTAAAGTTGTTGATTCATTTTAATTTTGGTTAAGTCCATTAACAGTGGATATCTCCTAAAGTAGAGTGAATATTTCTCAGGTATTTAAGGTTATTCCTGACCTAAAGGAGCTTACCAACTAGTAGGGAAGAGTGATGTAAATAATTTCAAATGAATGTACCTAATGTTTTGGTTGAGAGGTCAGATAGTGTAAAAATTTCAGGAGAGATACTGAGCTCCATCTAGACCAGTTGTGAGTGAGTAGAAATAATGTTACAGGTATTAGCAAGCCAAATAAAGGGATCTTCATTCCAGGCAGAAGTAATAGCATAGACAAAGGCCTGGAAGTGAGAAGCCCCTTAAAAAGGGGCCGTGTGTGTGTGTGTAAGATACTAGAACCTACTAGTACTAGGTATTAGCAGAGTATAAAGGGAGGGAGGGAGGTTATAAGACTGAAGAAGTGAACAGGTAGAATCATGATGAAAGTCTTTAACCTGAAAGTGATAGGGAATTATTGAAAGGTTTAAAGCAGAGGTACGACTACTGTTAGATCACTCAAGCAGTAGTATGGAAAATGAACTTGAAGGAGACAAGACTAGAGCAAGAAAATCAAATGAGTTTATGAAAGTTTATTTTTTCAGGAGAAAAATAGTGGAATAGAACAATATTGAGAGCTAAAATCAGCATGACTTTAAAATATGACTTGATTTTTAAATATTATAGATGAGGGAGAATGGGGAATCTAGAACAGTCCTCTGTTTGGAGCATTACATGATTGGGTCACCTTATAGAAAATGTAAGGATTACCAGGTTTTAGATACAGAGATGACTAATTGAGTTTTGGCCATGCTAAGTTTGACATACCTGTAGGAAATCATAGCCTGAAGATTTGGAAAATAAAACTCAATGTCAATATCATAGCTACAGATTTAATTTTACAAACAACAGGTATTTCTTAGTTTATAGTGTAAGAGTAAATGTGATCTCCTTAAGAACAAGATGATATCACCTAGTTTGTTTAGAATAGTCTTAGTTTACATATGCTTCCCTAGAGTAGTAATTAGTAATACTGCCCACTTTCACTACAAAAGCATAGCATTAGGATCATAAACTTTATATAGTTTGTCTGCCTAAGGTGGATATATATAGAAACAGAATGTGGGCAAAGATAGAGCTCAGGGTTTCGCCCCAGCACTTCAGAAACATTGGAAAAGGAAAAGCCAAGGAAGTGTTTATAGTGTAACCTCCAGACTGTGTGTTCTGAGCCAAGAAGGGAAAAAGATACAGTAATATAAGGTTAGAAAAATCCACTCAGATTTGACACTATGAAGGAACAATGATTGTCCTTTGCCGGAGTCAACTTAATGAAATGATAGGGCAGAACCTAGATAATAGAAGATTAAAGAGTGACTTGACAGGAAGTTCAAAAGCTTTTTCTTTAGCTCTTTATTGTTGTTTTACATGGAATTACTTATTCAACTAAAAGGATGATCCACCTCTCTTTTTTTTGTAATCTTTAAATATGGGGAAAAGACTAGGGAAGGAAGATGTAGCTAGAGGGTAAATTCAAGGGCAAAGAAAGTTGGATGGTTGCCTTTAGAATGACACTAGAGTATGTTGGAACTAGTAGAGAACTAATGAAGAGGTTTACATCTCAAATCAATCTGTTTCTCCTTCAAGAGCCAGTACTAGTTTTTCCCTCCTGTTCTGAGGGGATCTCCTGGCTGAGATCTATGAACAGAGAAATTGTCTTGTTTGTTTTATACTTTTTACTTGTTTATTGTTCTATTCTTCACACCTGCTATGCCCTCCTTCCCTCTTCATCTAGAGGTAAGATTTTGCTGTTTTGGTTTCCCTACTGTATATGTCAGGGCATTTCCTTATGAAAACTTTAAGCAAATTTTTGTTTGTTTGTTTTTTGAGTGAGGTAGTTGAGGAAACAAGCACTCAGAGGCAATAGTAGAGAATGGAAGGACTGTGGAAGACTAGCTATGGAATAGAGATTAAGAAAAATGATGCTGATCCTTGAAGGTTTCAGAAGTAGACCAGTTATAGATGGAGAATACCAAAAATGGAGAAATTCCATGTCTGAGAAAGGAACAAGCAAGGTCATCTGGTGTGAATGAGGCAGCCTGGGACCAGGGGTTTGGGAGGCTTGGCAAATATGGTTTGCAAAAGGGTAGGACGAACCTAGTATAACAGCTAAGGTTGTGGGTTTTTTCCACTTGTGCTCAGCAGTCAGGTTAGATAAAAGGAAATTGACTGCAATATGGGTATCAAATTAGGCCAGTCTTGTTTTTAGGAGAATCACATTTACTCTTATGCTGTTAACTAACAAATACCTGTTGTTTATAAAATTAAATCTGTAGCTATGACAGCCAAACAGCAAACTCTTAAAGAAGTACAGAAGTGTGAACAAGAAAATAACTTTTATTTAATCATTTATTCAAAGAATCAACCATTCAAACAGTATTGAATTTCTAGTATTTCCCAGAAATCATGCTACCTAGATAATAGTGATGAAGAGACATGAAGAATGTCTAGATGCACAGTATGAACTTCAAAGGCAAAGCAAGATAGGAAGCAATGGTTTGGAAGCAAAATCGGGGATCAGAGTGGTCTCCCACCTTACGTGTGAAGGTTGCAAGGGCAGCAGTTAGTCCTGGGGAACTAGGCTTAAAAAGAAAGCAAGACAGGGTTCCTCAGAAAAGAAGTAAAAGGGAGGGGAGCAGCAAGAGGAAAAGAGGACCCAGAACAGAACTGGGTAGAGTTAACAGGAGGCCAGTACTAATTAGGTGAGTTTAGGCCATGGTCAGTAACTGGGAAAAAGTGGACAATTGCTAACCTCAGCATTCCATATAAACCATAGTTTCACTAAGGCCAGCCTGGGCAACTTATCAAGACCTAAATAAAAAAGTTCTGAGGATGTAGCTCAGTGCAAAACTTGCTGTACATGTACAGGGCCATGAGTTCACAACATACACACAAAACCCACTATCCACAATGAAATAAAATATATCTATATTCAAATTTAGCATTCTTGACCTGTGGTTTTCTTTCATTTGAACTAAAAAAAGAGGCAAATCTATGAATCAAGCTTACAATTTTCTTTCTTAAAATCTTAATGTCCGCCAAATGTTTTCAGGCTTCATTTCCATGACATTTTACAGACATGGAAGTAGTAGAACTTGGGCTCTATATTGGCCAGATTTCCTGTCACTGGTACATTATATTTGATACCCACAATTTGAGGTGAGTTTTAATTGTGACTCACAGATTCAGAGGGTTCAGTCCATGGTCAGCTGGCTCCAAGGCAAATACATCATAGTGGAAGGGGTATGTAGGTATGTAAAGCAAGCTGCTTAATTCATGGCAGCAGGGAGCAAAGCACAGGAGAAGAGTAGTGAAGCGAAAGGGGCCAGAGACCAGATATAGTACCCAAGATCATACCTTCATATCCACTCAGACACACTCAGAATTGTGCTTTACTGATCCCCTAGGTACTTCCTAAGCCAATCAAATTGACAGTTAAGTGGGTTTTTTTTGACAGTTAAGTTTAACTATTATAGGCTCTGATTCTAAGAATATGCCTGCAGTTATTATCTTAGTGTTAATAACTGACATTAAAAGATCTTGGTTTTTATTTTAAATTATCTCATTTTATTGTCTCTAAATAATGAGATAGAGAAGGTAGAGAAAACCAAAGCCTGTGTGCTTATTAGCTTTCAATTTCAAAGCTACTGCCAAAAGTATTCCTCGAGCTACATGCTATCATTCTGACTTTTCTGATAGTGTTCTTTTTCCTGTACTCAGACCCTAACCACTGGAAATTGTCCATGTGGATTCTTAGTTATTTACTGCCTTATAGTTGGCAACACTGCTTATTTAAAGATGTAACGTCTAGTGGGGTGTGGTGGTGCATACTTGTAATCCCAGCACTTGGGAGCCTGAGGCAAGAAGATCATCAACACAAGTTCAAGGCCAGCCTGAGCTACATAGTGAGTTCAAAAACAGCCTGAATTACATAGGGAGACCCAGGTCTAAAAAAAAAAAAGGTACAACTTTTTGGATCTTTGATTAAAATGTATTAAATGTATTAAGCTTGAAAAGCAGTAAAAATAACTATTTTTGAAATCTTTTTTGAACCAAAAATGTATCATTCTGAATTTTAAATTGTCCTCTTTCCTGAAAATGAATTTTAAAAGTCCTGTATCATTCTGAATAAAATCTAGAGAAGTAAGCAGTTACCCAAGACTCTTAAGTGTTTACTGATGAGTATATTTAGGTCTTGGGTCTCAAGGAAGTTATTCTTATAATTTAATACTCAGAGAAGCAGTTGTCACAAAGGCAGCCAGGGAGGAAAACCTAGAATGACAGACTCTTACAAGGGTCTTAAACTCTAGACTAAAAATCAGTTTTTGTGAAAGATATGACTTATGTTTTACATTTGGCTTTCTCCAAGACTGATTAAAAGTTATATTGTTTTTATTTATAATTATTCTCTAGTCTTTTATTTTCTAGCCCATTTGAATTTTTATTTTGTATATTGTCATTTTGTACTAGGAAAGTCAAAATTATAAGGGCTTTTACATAGTTGAAGGCATCACTGGTGCTAATTATGTACTTTTTCCTGAATGTTGTAGGCCCTTAACAGTTTTCTCTTAGACCATGTAGTATTTGTTGAATGTCTTTTGTATGTGAGATACCTTGCAAGGCAGTTAAAAGATCTTGACAGTTGCACATTTTCAAGCTTATTTTCAGTGAAGGACAATAAATTATGAGAAGACTTCAAGTCTCCTTTTAGCTCATCATTTTTATTTCATATTTAAACTACAATTATTTGTTCTGCATACCAGTTTATAGCTAACTATAAGAATTTATACTTATTTCTAAATATTTGCTATTCTAGGTTTTATATGCTGAGGACATTTTATAGTGTATATTTAAGGATTCTCTGTTTATAACATAGTTGATGTGCAGAAGCCATCTTCAGTGTATCTACCTTGACTTATGTATGCAGATGCACTGGTTGTGACGTTCTGCTAGGAATGAAGGAATATATAAGATACAGGGATAAAGATCTGGGCTTTCACTTACACAATTTTGGATTCAACCCCTTCTCTGCCCTTTAGGTGCCCAACAGCCTTGTTCATGTTGTTTATCCACTCAGCATTACCATGTCCTCATCTGTAATAGGGAGGTAATAATAATGATTTTCTTAGAGGGGATTAGGAAGATTCATGAGAATCTTTATAAAATATATGGCAAGTTGCCAGACATACTATAGGTCCGTGGTGGTGAACCTATGGCACCCATGTTGTTTGTCTTTCGTTTGAAACAAAAGATGTTAATGTATGAGTTTTTTCTAAACTAAAACCTCAGCATTCAGTTTTAATTCAGTCTTGTCACTTTGTGATAAACAAATGGGTTTTGGATTTCAGTTTGGGCACTCATCTCCAAAAAGTTCACCATCTCTGCTACAGGTGCTTAATAAGTGATAGCTATCTTTATTTTAACTCACGTTACTTTAAACTTTTTCTGATCACAGGCTCTGCTTATTTATACTGATTTTAACTATTTTTTTAAATTGGTTCTACTCAGGAAACTATTAAACTAACTCCCTTGGACTACTTCAGAGTAGGTGTAGGCCTCTTAAGTAGAGATAGGAATACTCACCAACAAAGAATTAATCAAGATAAGGAAATGTATCACCTAGCACCTTTGTCATCTTCACAGAAATTATAGGGTAAAGTAAGCATTATCGTTTTGTCAACCAAACATGAGCAGCAAAAAGACTGACTCTCCAAAAACAGAGTTTATTAAAAAATAACAAGGATTGCAACCTGAGATATTCATGCTATGGCAGACCATAGGAGCATAGAAGGGATTGTAACAAGGGGAAACTTTTAAAGGTGAAAAAGAGAAGTCCATTTAGACTGTTTTGAAACAAAGACCTTGGCTACAGGACTTACTTAGCAAAGGCAGTGGTGCTGGTTCTTCGGTAGTACTGGCTGTTGATGAGAGAAGGTCTTCATAGAAGTGGCTTAACTGGAAAGTTTTTTTGGGAAAGCTCTTAGTGGAAGTTCTGTTATAGGTAAACATGCAAGAGGGTCCTTCTCTGGGCCCTTTCAGCTGCAGTTTGTTACAGTGTGACATGACTCCATTTTAATACTGACAGCTTCCACAGTCTCTGTTTTATAAATGGAAAGATAAAGTGTCAGGATAAGTAATCAGCTTGCCTAAATTCACACATTTAATAACAGAGTATTGTTGCTCTGGTCCCTCCAAATAAAATTCTGTCTCTCTCAGGCTGTTCTATATACTGGGTTATACTAGCCTTCTAAGCTACTTTAAACTGTCACAAAATATTAATGATACCAAGTGACTCTACTGCTGACATTTGTATCTGTTATGTTTCTTGATTTGCTAAACAGTGTTCTTTCAAAACAAAACCTTGTATTTATAGAGTACCTCTTGTGAAGCTAGATTTCTTAATTTCAAATCCTACTCCAACAGAAATCACTGTATGTGCTTTGAGCAAATGACTTCATCTCTCCAACTATCAAATGTCACCTGTGTGAAATATGAATAATAATTGTACCTTTATAAGATTGTCATAGAAATTAAATGAGATAATATAAACTTCTTAGCCTAAGTTACCTGCCTCCAGAAGCCTTCAGTAATTCATTGTCATCTTAGTGGAAATGGTAGTAAAGCTGCTTACTGTAGCATCTCCGCCCTGCTGTACACCGATTTTCTTCAAAGCAGGGACTTTGTTTTGTTCATCTCTACATCTTCTCTTACCTCAGAGCTTCTCATGAAGTAGGTACTCAGCAAATAATTACTAGATTGAATGAAACAGACAGTTTTTTAAATCAGAAAGTTGTTTTCCAAAAGAGTAAACTGTCAGTGGAATAGATTAGAAGACGCAGAAACAATTCCAGACATACTCAGCCACCTCATCTTTGACAAAGGAGCCAACCACCCTCATTGGAGGAAAGATAGCCTCTTTAATAAATGGTGTTGGGAAAACTGGGTTTCAACCTGCCAAAGATTAAAACTAGACCCATACCTATCACCATGCACTAAACTAAGATCAAAGTGGATTAAAAATCTAAATATTAAGACAGAAGCACTAAACTTGCTGGAAGATAAGTTAGGTAGAATTCTTGAAGACATTGGCATAGGAAAAGACTTTATGAACAAAACCTCAGTAGCACGGGAAGTAGCGCAAAGAATCATCAACTAGGATCTCATCTTATTAAAAAGCTTCTTCACTGCAAGAGAAACCACCAACAGAGCTAAGAGACAGCCTACAATGTGGAAAAAAAATTTTAGCAGCTGTACCTCAGACAAAGGTCTACTATCTAGAATATATAAAGAACTAAAAAAAAATCAGACCCCCCCCCCAAATTCAAAAAGACCCAATTCAGAAATGGGCATCTGAAATGAAGAGACATTTTTCAGACAAAGAAGTAAAAGCAGCAAACAGATATATGAAAAAATGCTCAACATCACTGGTCATTCGAGAGATGCAGATGAAAACAACACTGAGATTCCACCTCACCCCAGAAAGAATGGCTGCTATCAAGAAATCAACAAATAACAAATGCTGGCAGAGGTGTGGGGAGAAAGGAACCCTTCTCCATTGTTGGTGGGAGTGCAGGCTGGTGCAACCACTGTGGAAATCAGTATGGAGATACCTCAAAGAACTAGGACTAGAGGTCCCATTTGACCCAGCTATTCCCCTGCTAGGTATCTGCCCCAAAGAATTGAAAGAATCATACCACAGCAATATATGTGGACCCATGTTTATTGCGGCACAGTTTGTAATACTGAAAGCTTGGAAACAGCCCAAGTGCCCATCAATTGGAAACTGGATAAAGAAGATGTGGGTTTTTTTATAAAATAGAGTACTACTCAGCCATAAAGAACGAGAAACTAGAGACATTTATAGCTAAATGGATGCATATTGAGGCCATACTCTTAAGTGAAATAAATAGGACACACATGTGTAAATACCAAATAGTTTCTCTAGTGTGGGAAACTGAAAATTCAAATAAGGATTAAAATGATTAAAATGAATAATTGATAATTTGAGATAGGAAAAGATCCAGAGGTGTAGGTTGATGGGAGGGGAAGAGGAAAGGAAAAATTATGAGACAACAAAAAAAATGGAAAAAAAATGTTTTTTGGAAACAAAATCTATGTAAATAGGGAAGGGTGGAGGGTGTGAAGGGTGCACAGGTAATGGGGAAAAAAATAACCAAGATACAGCATGTACAGGTACAAGTACCCAATGATAAATGTTAATGTATTGTACACCTAAAATGTACCAATAAAAGAATAAAATTTTTTTTTTTAAAAAAGAGTAAACTGAAGCTCACAAAGGTTGTGCAAACAGGTTTTGAGCAGCTGCTATAAATCAGTCACTTATATCATTTAGGCAACTTTATGAAAAGCTCAAATGGGGTTCTGGGATTCAAACACATTTCTTATACCACCGAGGCCAGAACTCTATCCACAAAATTCTTCCACTCCTCTTAAAAAACATTTAACAATTCTTCCCTGGCCAGGTATTAATATATATTGTCACTATAGTATTTTGGAAAATGACTTCTTGAGTTATATGACGAATTAGTTGTATTTACTTGTTAGCTCTCAAAGAAAACTGTACAAGAAAACAGCATACCATTCTATCCTAGTTTTTGGATGTCTAGAGAAAAAAAGAACAACAGGTAACAGTGTGAATGTGGAAAAATGAACAAATAAATGTCTGAACAGATATAGAAAGGGTAAAATAAGTGAGTGCTTTACAAATGAAAGCAGATGTATGAAATTAGAAGCTGTCAGATCAGCAACAGAAATGAAAATGATAAAGTGGTTCTTTACATAGATTATAATTATTCATTTTGCCCAGTCCTGTCTCTCTTCTCCATATTGCTCAAGGGAACAAGGGGCGAAAAATGTAAGAGTCAAGGGTATTTTATGATTACAAATAATTATTTATATTTTGATTTGCATTGTTTTTTATCAGTTTTTTTTCCTGTGGAACATTTTTCAAGTAACTAATGAAAAAGATTCAGTTATTACTACAGGAAGTTGTAACTGAAAGTTCCTTCATAATCAGTGCTGTGAGACATTTGGGATGTCTCACAAAACAGGTAGCACTAATGGGCCCAACTGTGACAGCAGTGGCAGGTAGATTGCCAAAAAATAAAGTAGTTTACATAGACCTGCCTAAAAAGATGTGCTTAATAATTGCATTCATAATTGGGTTGATTTGAAAAAATTTAAATGACAGTCTGTGGAACACAGACCTATCTATAAAGAGTTTGATTTTTCTCCAAGACATTCTTTATAGATATTCTCTTTAAAAATTCTTTATTATCTTTTAAAAGATAGATAATTGGAAGAAATTATGTTTTCTTTAATTTTGCATCAATATCCATGTAAGTTAATAAGCATAGATTGTTAAGCACAACCAAGGTAAATATTATTTTATGAGAATAAACTGATTCTTTCCCATTCATAAGGATTTTGTTAATAATTTTTAAGCAGAAAAACTGAAGACATTTAAACATAGCCATATAAATGGCAATAAATATGCTTGCTTCTGATATTTTATTTATATCACAAAAAATACATACATAATTTTATCTGAAGCTCTTCCTTCCAACATCCCCTGAGAATAAGTACTAGTGTTATTAGATTGTAGTTAACTGTGCAGTATGCCGCTTCAAAAGCCATTTGTAAGGATTCCTCCTCCTTATTTTATCAAAGAGGTTGCATTTTTAGTTTATTTTCTTTGACTGAAAGTTATTTTTGTATTTTCAGTAGTGCAAAATATCTTAAGCAGTATTGTATCTGAATTATTTTTCCCCTCTCATTTAGTGATCTCTAGTAACTACCAGACCTGTCTTGGCCTTCTGATGCATTACCCAGTCATCGGGGATATACACTCACTGATTCTTAAGGCTCTGTTCCTTAGAGACCCAAAGGTAAGCTTTTCCAATAAGATATGCACAATATTAAGCTGGGTAAGAATTCCTGATATGGAATTTGCCTAATGTCATATGAGTTGCCTAATGACAGAATTTGTCTAAGTTGTAGACCCAAAATCAGAAACCTCATTAGCCAGTGACTCATCAAGCAAATTAAGTGGACATTGCCATGAGAAACTGGAACACACATCTCTTGTCCCTTGGAAAGGTTGTTCTGCCCTCCTGTCTTCTTCATAACTCAAGGAAAGAGTTGAGCAACTACCTCCTCTTATAGCCAAACTTTATCATTACTGTACTTCTCACTGGGAATAACTTTTATTCAGATAGAGCCTTGGAAGCCATATGAAGATCAAAAAAGTAGATCCATACAAAACACCAAGTCTATAAGAGTTTATGATACAATGAAACATTGAATTCTTTCATATTATGAATATGTATTTCCTATTTTTCAGATTGAATAACCTAATAAAATTTAAACAGACTTTTAACATTGATTTTTCTATTTGAATGTAACAAAATTCATCAAAAATTTCTTTACACTTCAGAGAAAAAGTATACTCTTTTACAACTAATGTTATATTTCTTGAAAATAAGAACATTTAATGATCAAAAAAAATACGTGAATCCTTGATACTTTTGAGCCAAACAAAAATATTGGATGAAGTATAAGAGAGAACACTTCAAATACGAATATCATAGTGCCAGGCATTGGATGGTAATCCCAGCCTTTGGCTCTTTGGCAACCCTCCCAGCATTCATGTTGGCAGTTGTCAAACTGTGAGTCAGTCGGTCTGTCTGTGGGTTCCATTGCCAAAGCTGTCGGATCAACTTCAGCCTCCAAGTGTAATACAAATTTTGATTCTGAAGGATTTCTGCCCTTTCCTTAGTTGCTGACTTCTTCCCTTGAGTATATCCTCTACTTATTCTTTGACTGAGTTAAAGAATACTTATGCCTGTATCTGTTTTCTTTTTTCTTTTTTTTTCCTGGTACCAGGGATCGAACTCAGGACTTTGTGCTTGCTAGGCAGTCATAGTGCCAATGAGCTACATCCCCGACCCCTGTATCTGTTTTCGTAAAAATACAAACTTCTACATCATTTCTGTAACAAAATTCATTCAGCAGAAGTATAATCTTATTTGTCTGATGTATAAGAAAGCATTTTTTTCTGGTAAAAGAAGTATGACTGTGAAAATAGGAAGTTCCATGCTTATATTCTTATGTACTTATGTATATGTAAATTGTGGGAATATTTTTTTACCAAAAAATTAAAGATGATATATAAGAGGAATAAAGATGATGTTGCTGGTCAGTGAGGTATGAGTTTTGATCTGCAAACTCAAGGCAAATTCTACCAGCTCAGTATTAGGAATTTTTAGTATATAGAGTGTAAAAAAATGCCAGATAGCAATGTAAATTCCTTACTTGTGTGATTTGTTTGGTTTAATGGAGGAAGAAATTAAATATGTTATCGAAACCTATTGATCTGGTTAATTTTTTCCTAGCTAAATATGTTGACCTTCCTATGAATCACTCATTTAGTTTCATAGTTCTTCATACTAAGTCCATCAGTATTTATTAGTGGAATCTCATTGCTCTTTCATGTTAGTGTGGTTTTCATAGAGTACTTTGTATCTCAATATCATCCTTGATATAAGAGTATAATAAGGCAAATTCCACTAGCATTAAAGATACATTTTTTTAAGGCTTAAGAGAAAAAAGTGGTAGCATTATTATCTAAAAAAGATAATTCCCCACCTTTACATTCATTGTCTTACCATGTAAAAACATGATCAAGATAATGGTCTGAAATATGAACCTTAAGATAAATCGGAGACTTGAGAAATTGAGCATGGTGATGGAGTCATGTTCACAAGGCTCATGAGAACAAGTTCAGGAAATGATATCAGTAGGAAAGGTTAAGAAAGTTGTGTAGCCTTAGGAGTTTTCAGATGGCTAGCCCAGCAAAGTGGGAGTTACACTGTATGTAATGGCTGACTGATTGATATTTCATAAATTTCAAGTAATAACTAATGTTATTTATCATTGGTTTTAATGTAGATTTGTGGCTTACCTTGCCTGGTGGATTCATTCTGTTGAGTTCGTGGAATTGTAGTCTTTGTTATCTCTCTTTAGAATATCCTTCAGAACATTTTCAAGTGCTGGTTTGGTGGTTGTGAATTTCTTAAGATGTTCTTCTCACGAAAATATCTTATTTCTCCATCAATTTTGGTTTTTTATTTTTTGGTACCGGGGATCGAACTTGGGTCCTTGCACTTGCGCAGCAGGCAGCAAAACCACTGAGCTAAATCCCCAGCCCTCTCCATCAATTTTGAAAGATAGTTTTGCAAGGTATATCACCCTGGATTGGAGATTGTTTTCTTTTGGACCTGAAATACTTCGCTGTAAGCTCTCCTTGACTCAAGGATTTGTGTTGAGAAGTCTACTATGATTCTAATGGGCTTTCTTTAATAGGTGATTTGTTTGTTTTGTCTAACTTTTTAATATTCTGTTCTTATGTTGAATTTCTGGAATTTTGACTGTTACATGTCTTTGTGTAGATTTTATTTTTTGATCATGGCTAATTGCAGTTCAATATGCTTCACTTATCTGTATGTCAAATTCTTTTTCCATGCTTGAGAAGTTGTGTGCCATTACTTCTGTGAACAGGTTTTTATGTCATTTGCTCTATCTCCTGCTTTTTCATTGACTCCAATCAAACTTATATTATTCTTCTTCGCATCATGTAGCAGCTGTTGGATTGATTTTTCATTGTCCCTTGCTGTTTTTAAGACATCTTTCTTTTCATCGTCACTAATTACAAACCTGTCTTCTAGATCTGATATTCTATCCTCACATTGGTTCATTCTGCTGCATATACTTTCAATAGAATTCTTAATCTCCTGGATATCTGATTGAATCTGTTTCATGGATTCCATTTCTTTCCTATGATGGGCATTCATGGTTTCCATCATTTTCTTGAACTCCTCTATTTTATTATCTGTATCTTTTCTAGATTCACTAACCATGTCCTTCACTATGGCCTTCTTCTCTTTTTTTTTTTTTTTTTGGTACCAGGAATTGAACTCAGGACCTTGCACTTGCAAGGCAGAAGTGGCACCACTGGCCCCTCATCTCTTTATTTATCTGAGAAATTATTTCTAATTTGATTTTTTTTCTAGAGCCTCATTTGTCTGCTGTGTTACTTCTACTGTTACCATTTCAGAGAGTTTGGGTTTGGTGGCTTTTGAATCATTCCACCTTTTTACCCCTGGGTTTGCCCTGGGTGAGCTGGCAGTCTGGGGGTTGCATCTTGCTTCCATGTCTTCTCATTTTCTATTTCTTTCTTTCTTTTTTTTTTTTAGTTTAACTTCTGTGTTGATGCTTGTAAATTACTTATGGTAGGTAGCTTTATTACTCATTACTGAGAACTCCTTAGGAAATGACTACCCCTCAGAGATGTCTTTCAGGGGTAGCTGGTTTTTGGATTTTGAGTCTATTGTGAGATCCTACCTGTTCAGTTTATTAGGGCTCAGAAGTTGCTGCTTATTTGGCCTAGACTCTGGCTCTTTGATACTGGCCAATAATATTTTTTATAACTCCCAGGCAGTCTCAGTCTTGGCATACAAGGAAGAACAACTGATTAGAACAACTATGTCACTTTGGGTAAAGTAGTACAATCAGTAATAACAATAGCATCAAGAACAGCCTAGAAAATGACAAACTGTGCTACCTATTAATTTGGCACCTTTAACCATATGAACAAGACTTGTAGTTATGCAATAAAATTTAAAACAAATTAGAAAGTTTTATACAGTAAGTATCCCCTCAGTGGAGTGATTTTACCCTCGGGGGAGAAAATTTAAAAGGGGTAAGAGGAAAAAATAAAGATAGAGAAAAACAAAGAGATTAAAAACAAGGCTGAAGGACAAAGGAACATTACACAAACTTTGGGAAACTGGTGAAAAAGACAAGAGAAGGGAAGAAGGAAAGAATAGAGCAAAACAACATCAAAAACTAGAAACAATGTTCACACTCATATAAAAACAAGAACGAACAATCAAGAAAAGAATTTCTACTTGAAGGTATATTTGTGCTGTCACAGTAGATCAAGTGGGCAGACAGAGCCCAGATTTGTGTTCGTTGACCCTGCAAACCTGCAGTAGAATTAAGACGAGTTGGTAGATAATCCCAGCAAGCCTGTGCTATCAAGTCCATTGAATTTCATGCTAATCCTGGTTTCTGGCTGTGAGGCTGGGACCCACCTTGTTCAGCACACAACTCTCTGGGTGCCACTTGGAGGCTTGAATTCGGCTCCCTGACTCTAGGTGTTTAGCATGGCTGTTTCTCACCTTGACACTAGGAGCAGATAGATGGAACCAACCCACTGCTGCTCTGAGTCCCAGGTTCAGCTGGCCCCTTTTGAAAATGGCGACCAGCCAGTCACCCTCTCCTGGGGACATCTCAACTGGAATCACTCACTAACCACTGCAGCCCACAACACCCATTGCTCCATTCCACTGGTGCATTTCTCCCTGGAGGCCTCTGAAGTCACTTCTAGTCACCATTTCTCATTAGGTTCAAGCCACCTCTCTCATGCTGTGGGCTGGGATTCCAGGATAAAGCACCATTTGCTACCTTCCTCTTCCTCATCGAGATCCCTCTTCTTGTTCTCCCCTATAGGCTCCAGTTCTTGCTTCAGATCCTTTCTGGATCCTGTGGACCCCTTCTCTCTTTCTTCTCTTCCCCATATTGTTGTATTCTAGCATTTGAACTCCAGATCTTGAAGAGGTTGTTTTGGTGCTGCTCACCACTCAGCTATCTTCCCAAAAGACTGACTTCTAATAAAGTAACAAGATCCAATTCAGTGCTACAAAAGACTGATTTAAAAAACAAGTCTACCTGTATTATAGAAACTCAAAAGTATTCAGAGTTTTCAGTGTAATTAATGTCAATTTTAGTCATAAAGGAGGCCTTTTATGTGGAGGAGGGGAGAGTCCATACTAGTACTCCAACTCATGTCTTCCAAAATCCAGACTTCAGAATGCTTTAAATGTGTTCTACTTAATAACAACGAAACACTTAAAATATTTGAATCATCCCTGATTCAACCAAAACGTAGTAAGTACTGCATACACAAATCTCAAGGAAGTGAACTTGTAGAAAGATGGGATTTGAGGCATGAAGACACACTTTTCCATATCCTAGCTTTGTGTGACAGTCATGCTGAGTGCTACAGAACCAATAAAAGAGAAGTAAACAAGGAACTCTAAGCCTTAGTAAGTTTATTGTCTGCCTTCAGAGAAGTGCTTTATCCTACCATTGACCCTAAATTGCAGTGGAGATTGTTCTGTTGCGAACATACTCTTACAAGTAAAGCTTGAAGCATTAAGCTCTATTTGTCTTATAACAGAGGTAAGCTTTACTGTGGAAAGAGTTCTTTTTTGAATAGACTGAATAATGGCCCTATAAATGATTAATAATAGGATCATACCTCTTCATAGTTTTGCAAGCACTTTGACTTAATTTGGTCCTTACAACAACTCAAAGAGGTAAGCAGAGCAGATTATCTGTCCTCACTCATTTTCAGTAGAGAGGGGTTGTGATTATGTGATTTCCTCAAGGCCAAAAGCTTATAAGCGTCAAAGCTAACTAGAGTGACTCCCTGACCCTTGTGTCTACTCTTTCCCTCCTCAGATACCTGGCATTAATTAATCTACCTTTTCCATGAAACCATTTCTAGGTGCAGTTAAAACATTTCTTCCACTTGGAGTTCATAAAGCACCCTGAGTTTTATCTATATGCATTTTATTTTATCAGTTATTTCTCTCCTTAGGACTGGATTCTGGTCATTTTTTAGCATTTAGCATTGTGTCCTACTTGTGCTTGGTATTAAGAAAATACTGGTAGAACTGAATTTGGCTTCAAATACTATGCCTTTTCTCACTATGCCATACTAACTAACCTAAGTGGACCTCACTCGCTGAGCATATTTCTGGAACCTGTACCCACATTCCTCAAAACCCATAGCCAGCGTTGTATTTTTTGGCTACCATTTTCATCAGGATAGTGAATTAGCTCTATAATTTGAACATAAAGAGCATCTAGTTCTTTAATTTGCTTTGTGTCAGAATTAGCTGAAAACCTATTACTGCTTTCAAATACTGTGAACTTGAAAAGACATAGCAAAGAATCTGGTTATCTAGTTAATATCCTTAATTTGGGCTATGAGAGTTTCAGAACTGTTAAGAGCCTATCAATGATAGTGAATCAGTGAATTCAGAGTTATTAATGATAACAAACAGCCAGCTGTAGCACATGTGCCATAGAGTCAACACCACTGGTCTAGACAGTCTAATTCTTGGTGAGGCTTAGAGATCTACTGAAGGTCACACAGCTTGTCATTGCCTGAACCAGCAAATACGTCCTTTCAACAGGATAGCTATAGTAGCTTCATTAGTTTCAAAATAGTAGTATCCTGCTTATATATTTCTCATATAAAATCTTCTATTTGTAATAGACATTTATTTGCACTTATAATCAATGAAATTGCCTTATACAGTGGACCTTTGCGTTATGACTGGCCTGACATATAGGCAACTTGAGTTATGACTGGAATTTTAGTTTTAACTTATGAACAAAGTCTTGAGTTATGACCTGAATGCTGGCCACTTGTGACTCCAGGTGGTTTCAGATACAGATTTAACCCTTAAAGACTCCTGGAAGGAACATTACAGCATCCTTTCCTGTGTGGGGTTAATTGAGAAATCCTGGGCCGGTGTTTCTCAAAGGACATTGAGATTTGCCTGTATACAGGAAAGAGACTTTGAAGACTGTGTAGAGGAGCCTGAACTTTCAGTTGACCAACTTGGGTTACAACCAGCCCTCTCAAATGAATTGAGTTCATAACTCAAGGGTCCACTGTATGTCTACTGGATGGATGGATGGATGGGGAGGGGGGGGACTATTTTCAAACAAGAACTGTTTGAAATTTTTGAATGTATGCTTTATAACATGACTGCATATAAAGTATCTATTTGTAAAATTCTGTAACCTGCACACTGTAAATACAGATTCTGTACTTAGCTCTTCAGACCAAACTCTAATTCTTTTTTCTTTTTCTTTTTTTTTTTTTTTTTTTGGTACTAGGGATTGAACTCGGGTCTTTGTGCTTGTGCAGCAGGCGGCAAAACCACTGAGCTAAATCCCCGGCCCCCAAACTCTAATTCTTATTTTCCCTTCTTTATCATATTAGAACTACTGAGCAGATTTCCAAAAACAATCCACTAAATGAAGTTAGAGGGATAGAAAGAGGACAATCTGAAATATATGAAGTGATTAAAAAACATTGTTCTAGCTAGTTGTTGAAATTCAAAAAAATTTTAAAACCCAATTAGAAACAAAAGTCATAGAAAATGTGAACATATTGTGTTCCTTAAATAACCAGATGTTCTCTCCTTCCTGAAGGCAGTAAGGGCTAGGAATAAAGGTTTAAAACTATTGTTTTAAGTTAACTGTGAATCTTGCAAATCTGTTTTTACCCTTTAGCAAGTGAAATTCTAATACAGAGACATAAGCAAAGAAATTTTCATTTTTTGGTGCTCTCTGATTTGTATTGTGTTGAAGTATCAACCTTATCACTAAGACTTATTACAAATGAAATACAGTACATGGATTACTGTTTCAGATTGTGTAGTAAAAATTTGACAGGTACTGTTTATTTTGAAGACTAGAATATTTGGAAAAAAACATTTGGGTAAGTTTTCAAACCACTCTGTTAACAATGACTGTTACTGTTTATGGAAGAGAATTGCTAGAAATAAGATAGTTTCGGGCCAGGGATTTAGCTCAGTGGTTTCACCTCCTGCTGCACAAGCTCAATGACCTGAGTTCTATCCCCGGTACCAAAAAAAAAAAAAAAAGATGGTTTCATAGTCATTCTTGTATATAGAAACAATATAAAATATACAATATTCCTATGCTTGACCAATTTTGATTGGCTTTTGTTTAAATTTTGCTTTTTAAATTATAAAAATTCTAATATCAAGTTTCAGATTTTATGCAGGTAATTAAAATTTTACTCATTTAATTTAAAAATAAAATCTATTGTATATGCAACATTTTTTTCATTGTCTTTGGTAAATATCATGTATCACAGTTGAAAAGTAGTTAATAGATTCCAGTCTACCACCAGTCAGGTGACAGTGTTAAGAAATTTTCCTTTTCAGGAATTCCATTGTAATCTTACCTTCTGAGCAGTAAAGAATCTAAAAACCACCAATACCATTTGAGGAGTATGTATTATATCCACTTACTTTTCATGATGTTTTTGTCAGAATTTCTATTCAGATTTTCTAGCATGTTTCTAATCCCAGTTTTGTCATGACTTCATGTTACAGATAGATTGCTTATGTTACTCCTGTATTCCTGGAGCATTTTTTTGAAAATAATGATTCCTGGAGAATCATTTTTGTACTTATTTCATTAATGACATAAGAAAATATTTTTTCTTTGTTTCTGAGTTGTATGACTAATATGTCATTCTTCTTTATCACTAGGTTACCAACAATTGGGTGTTTATTATAGTTCATATTTAGGTATTAATGACTAATCAGGTATGTTTTCACATCCAATCAAAAATACAGACTTATCAACATAGATTAGCATTTTTAAAACTTGTTTTATTTCTGAATAAATGGTGGTTATAAAACAACAATCTTCAAGGAATGATTTAAAATCATTATTAATCCAGTATTTGAAATTTGCTATTTATTGCTTTTAAACATTTTGTAATGTAGAACCATGCATTTCTCAAAACCTATTAAAGGTTACTTAGGTGCCTTAAATAATTTTGAATTAATTTCATAGTTTTTTTAATTTATTAATTTAAGCTGTTTGTATTGTATTTCATTTATATACCAGCCACTGTTTAGATGGTGCCAATATAATTGTGAGCCAAAAAATAATAATAATAAGATGTGGCCCTTATTATAATAAGCAAATAATCAGGAAATCACTTGATGTTATAAAAGAATTGAAATTATCATTAAAATGATCAGTAGGATAGAACTGGGCTAAGCAAAGATTTAATCAAAGGGGCTTCTTGGAGGAAGCGACATTCCACCTGGGCTTTAAAAAAATTTCATTAAGAGGGCCAGAGATTTAGTGGCACTGCACCTACCTCGCCTCTCAAGTGCAAGGTCCAGAGTTTGATCCCTGGTCCAAAAAAAAAAAAGAATTTCCTTAAGTGATATAATTCTAGCCTGAGAAAACAGAGAAAGCACAACACTTGGGGACTGCTGAATCAAATGGCCAGGCTGGGCATGGCACCTCTATCCAGAGTGACCCCTAAGGAACGTAACGGATAGCTGTATGTCCATTCCCCACCAACACTACTGCCCAGTCTTCATGTATTGTAGTAGACACCTCTGCCTAGTATGAGCAAGCTATAGTGGCACAAGCTTCTTGCCCCTTTGTAATTTGGCTATGTATTATTGTCTCAGTCCAACCGAAGCTTTACATGACTCAAAGGGGCATGTCAGATAGCAGAGTTGAGCTAGTATTGCTCCTTGCTAATGGTTACTACTGAGACTTAAGTCCTAGTCTATGAAGTAGCAGGGCATGGCTGAGTTCACTTCAGCCAAGGTCAACTTGACTACAACTAAATTCTTCCACTCTGAATTAACCATTTGTTCTCTTCAGTAAAGATATGCTAACACCCTCATTCTACAGTCCTGTTTATGATAACCTCTATAGAAGGTGTCCTGAGTTCTGCCCAGCTCCCCTCCTTCCCATACTTGTAATGAATAAACACTGGATGTCCTTGGTGTCTTTTGTCTTTGTTGCCCAGAGCAGCTTAGATCAGCCCAAGATCCAACTTCTCTCAAGTCTGTCTCTGTCGATCTCTGTGTTCATTCTCTCCTTCCTGTCTCACAGACAAATCATACTGTCTTGAGGAGACCGAGACCCTCAGGCAAGGCTTTCGGGTAAAGTCTCATATAACTGGTGCCCAACATGGGGTGCCAATTATAGGGAACATTATTGGTGACCCCTGCATGGGACCCCTGAAGAGACCAGCGGTGGGTCTCAGTCTCCTATGAGGCAATACAATGCAAGCTAACAGGAACAAAGAAAGAGACAATATTATGTATTTGTAGAAGGTCCATATGTGTAGGGAGTTTTTTATAGTATTTTATTTGGTATTAATTTGTAAATTTTTCCAACTTGTGTTATTTTTCAACATAAATAAATGGTTTGTGTATCAGTGAAAAATCAATGTAAAAAGAATCCCGTTCCCATGTGGTTTCTTGGGGGAAAGTACATCTCACTGTGTTGCCTAGGCTAGTCTTGAATTTGTGAGCTCAAGTGATCCTCCTGCTTCAGCCTCTGAGTAACTGAGACTACAGGCATATACCACCACATCCGTCTTTCTAGTGATTTTTATTAGTGGCCATAAGAAGTCAGTAATGGTAGCTGTCATGCCTGAACAAAGCAAATAGGCTGCTTTCAGCAAGCAAGAGCAGCTTCTCAGAAAATAGGAAAAATGGACACAAAATGAAGTATACAATCCCCCTGGTGCCAAGAAGTCCAGTGATTGTCTACATACCTGAGTAGACCGTCCTTGGTCATCCAAGTCATAAACATTCCTTAGATTATAACCTCTTCTCCAAAATCTATATAAGCTAATAATAGTAATTTTTCTTGCCTGCTAGCAGCTAGAATCTCTCCCTGATTTTAGTCTCTGTTCACTGGAATAAACTTTTCTTTTTAATAACAAAAGGGCCTATTTAAATCCGTGGGTTCATGTACGCTGTCTATAACAGTAACAATATTTGCTAAAAATGAGCATGTCTTTGTTCAGGTCTTTATTCACTCTCAGAAAGTTTATTGATTTTTATTCTGGGCAATGGAAGAGATCTATGAAACTTAATGGAAATAATTGCTCTGTATGTTTAAAGGATATGGTTTTTTTACTAAGAAACAACCTGACTCATTACTTTGGCAATTGTTTTTCTTCAGATAACTACAATAAAAAAGAGCTTAAGATACATGGGTTAATTCTGTTCTGATTAACAGTAAGCAAAATCTGCAAACCAATCCTTTGCCTTTTATTTGATGTCTCACAAGTAAGGAATATGTAGAAGTTGAGGGAGAAATAGACTACTAAAACTTTTTAAGCTGGCTGTCCTAAGCATGCATGTTCATAAAGTTACTATAAAGCCCCAATGTTAAAAGTATTGAAATGCATCATAATGAAATGACTGACTGAGATCAAGGAATGAAATGGCTTCTGTGCTTTACCACTAACTTGCTGTTTTGCCCTCATGGAAATAATTTAGCTTTTTGCCACCTTAAAATCAGGTCATGAACTGTTTTTTAAAATGTTGATATCTAGCTAGCAAGGTTTTAGTTAGCTATGTATAGTCTCTAAAAGCCACTTCTAGCTCTTAAGTGCTGTAGCAACCTAGCTAATCACTTATTTTCAAAAAAAAGACATTACTTTGTTTCTTTGTCATTATGATATTTAAATGTTTAAAATTACAAATCAGAAATTATGACAAAAAGATTATAAATATAAAACTGACAAAACAGAAAAAAGCATAATTCTTTTTATTATAAGTAGTTGTAGCCACACAAATATTCTATTTCCCTGTAATTATATAAGTGTATTATTATGGCTCATTTAAAACATTGAATATATTGATTTTATAGGAAGAAAAGCTAGCACATTCAAACAGCAAACTGTTTTAACATAATCAGTTGACTTTGTTCTGTTTATTTTAGATGATGCTTTGTTTTGGATCTTGAATATACCCCAGAGCTCCATGTGTTAGAGCCTTTGTCCTCAGTATAACACTACTGGGAGATGGTGGAAACTTTAAGAGGTGGCACTTAAGTGGGAGAGGCCATTGGGTCATTGAAGGCATGTCCTCAAATGACCTCAAATGAGTAGATCCCCAGTCTCTATTATCTTTTTTTGTTTCCAGATCATGAAGATAGTGGTTTTGCTTTACCGTATGTTCCCACCCTGATATACCACCCACAGGCCCAAAGCAATAGACCAGCTGACATGTCTTGAAACCTGAAGCTGTGAACCAGAATAAACCTTTCTCCCTGATGTATGAGCTTGGTCCACATGCTGATAGTGACGTTTGTCTAAGTGTCTTAATATAGTTTAGAAAAGTTCTTTATTGTGTTTTCTTCCTGGTTTTAAAGAGAAACTTTATAGTTTCATTTTTCCATAGTCCCTCTCCAAAGTGCTGTCTTTATTCATTTAGCTAAAATCTACTAAGCTCCTACCAGGTACAATAGCATTTGTAAACCCTTAGAAGTCTTGGATGAAACATGTAAAGAAAGATGAGTAGCATTTGTGGCAAGTAAAAGGAATATCCACTTGGGTGATTTCTTATTCCTTCAGTTTTTAGACACTCATCCAGGCTTCTCAGTGAGGTCTACCCTAATCCTGCAGATCTCCCTGCCCCCATTTTCATAGCGGATAGCTTGAATGATTTTTTTTGTTATTTTTGAATTATCTAACTTCCCCTGAAAATACATCAGATCCATAGACAGTGCTTCCATCTCCATAGTAGATAACCTACTGATTTTTTTGTTACTCTTGAATTGTCTGTCTTTCCCCGAAACTGCATCAAATCCAGAAAAACAGTGCTTTTTTGTGTGTTTTATTTTCTGTGTATCAAGCATTTATAAAATGAACAAATGAATGAACAGTAACCAATTAACTAGTTGCCACAGCCAAGCCTTCAAGTTCTCTGCCAGGGGAGAAATTAAGATGTCCATTGCAATTCAGGTTAGCCACACAAACTAAAAGCCAAACACCTAAAACTCAAAGCCATGACTCTTTAAGCCAGTGATCTCCAGAGTGGGGTATGTACGTACACAGTGACTATACAAAGATAATTCAAAGGAGTATAGGGAAAAAATAATGAAATTTCTTATTTTTTCCCAAAAAAATCAGTGAAACACATTAGTAGGTTTTATTCTTTAATGTAGAGACTAACAGCTGGTGTCTCAAGATGCCCTTTGTGTGGGCCATTTATGTATCATCTACCATAATCCCCCAAATATAAGACCAATTCTTATATTAATTTTTGTTCCAAGAGATGCAATAGGGCTTATTTTCATGGAAGTGTCTTATTTTTTGTTTGTTTGTTTGTTTGGATGGTTGGTTGGTTTTGGTACCAGGGATCAAACTCAGGACCTTGTGCTTGCCAGGCAGGCAGTAGAACCACTGAGCTAAATCCCCAGCCCAGAAGTGTCTTATTTTTTCATGTACAACAAGCTACATTTATTTGTGTACCACAATCTACATTATTCACGTACAAAAATTTACATTTATTCAAATTCAGTCATGTCATCTTCTGGAACATCATCATAACTCTCGAAACTCCAAATTCCAGACTGAATTTTTTATGACCCCATTTTCTGTAGAGCCATTGGCCCCAATTTCTTATGTCCAGCAATAGAGCTGTCCTTAAATGAGCACTTCTGCATGTAGCCTACATGTAATGCATTGACAACACAGCTGTCAGTGATTTTAGCCCATGAAGTTTTCACCCAAGTCGTGATCTCTTGCAGGTGAGGCTTCACAAAGTTTCCATTGAATCAAATCTTAATTGAGGACTTAAGACACAGGAGTGGCAACAAAAATAATGACAGTTAAGAATGATGGTCTACATAAAATGACAAAAAATCACAGACACCAAAATTCAGAAAAGATATCTTTATTTCACATTAGTGCATTAAGTATGTCTGTTACAACACACAACATATTGAATTATGAAAAATTAATATTAGACCCAACCACATCTGTCCATTATCAAGTGCACACATTATTCATGTGTTGTGTCTATGCTCTGATTAATCATTTAGCAGTAGGTCTCAAGCTCATTTGTTTATATGGGCATTTGCCTCTTCTCTAAATGTGCCCACTTGGGTATTTACAAATATTGGTGTATTAGTTACTTTTCTTATTGGTGAGACAAAATAACTGGTACCCTAAGTTAAAGGAGGAAAGGCTTAGCTCATAGTTTGTAGATGTTTCAGTCCATAGTTGGCTGGCTTCAAGGCAGGGTAGCTTCAAAGAGAACAGTTCATGGTGGGCAGAACGTAGCAAAAGCAACAAGGGACCTTACCAGTGTCTTTCTGCCCCTTTTATCTTATCCAGACTACTTAGGCCTTGTCTTCCTTGCGGATTTCTAGTACATACTTTTCTGGTTACTCTCATTCTCATTACATCCTCCTGTCCTGAAAGAACAAGGGAGTGTTAATATGAGCTCTTTGGTCTTGTGCGAGGAACATAAAACAATTCATTTCAACT
This sequence comes from Heterocephalus glaber, assembly GCF_000247695.1. Next base: position 2,498,889 of record NW_004624821.1, on the reverse strand, counting down.
TGATTACCCCTCCAACTACAAAAGTTTACTTCTGACTGCTTGTTTATTCATGGTTGGAATTCCAAATTTGAAAATTGTTATATTATTACAGAAATTAGTTTTTCAAGTCCAGTATTTTAAGTTCTCAAAGATTAACACTCGGTTAGATTGATGAGGAAAACATACAATAATAATGATATTATTATCATCATTATATAATGGAACTGACTTTTGAGGGGGTTTTTTAACCGTGTGGATGCAGTGGTTCCTTACTGTATGGAGAACAATAAGACAAAAGTAATAAAATAAAAAATGAGAGGAAACCAGTCAAGAGCTAGTTTAAGGGGTTAACTGTGATAGTGTGAACTAGAGGAGGGTGAAGGGAAAGGAGTGGAGGGGGAAGAGTGTGGTGGGTAGAGGGAGGTAGAGGAGGGGAGGGGAAGGAAGAGGGGAGTAAGAGAAAGGAAGGGAGAGGAGGGAAGGGAAGAGGAGAGGAATACAGAGGACAGGAGAGGGAGATTAAGAATATATGAGAATTAAACAGCTTAAAGAAGATAGTCACCTTGGACAACTTTTCTTCTTGAAATTAAAATATGTGTTTTTACTACAATGATCATTCTTGTTACAGTGTATTAAAACTGATCAAAAGCTATTGACAAGTGAAATTCTGTGTTTCCATAGTAGATGTTTAGTTTTCACAAAAGTGACAATCCAGTGTAATTTAGGTGTGCCTCAGAGTCACACAGTTCTTTAGGTTCTGCCAAAAAAGGGAGCAGGTTTAGTGAGCAACCAGTGGCTTTCCTCCTTTATCTCTTGGCTCATTGAGAGGGCTCTAAGGGAAAAGTTAAAATCAAAGACAAAGATTTTGACCCCTAATGTCATGACCTCAGAAATCTGATTTTGTCAGCACTCTTTCCAAGTCATCACTCAGGGACAGACTCAAAACTGATTTTACAAGACTACTGTGCAAACCCTATATGTCTCTTTCTTAATTTTCAGAGAGCCATGGAATAGTCACAGTACTGACATACTCATGCCCCCGTGACCACTCCATTTACATTTTGATAGCAGACTACTATGGTCTGAATGTAATCTCCTCTCAACATTCATATTTTGAAATTCTAACTCCCAAGATAATGATGTTAGGAGGTGAAGTATTTGGGAAATTATTAGTTCATGAGGACTCTGACCTCATAATTAGGATTAGTGTGAACTCTTCAAACAGCTAGCCTGCCTTCTTCATCATGGGAAGATACAACAAGAAGACACCATCTATGAACCAAGAAATGGACCCTTACCAGACATCAGATCTGTAAGTGCCTTAACTTTCAACTTTGTAGCTTTTAGAATTGTGAGAAATAAATTTCTACTCTTCATAAACCACCAAGTTTATGGAATTTTGTTTGGCACTCCAGACTAAGTCACGAACCTACATTGGAGGCCACATCATCAGATCACTTACAGTGAAAGGGAAAAAAATTATTTAACTACATCTGAGCAGCATACTGTAGACCCATGTGAAAAACTCAGTCAGAATCACCGATCTCCTTGGAATACCCAGTATCAGGTAGAAGCAGATGGGCAGGCATATTTGGTGAAACCAGGCAATGAGAGCCTAACATACCTACTTTACAGTACAGTTTAATCCTTTGCAAGGTTCTTGTTGACATGTTCTTTTAGGTATACAGAGTCCGCCAAAAAATGTATACACATTTCAGGAAAAGAAAAATAGTATGATATTTCTTCAACAGATGGTATTACCCTCATATGAGGGACCCTAGAGGATGTCATATATTCCAGAAAACCCACTACACTGCTGGCTCTTAGAGAAGAAATTGAAAATGCACGTGCAGCAATCTCAATGACCAAGGTTACCCAAGCAGCAGTTGGCCATACTAATAATGTCTGGAAGTTCATGGCCACCACTTTGAGCATCTCTTATAATTTTACAGGCCAAAGGTAACTTTTATTAATCTCATGATGTCACAATAAATTTATTATTAAAATATTTTACATGTTTTTCTTTTCCTGAAGTGTTTATACATTTTTTGGTGGACTCTTATATTCAATATTAAGGCATAAGGCAACTCTTGTTAACCTAGAAATCTCCTGATTTCTTGAAGAATGCTTGCACATTGTGTTAATTTTATAGTTTGACTCTTCCTACAGTTCTTGGGTGCACACATCAGATTTACTCCCAGTCTTTAATAAAATTAATTTCTCAAGAGATAAATTGGAAATAATTATCTTCTCACTCACCTTTTTAGAGATATGAACACTAACATCTGTTTAATGCATGGTTGCTTCAATAAATCAAGAGTTCAGTTTTCAGGTTTTTTCTCTGCATCTTGCATTCGGAGTTTTGTTTTGTTTTGTTTTGTTTTTTCTTGACAGTTCTTCAGGTTTATCTTTTGTAGTGTTTACTGACAAGGTGTTGAGGAGCTATGAACTGATGAGGTTTAAATCTGTATTTCACAAAATGGTCAGCATAGGCCTATCCATTATACTGTTAGATATTGGAGCTGTTAGTGATTTGATTCTTTCTAGCCTTTTATTGAGGTTCCCATTGCAGTACAAGTAACTTATTCATCACTTCTCTATTTTTTTCTATAACAACAGCAATAAAAATAATATCTCAAATGTATTCCACTTAAAAGTGGGCATTCTGTGGTGCATCCATGGTTCTTTGGGGAATAGCACCAAATGGAAAAATTTGAAGAATGCAGAAAAATGACAGGAATGGCTGGAGATATTTTCATACACTCCAGAAAGGGGTAGAATCTTTACTCTATCTTTCCAGCTACTATTTGGAGAACCCCAGCCAGATTCTAATTGAGTGTAATACAGGTTCTAATTGAGTGTACCTTATGAGAGGACCCACTGACAAGAATGCTAGCTACTAATCAGAGAGCAACTACTTAATTGATAACATCTTATTTGAACTCTCTTATTGAATTACGTATGAGTTCTAGAAATGAACTACATAGGAAACAGTATTTGAAATGGCATTAATAAAAACTAAAATTTTAATATATACTCAAGACATAGTCACTTAAAAGGAATGGGCCTTTGATTAAAGAGGGGAGGAGAGTTTCATTATCAAAAAGGTAATACAGTTTGGTCCCCTAAAGGGTTTCATAGAAATATTTAATGTCGGGGCCGGGGATTTAGCTCAGTGGTTTTGCCGCCTGCTGCACAAGCACAAGGACCCGAGTTCGATCCCCAGTACCAAAAAAAAAAAGAAATATTTAATGTGTGTTTGTACATATGTGTGTTTTTATTGAAATTAGCATAATTTTTATGAGCTATTCTTTTCATATGAGAAATAGTGAAATATAAATTTTTTTTTTTACTATTCTCACTTCCTTCTTTCCTTTTTTAAAAATACATTTATGAGTGTCTTGAAAGTAGAAAATGTAGAAAGCAACTTCAAGGAAAACCTAAGTATATAAATAGGGACTTGTGACCCAATTCAAAAATGGGCATCTGAAATGAACAGAAATTTCTCAGACAAAGAAGTAAAAGCAGCAAATAAATATATGAAAAAATGTTCAACATCACTGGTCATTCGAGAGATGCAGATGAAAACAACACTGAGATTCCACCTCACCCTAGAAAGAATACTGCTATCAAGAAATCAACCAATAACAAATGCTGGTGGGGGTGTGGGAAGAAAGGAACCCTTCTCCATTGTTGATGGGAGTGAAGACTGGTGCAACCACTGTGGAAGTCAGTATGGAGATATCTCAGAGAACTAGGACTAGAGGCCCCATTTGACCCAGCTATTCCCCTGCTGAGTATCTTCCCAAAAGAATTAGAAGAATCATACCACAGTGATATATGTGAACCCATGTTCATAGCGGCACAGTTTGTAATAGCTAAAGCTTGGAAGCAGCCCAAATGCCCATCAACTGGAAACTAGATAAAGAAAATATGTTTTTTATATAAAACGGAGTACTTCTCAGTCTTAAAGAACGAAAAACTAGAGTCATTTATAGCTAAATGGATGCATATTGAGGCCATACTCTTAAGTGAAATAAATAGGACACGTGTAAATACTGAATAGTTTCACTAGTGTGAGAAACTGATAGTGTAAACAAGGGTTAAAATGATTAAAATGAATAATTAATTGATAATTTGAAATAGGAAAAAAGGTCCAAAGACGAAGGAGTAAAGGGAGGGGAAGGGGAAAGGAAAAGAGGGAAAGGAAAAACTATGAGAAAAGAAAAAAAAATGGAAATGAAATCTATGTAAATAGGTAAGGGCGGAGGGGGTGAAGGGCGCACAGGTAATGGGGAAAAAAATAAGAACCAAGATATATCGTGTACAGGTACAAGCACCCAATGATAAATGTAAATGAATTGCATACCTAAAATGTACCAATAAAAATAAATAGGGACTTGTGAATAATTGACTGTGGACAGGGAACAACTGTTTCCATTTCCCAGGTATCCAAGTATTGATTGAATTGGTAGAAAAATATCTGCAAGTTTGCAGATGATGGCTAGGTGTTTACCAAAGTTGGTTAAGGAGTTGATTTAAGGAGGTTATGAGATACCCAGGTAGATGTGTCCAAAGGTCAACTGGAAATGTCTGTCCAGAGCTCAAAGGAGGGATCTGGACCAAAGAGTCAGACTTAGGAGTCTTAGATTATGCATATTAATTATAGTTCAGGAGATATAAAATGGTCTCCAAGAATGGTATTTTGGGGAAATGAGAAGAGAATCATAAGAAATACAGAAAGAGATGCTGTTTTCAGTAAGAAAGAGTACATGGAGAAGACTCAGAATGTGAGAAAACCAGGAAAAGCTGGCATAATTGCATAAGCATATATCCATGCATATTTCTATTCCTAGGATATAGAAATGACTAGTGACAAATGTAGTAAGATCAACTGAGATTAAAAGTAAATTTTGTTGAAAGTTGCTGACATATTTAGGGTACAGGAGAAAATAAAAGAAGAAATAAGAGTCTTCTCTTAGTCTGAAAAAGTGACATAATAAAGACAAGTAAAAGATTGTATGGAGTTGAGAAGTTAAGAAGGGAGAAGTGAAGATAGTGTGGATTCTCAGGGAAAAATAAATCAGCAACAACCATTCTGAACCCAATTCTTTACCTATAAAATAGTAAGTTTGTTATTAAAATTCTGTAACTGTGAAATCATATTTATAAAGGGACCATATGCCATGGCACCAACTAGGTACAAGAAGTAATAGTTGATGTTAATGTACTTTCTGTAAGAGAATGAAACAAGATTAAATTGGCTTGACCTCTTGTGTAGCATATTTTTATTTCTTTTAAGTTTAGTACTTAATTGATGCTTCACAAATGAGCAGATTCTTCCTTAAACCTCTTAATTTTCAAACTTTCCAGTTATATAGAACAACTTCTAAATGATTAAATAATATAGTATATTATGTGTTAATTTTTTCAAATTACATGTTGCTTTTATGTACTTTTATATACAGGTAAGCTCTGTAGGTTCTAGATATCATTAATCATTAAATAGTACAGTCCAGAAAAAGATGTCACATAATAGCTGATGGAACCTCTTGAGAAAGACAACAGCAATAAGTTCATCCTTGCCTCACTAACTTCACCTCTTCTCTCCATGAACCTCCCTGCAAATAGAAATATAATTAATGCCCATTCCTTCAGATCACCATTCCATCTAGGAAGTCTTGCTTATTTCCTTTATGAAATGAAATCTTCCTACTGTATCTTTTTTATAATGTCATATACCTTCTTCCTAAGCATTCATCACAGACAGAACATTGCTCTGTGTAATTTGATTGTCTCATCCTCTAATTTAATGATCAAACTACTTAAGGGTAAGATCCTGATTGTTTTATCACCAGTGTTTCCCTGTAGCACAATCCCTGAAATAGAAAGTATTTGGATAAAAGGATTCATTGATAAAGAGCAACAGAAGGATGTTTCTTTCCATCTATATTCTCTTGCCTCTGTTTGGTTTGCTCTATCTGCTTCTAGCCAGCTGAAAATTTTGCAATCTTCCTTTCGCTCCAGCTTTAATGGCACTTCTTGGTTTCAAAATTACACCCACCTTCACAGTTTCCTTGTAATAACTTCTGTGAAGATCCAAAAAAAACCCCATACCACAAAAACGAAACAAAGTCAGCAACTCACTGCCTTCAAGGAGTTCACCTCAATTAAACAACAGTGAGCTCTATTACCTGTGTTGTACTCTGTAACAGTGTCATCCCACATCTATTCAGGCTACTCCTTAGTGAGATGACCTAGCAAGCAAGAATAGTCAAATGTCATGGCCAACCTGTGTACACTCTGCTTTCTAATTTCCCCTGTTGCAATAGTCTGCTTCTGTGACTATTCAATGGACTTCTCTGTTAGCTATACTGTGATCATGATAATACAACTAGATCAAGTGAGTTAAGATTCTGCTCATCCAGAAAATCTTTGAGAGCCATGTGAGATCACAGTTTATACCAGTTAGCCTTTTCAGAGCTTCTTTCTGAGATAAGAATGGCAACATCTTATAAATCTTTGAACTTAGCATGTCTTCTATGGAGGAAAGACTTGAGAGGGCATTTAAGAAATGTCTCCTCTCTGAATCTGCTTTTAGTTATGCATACCTGCAGGAACTTATCCTCACCCTTCTTCTCTGCAGGTATTTCTTTAAAAGCCAGACTTTGGCAAGCTTTTTGGTTTATCTAGCTCATAGACAAAGTCATTGACTACATGCCATGTGCCAGACACTTCACTAGAATAGAAAGTCTACAGTGATCCATATGTGGGCTCTGCATTCAGTGAATTTACACTTTCTGTGTAAGATAGACATGTGTACAACTAACCATAATACAAGGCAGTATGAAACACACAAGCAATTAATTGAAGATTAGGGTGCTGTGAGAATGGCCAGAAGGGAATAACATGGAAATTCATAGCAGGCTTTATGTAAAAGGTGGTATCTGAACTAAGAGTGAGAGGATTCTCAGTAGGCAGAGAATTGTGACTCGACCATTGTAACCCAAGGGAACAGTTCACCTAAACTCTAGACATATGGGGTATGGCCATAAATAGTTGTGGGTGAAATGCAGGGTACTTTGGGAGTGGTGTGGTAATTTTAGTGTCAGATAGATCATGGAGGATCTTGAATGCCATGCTAAGAAATTGGAGCTGCATCTGATTGGTGATTGGAGCTTGGCTGATAACTGAGGCAGAAAGTAAAGGAACAAAAAATCAGGCCTAAATTTCTAGAATGTGATTCTCATGATATTCTGTCTGCCTGTGAACTAGAGAGAAAATTAGGGAGTTATAAAAGATGAGTCTGAATTATGACAGTCATGCATTCCATTGCATTATGGGCTTGCCACAGGAGTCACTGAGGCAGGATAGCAGAACTTTCTCAGGCTCACATTTTCATTTTTCATGTCCCAGATCTGGGGTTCAGTCTAGAAAACAGTCTGAAATGATACCAAACATGGAGGTTTGATTTTTATACAGAGAGGTAGGTAGTGGAGGGATGAATAGAAGGAGAAATGGGCAAGAATTAAAGATGAAGAGTATTACACAGAGGCCGGGGATTTAGCTCAGTGGTTCCGCCACCGGCTTCACAAGTGAAAGGTCCCGAGTTCAATCCCCAGTACAAAAAAAAAAAAAGTTGTAGAGTATTACACAGAATTACTACCAGGTGTGGAAAATATATGTGTGCTTGTTAGTATCATACAATGGATTTGGTTTAAAGTTTCCAGATAACCTTTAGAGGCAGCCTTGTGGTATTGAACTTCCAGATCTTCAAAGGACTCTGTAGAGTAAGTCGCTCTTACAAGAGGTCAGAAAGGTTGGCTAAAAACAAATCACACTGTATGACAAACTTTTGATAAAAGAGTAATAAATTCAGCAGGCTTTTAAATATTTTGCATATCTATTTAACTTATGATAGGATACATTTAATACAAAGATAAAAAAATATACTACTTTACATCTGTTATTTTCTTTTGAATAACATTAAACAAGTTTTATTTTTAATTAATGCAAGGAAGTATAAAGAAGAAATCAGAAATGGCCTTGCCTTTAAAACTATTGCAGAGACAATATCTGTTCATAAGGAGTGAGGAGTAAAAGAGCACATAATAAAGAAATTACAAGGGTATAGAAAGATACAAAGTATGAAAAAATATCTCTTCCCCTTCTGCATCAATCCTTTTCTTCTCCTGGGGGCAGGAAGGAGCACAGAATCCAGTGAATTTTAATATATTCAAAAAATTTTACATCATCATAATAATCTAACTAGAACACATTCATCACCCCAGAATGAAACCTTGTACCCATTAGCAGTCATTTCCTACTCATGGCCCCAAACCTGAAATTCCCTTCCCACCCCTTCACCTTCACCTCATCTTAGGTCACCACTATTCTGCTTTCTGTCTCTGTAGTTTTCCTAATCTGGATATCTTGTGTAAATGAGATATAATGTACATCTTCTGTGACTGGCTTTTTTAACTTAACATAATGTTTTTTTCATTTATCCATACTTAGTTAAAACATATTAGCCACATTTAATTCATTTTCATTGCCAAATAACATTCCATTGTGGATATACCACACTTAGTTTATTATTACTTATCAGATCTTTGGATTGTTTCTACTCTTTAACTATTATGAATGATGCTACTGTGAACGTTTTCTGTGCTATTTTTTGTGTGGACATGTATTTTTATTACTCTGTGCACTTACCTAAGTATGGAATTGCTGAGTCATATGGTAACTCTTCATTTAACAAATTAAAGACTTGCCAAACTATTTTCCAAAATGAATGCACTATTTTACATTCCTACCCAGCAATATCTGAGGGTTCCAGTTTCTCCACATCTTACCAACATTTAATATTCCTTCTAAAGTGCATAAAATTGTATTTCATTGTACTTTTGATTTGCATTTCCCTGATGACCAGTTGTTTTGAACATTTTTTCATGTGCTTAATGGCCATTTGTACATCTTTAGAGAAATGTCTTTGCAGATGCTTTTTCCATTTTGAACTTGGTTGTCTTTTTATCATTGAGTTGTAAGAGTTCTTTATATATTCTGATTATAAGACTTTTATTACATGTATATGATTTGCAAATATTTTCTTTCATCTGTGGGTCATATTTTCACTTTCTTAATTGTGTCCTTTCATAAATGTTTCTAATTTTGACCCAGTTTAACTTATCAGTTTTCTCTTTTATCATTTGTGCTGATAGTGTCATATCTAAGAAATCATTGCTGAACTCAAGATCACAAAGATGTATTCATGTTCTTTCCTCTAAGAGGTTGACCCCTGTTGAATTGCCTTTCATCTCTGTCAAAATCAAGACCATAAATGTGATGCTTTCTTTCTGTACTCTTGATGTTGTGTCATTGATCTGTATGTCTGTACCACACTCTACTGATTATCATAGCTTTATGGTAAATTTTTAAATCACAACATATGCATTCATGAATACTGTTTAACTTTTTAAAATTACTGTAGTTCTTTCAAGTTGCTAGCTTTTCCATTATGAATTTTAGAATTAACTTTTCAGTTTCTGCAAACTACTTCTTTTTAAAAGATATTTACACAAAAACATACTTTGTGTGTTTTTATATATGTTATCTCCTGATATTTAAAAATTTCTCTCTTTCCAGGGTGTTTTAAATGAATATCCACAAGGAAGCTAGAGCTCAATACTTTCACACAGAAGATACCTACTAGAAAAAAGAATAGCCTCCAAAGATTGTCCTTTCCTAGCTCTATTGATTACTTAATGTTTCTAAGGCATACTATCTTGCCCAGTCTTCGTAAATCATGGTGTACTATACAACCCTCCTCACTGCTTCAGAATTTCAACCAGAGGGGCCTTAGATCCCAAATGACCTCTAAAAAGAGAGCTATTTTCTTTAAGTATTTCTAGCTGTAGACTGAGAAAGTTTAGCTACCTCTTAAAAGAAAAAAAAGTTGTGAGTAGAGTAGACAGCTCTACTTCTGAAGGAGCCCTCTACAAATCCCTTTGCTGTCACCAATGGAAACTCTCTCAGATCAATTAGCACAGAAAAAAATGGATTCTCCAGAAGTAGCAGCTTGCTTCATTGTAACTGAACACTGCCTCATGACCCCCACATTCATCCTCCTTCTATACTCACTTCTTACTCTTTAGATGAGGCACTGGATGTTATCCAGGACAAAACTTATACCTCTAAATATATCCCACTCCTAAATATTACTCCTCTCCAGGGCTGGCTGGCATGCAGCTGATATTGTCACTATACCAATTATTAAAATGGTGAAGTACTTCTTTAAGTAAAAAAAATATATGCAGCATCAGAGGGGTTGAAGCCTGGCATAGCATGGACTCTCTAGGCATTTCCTCCTGTGTCACTGTCAGTCCTGATTGATATCTGGCTATGCTATCCTAGTTCTTTGATATTTTGACTACCATATCTACACATATGCATAGAAAAAAGGGTTAATAAACTACTGCTGTGGTACTCATAAAACTGAACTTTCCTAAGAGGAAAATCACCTTTAGATTTCTGAGGAGAGACTTCAGGCCCCCCATATGAACTATGGGTGGAATTCAAAGATCTAAGAACTTGGATTGGAAAATTTTTATCATAATTTTCACTAGGCCCTTAATAAAATTTGTATTTTTTGCAAATATTGGTGAAGACAACCACAGTAGTATTAACAGGACCTGAAACATTGTCACTGACAGCAATCACAGATACTTTGTCACATTACAGTTGGTGAATGTATATTGAAATACCATTTACATTTAGCACAACTTAGAAATTACAGTAATGGTTAGAGCAGCCACTATGACTTGTTATTTAGTAAATTCATATAAAAGCATATGCTACTGTTACAAATCCATCTAATATTTTATTACCGTTTTTCTATATAGTTGGTTTCGTGTATAACCCTGTATGTTTTACTTTATGCATTTAAAAACATTATTCTGAAAAAGAAGGCCAAAGTCTTCACCAGAAAACATAACAGTTTGTGGTACAAAAAAAGACTATGTTCTTGTAGCATGAGTATTATGAATGACTTGCAATTGGTGTGCCAGTGGTGTGAGGGGCCCTTGTATTTAAAACTGAGCTGTAGCAAAGGTTATTGACTTCAAAAGAAAATATTTTACTGGAGAAATTTACATCTTTTCTTTTCATGATATATGAATCTATAATTAAAAAGTCAAGAAAAGGCAAAAGCCCACTATGTAAAGCCAAGCCAGATGTCTCTATAGTCTAACTTGACACTCTTATGTAGAGAATAGGGTCAGGAAAGTTTAACTCAAATATCTGTGTTATTTGTATTTGCATTCTGATCACTCCCTTAGAAATTTCAAAGTTCAATATTGAAGCTTTAGTGAAACACTAAAAAGCATCACAAAAAGTTGTGTAAGCAAATGACCTTAATTAGGGTAGGGTTTTTAATATAATAAATGAACTTTTAACTTTAAGATGCTTTATCATTGAAATTATTCCCAGAATTGCATGAGAAGTGTGGCTATGGAAGATTCCTTTTCCCAGGTCTAACTATATAAAATCTTAGTTTTTGTTGCAGTGGCAATTGAAAAGCAGATTTTTGAAAAGGGAAAATAATAGGCGAAGAAAGATTGGGTCAGAGTTTCTCAAACCAGGATTCTCAGGCCAATAGGATCTTATTATTGGGGGTCCAAAAATCCTAAAACTATTTTAAATTGTTTCTGTTTATATGATAATTTGAATAAATTATTTTAATACTTCTAAAAATAGAAATTTGCAATGCTAATTGTTATACCAAGGACTTAAATTCATTGTCTATTCCTAAATTGTGGGTTATTTAGGAATTTTTTTGAGGTTACCTCACCCCTTTTTTCCTTTAAATAAAGAAAATTAGGGAAAATACAAGGAAAGAAAAGGAGGGGGAGGGAAGGAGAAAGAAAGCAGGAAAGAAGAGAGGAAGAAAAGAAGGAAAAAAGATGGGAAACTACTTTTAGGATCACACAAATGGGTTTCCAAAATATCTTTAAACCCCACCTATTATTCTACTGTCACTAAAGGAAAGAAAAACATGAATAGTTGAGTACTACTAAAAAATGCTAACCAGTTACCTAAAAGTAATATTTTGAGCCAGATTTAGTAACAAAGAAGATTTGTAGACCCAAATTCCTATTTTCTGTACCTATAAGTAGCAAGTTGGGGTGGGATTGAAGAGGTATGTTACTCTGACATCTTCCTGCATGCTAAATTTAAAACTAAATACATTACAAAAAGGAAACATTTTTATTTTTCTTTTGGTGTCTATTTATTGTATGAAGCTAGAGTCAAGCATAACGCACAGGTGGTTTAAAATGTTTCTCTGCCATCTGAGATCTCAGCTTGCCAGGGTATAGATGGGGATATCACTTTAGGGATTTGAGCTTATTCAGTATGTAAAATGAGGCTGGCATGAGTTCAGAGGTTTTGTCTGTGACTTTACCCAATTAACAGTGTTTTTGCTTCTTTTTTTTTTAACTTTCTCTAATAAATTTTCTCTTTAAAAGTTTTAATCTATAGTTGCACAGATGAAAATTACCTAAATTTTTTTGTCAGTTTTTCTGTCAATTTCCATCAATCTGCTCTAAGAGTTTTAATACTTTCTATTCATAATATATATTTCTTATCAAAATACATAGGAATTCTTAGTGTATGCCAGATTTTGGTACTGAAGTAATATTCTTATTTACCACGAAGTTACAAGGATTTATATTATTGTTTATGAAGATCTGTGTTAACTCGATGAATGCATTATATTCAAATATTCTGGGTTTCATGTTTCATTTTTCCAAATCTGATGTTTTGTGACTATATTTTATCCTAAGTATTTGAAATTAATTTGAGCTATAGGTTGATTAAAAGAATAACAATGGCTTAATTGGGAAGAGATGGCTCGATATACTACTATAAATTATAGTATTATTTACTATTATAGTATAATTTACTATTATAGTATAACGAGTCTTGTCTTGCAGTGATATAAGAAAATCAACTCTTAGGTAATGACAAAAAAAATACTTAGTCTAAGTTTAATGGCAATATTAACACACCAATATTATTGGTGTGTGTGTATGTGTATTTTAAAAAGAATTTTCTGAGCCTGTAGAATTAAAATGCTTACCTTTTTGATCTACTATATCACTGTATCTTTATTTAATGAAGAGGGCAGTATGTGGCAGTAAGGGACAGAAATGGTGAAACCTTTGTGAACCCTCTAGCAATCAGTGAGAATCAGACAACAATTTCTCCGGCTTTAATTACAGGCAAAAGAAAAGGCAAAATTAGCATTTTAATATAGAAATATCTTAGGCTTTAGGAGAATTATGATAAATCTAATGTTGCCTAGTAAACTAAAGAGGGAATATTACAACAAACTGTCTCCTTAGGAATATTTGTTTAAATAAAGGCAACAATACTTCATCCTTATCTTTTTTGGATAATTATTGCTATTTCAGGCTGTTTTTTTGTTCCAGATTTAAAACACCTTTAGTTTTTTAAAAAAGTAATTGGCAGTGTTTGTTTTCTATAAAACTACAAAAAGAGAAAAATTCTGTTTGCTTGGCACTGACAGGATAATTATTTTCATGAGAGTTTTTGCTCTATAGCTCTAGTTCACTTGTGCCATGGCAATCCTGCACTTGGATGCATTTAGGTTATCTCATTTCAGTTACAGCATACTAAACTAACTCCTCTTCCATGGCTGAGGTTTGCCCACCTGTCTCCCCTAAAACACCTGCAACATATGTCTGCATAACCCTGTAATGCTTTGCCTTTGGGGTCCTAAGAAATTCCCCCAGAGCTTTTTGCTTATAAACAGCTGAGCAATTCATTTTTCTAATGACGGTTGCTTTCCCCCCAGCTTTGTGGAAATAATATGTTCACTAAAATAGGGTCTCATTTTTCATTAAAGAGAAACATTCGATGTGTTTTTACAGTGCTGTTTCTCCTTCTGAGCCTTATTCTTTTTCTCCTTTTCTAATCTAGCACGCTATAGAAATTAAGATTTGGTAGCAAAATATTAGGAGAAAGAAAAATAAGTAATTCATTTGTCAAATATATTCCTCATGCCAAACACATATTATACTACAAATAGAACTTTTTTCTATTAAGTACTATAAGAACTTTATCAGTTGAATGTAAAAATCATGACCAATAGATGATAAAAATGATAAAAACTTGGCCATATTGCAGGAAATATATCATTTTGGTTATTATAATCTCATAAACTAACAAATATTGCATTAATAGTATGATTTTACCTTTTTTAAATTTATAAATATATGTGCTCCTATTCAGAGCCTTTTCTCAAATCCAGTGTGCATTATCTATCTTCCTAGATAACGTGTTTCTGCTATGAAACTACATGTAATGTTTGACAGTGCTTATCCTAAATGTATATATGATTATCAGAGATATAAAACATTACTTTCTCTATTTAATATCATAGTTTTTAGGTTGTCAAACTGTCAAGTCTGCTTTTTGTCAAAGTCTGTCTGTACTTGGTGATATCAGAGGTATTCATGGCTTCCATTTCAATGAGTTTTTATCAAGTACCTGACATTATGCTGTGCACTTAATTTTCTTTGCTCTTTTAATCCTTGCTGCAGTTTTGCAGATGATGAAACTAGAGCTAGAAGTGTAGCTTATGTCCTCACAGTTGGTGATGATGAGTGGAGCAGGAGGCCTAGTACTGACTTGATCGCTTCTTTCACCCAGTAGTGTTACACCTAGTGTTTCTGTTTTCAGTCTATAACTCAACATTAATTCTTACTGGTACATTAATACATTAGAATTGGTATCACTGGAATTGCTTTCCCTTTGCTCTTTTCAGTCCTACATGTATGTATAATTAGCCAACTCTTTGAAAGATACTGAACTGTTTAAAGGAGAATGACTACATTAGACTCTTCCTCCTGGAGTCTCTCTATATCATTATTTGTTCCAAAGGATATAGCATCTTGAAGAGAGGGAGAGGAATTAGTAATTCAATACAGAAGTACTATTGTAATGACCTTTTTGAATGAGTTTGATTTTACCAAGCTCAGAACAAGGAAAATTGTCAGGTACCATGTTGTGGTGAATAGTACTTCTTGCAGCATCTTGTAGTTATTCTTAGTGTGAATTAACATTCAAATATTGTTATACTACCATAACAAAATGTGTTTGACTTAAAATATTGAAATGCTGCCATGAGGGGTAGGGTAGAGAGGGGGAAGACTACATAGTGATCTGCAGATGTCCATTGCAGTATATGGGAGAGAGGGCTTGTTCACTGTGTTTCTCTTGCCTAAAACTACATTAAGGAGCAGGTCTCAATCATTTAATACAGACCTCAGGAGCGAACAAGATGAATTATAACTGACAGATAAGATTTCAGTTTTAACTCTTAATTGATTGCTATCATTAAATACTATTTGGAAATTGTTTTGTGATCATGCTGTTAATAAAAGTGTTTTGGGAAGTGAGAAGTACGCGTCACAGGTTTTATTTAGTTTTGACTTGATTTTCCATATAGTTTCCTCTAGGACTCTCTCATTTCTACCACCATTAATTTTGCTTTGGCACCATGAGACTTCTGTCTCTTCTCCAAAGTCAAAATGACCATGAAAGGTAAATGTTTTGAATTGTTTTAGAATATCAAGTCGGCCATGACAGCTCAAGTAAAGACCCTAATGAAGGAGGACTTCTAGCACTGCTTCAGAAAGTAGCAAAATCAGTGGGATAAGTGTGTTTGAGGTGAGGGGGAGTATATTGAGGGGATAAGCAACAACAATGTGTCTCTTGTTCTAATTTTAAAACTTTTAAGCCAGGCTTGGTGGTGCACGCGTGTAATACCAGCACACAGGAGGCTGAGGCAGGAGGATTGCCTCAAATTTGGGCTACATAGTGAGCTTAAGGCCAGTTTAAATTACATAATGAGATACTGTCTCAATAAAGCAAAAACCAAAAATATTCAAACTTTCACCATATTTTTCAATCACACCTCATTTAAAGAGTTGAATGATTTAGGTAGTTAATTAGCTTATTTCGAGCCCTTCCTGCTTGGTTAGCTTTGAAAGGCATGGTAAACCCAGGGTGGACTGTATTTGCAAGTTAAACATCTAGTGAGAGAAAAATTTCCAGATCATAGAATATAATTGATATTCCATATGAAAGTCAATATGAATTCAATAAGATAATGATATAGGAAAAAATATAACTCCCAAACTGTTAGATGTCAGATGTGTGGAGTTTGTGTCCTCTGAAATTAAAGAATGAATTCTAAAGGACAAAGGTTAACAGTAGAAAAGGTTTATTGGAGAAAAGGAATAGCTCTTGAGGGATAGGAGGACCCCCAAGTGGATTGCCAGTGAGACCCTTTGTCAGGGATAATTGACACAGCAAAATCATAATGTAGGTATAATGTGGGTCAAACTGTAATCAACCAATAAAATTACAAGCATACTTGCTTAGCTAACATAGATATAGGGAAGCAGGGCACATAGCAAGGGTATATGACTGACAGCATTAACTAAGGATAATCCATGACCCCTAAAACAGGAATATTTTTGGGAAGGGATGGGTCCAGGTGTTCTGGTCACCAACCCAGGTGTCTGATGCATATCTAGATAATGGACTGGGTGGTACTAATTACAGTATAATCCCAAATTCTGCTTATCCCTTGGGGAAGTATGCAAGTCTGGTGATTGTGACATTATCTTGGAGTCTTGCCTTTTCAGCTGTGCCTTCAGCCGCAATTCTGATGTCTTTAATTTTCTCCTGACTTCCTTGAGAGCCTAGTCCCTCTCTGATTGTATATTATTATTTTTTTGGTACCAGGGATCGAACTTGGGTCTTGCACTTGCGGAGCAGGTGGCGGAACCACTGAGCTAAATCCCCAGCCCTGTATATTAATTTCTATCTAACTTAGTTTCCTATAATAAAACTACTATTCTACTTGTTTTCTTCCAAAGGAAAATTCATCAAAATAAAAGAATTTTTTTAAAAAGTGTACATTGAGTCTAATTGTCAGAAATCCTGACTCTGTGAAAATGGACTGAAAAAGACATGATATTAAAGGTGTTGACTTAACACGTTCTGCACAATAAGAAATTATAGATGTCTTGGGCTCTGATCTTCCTCAGAGTTTTACATAGGTACAATTCTAGTGACTCATGTTTTAAAGAAAATTCCAGATCTTTAAAAATTAGAAAGAACTAGATAGTTCTATAAAATTTTATTTGGAAAAAAAAATCCTTTAAGCAAAGCAAGTATCTCTTAACTTTTATAATATTTTAACCATGTGACATTAGAATTCTATTTGTCTAACCTTATTCCCCTAGGGAAACAATTGTTTTCATTTTGGTATGTAGTCCCAATTGTCTCTTTTACCTTTAATGTGTATTTATATATTTATGCTTAACAATGATCTAAACCTATCTTAATTTGGTTTTTGTTTGTGTGAGAAGATATTCTAAAGTTTCTTGACTTCTGAAATCCTTATTCAAAAAGAGAAAACAATTATACATAAATTGAAGAACCATCAGAAATTAACATTAATGTGTAAATGTATCCATACCTTTTTAAATTATTCATGTCCATGTGTTGATTTTTCTGGCTATGCAGTGGTTTACACAATGAGTCAGACATTTAGTTCTGTGCTGTCCAATACACAAGCCACATGTAGCTGTTCAGCATTTAATTCTGCCAAGTCCAAATTGAGATATAAGTGTAAAATACACACTGTATTTCAAAGACTGTACAAAAAGAATATAAAGTATCTCAAAATTTAAATTTTTGGATAGACTTAATAAAATTACTTGTAATTTTATCTATTTCCCTTTTCTTTTTTATTTTAAATGTAGCTGCTAGAATATTTTAAATTGTATTTATGACCCACATTATATTTCAGTTGGACAGCTGGCCTAAATTATCTGTTTGTATACTTACGTTTTAGAAATACTATAACATCATCTTCTTAACAGAAAACCCTATGGAATGTCTTTCAACCATAACTGATTTTTTTTCTTAGTATTTCATATGTTGTTTTTCAGTATCATCTTTTGATACCTTTTGTTGTTGTTGCTTCCAATACATTGGTACTTTATCTCTCCCTTTGATACCAGTAAATCTCCTAGGAGTTTAAATAGGTCTCAGTGAAAGCAATACTTGAGCCTCATTCATACGTTCAAGTTGTATCATTATTCCTAATAATGGCTTTAAGTGCTTAGATAGATCAGCACTTGTGTCTTGAATTGCTCGTCATTTCTTTATAAAGATGTTTCAAGAAACTGCTCCATGTGATCGCCTCTTTCATTATTTTCTTGCAAAAAGTAACATAATCCTTTATTAGTTTGTTGGAAGTCAGAGAAGAAAAAAGCTTTTTATGTTAGCAAAAACAAAATATATTTCCAGGTACTGAGAATAAAGAGCAGGATTAGTCATGAATGATAGTCCTATGAACACTAATTTTTAAAATAAATCTTGAATGCGCTGTCAGTTTGCCAGTGGCTTTAACCTCAATTTTATTTTTCCATTATACAGTACCCGGGTCCAGGTTGTCATCAACTACCATGAGGAAACCTATGCATTTCCTAGAAAGAGAAAAGTTGCACTGTTAGACTTAATAGTATGGTAGTCATGGAAGCATCAGTTATCTTCATCAAGGCAATTCAGATTTGATTATTGTAGAACTGTGTTGAATACCAAACCAGTGGAGTAGTAGCTGGAGCTAAATCAAGGGATTGTCATTTTTGTCAGATGATTAGAGCTGTCTTGGAAGAGATATGAAAGGGTTGAACATGTAAATATTCTCTTTTCACCAGGAAAAGAAAAGGTCCATCATGGCCATTAAGATGCAGCTTGTTAGCTGAATGAATTTCAAACTATTTAACCTTAGCAATTATATCCCCTTCTCCCCCCCATGCCTACATGCAAGTCTATCAGTGATTTGGGATAATGTCTGCAAAGATTGATTGATATATAAACATATCAATAATTTTTCATTAAGATGAGATATAGCCTCTCTGTGTCCAGGTAGACCTCTTACAGGACAGTGCATGCTCTGGTGCAAAGACCTAATTATTATTTGAATCTTATATGTTTAGGTAAGCATTAGAGTATATTTATAAGTTTTTAAAACTTTTTTATGGAAAGTACATGTAATTTAACATTTTAGAGATGATGGTATTCATTTAAATTATGCGGTAAATATGTCAAAAATAATTTTTTTACTTACCTGTGAGGGTCTTCATACATTTAAATAATTAATATAGTTAAAAATAACAACAGCTTTAAATGGACACGCCTGGCCTAATAATCCAAGGGCATTTCTACTTTATTATAAATAATATTAAATGCCAGAAAGGACAGTATTATTGCTGCCTTTATGAAAACGTTCATTGGTCAATTCAGTGCTTATCCTGCTGATATTTCCACTACCTGATATGTTTTGGTCACTTATTAAACTCATAAGAATAGATGATATAGAAATTTCTGACCTCAGAAGAATTGCTGAATTTTGAAATAACATTCCTTTTAGGAGTAGGAAGACTCAGTGTGCCATCTAGTGGACATATTTAGCATTCTGATCCTCAAAAACTAACGGTGACAGTCTTCCTCCAGAATGCACTTTTTCAGACTTTCTGTCTCTTACCCCTTAGCACAGTTTATGCTTGTGTTATATCTCATATAAACTTTCAGCTTTGCTTTTACTTTATCTCATGTTTTGGAAAGTCATTAAGTGATCAAAGTTATCAAAAATAAATCTAATGATGGGGATAAATCTATTTGAGCTGTGAGACAGGTTAAAATAAAATATATTAAAACAATTTCAGTTCTAATGAGCACAATGATCAGTTAAGGAAGAACTTAAACAATTAAGATTTCATTTTATATGCATTATTTTCTGAAGAAAGGGTATTTCTGTCTTTTGTATGTTAATGAATAATTTAGATGGTTTTACCCATGTCAATTTATTGTCTTTTTTTTCCTTTAGAGAAATCCAAGACCAGTGGCTTATCAGTTCCATCCCAATTTAGATTATTACAAAGCGCGGGGCGCAGACCTTCTGGACAAAAGCCGGTGAGTGCTCTTGCTCTGATGACAGTTCTAAACTACAAACACATTCTCAGAGGCCATCGGAAAATTTTACACATTTTCTGAAATGTGTTTTCATATTTTAGCATATCAATGACTAATATGCATAATGGATCTTTGTTGAATTATCTAAGTTTTTTTAAGGCATAAGAAAATGGTATACTTTGATATTGGTGGTAACATGAAAAATTAAATAAATGTAAAAGTACTTTATTTGCAGTTTGAAGTTAGGCAACTTCATTTCTCTAACAATAATAAACCTGAATAAATTGTGCCTATTTGGTATAATCTCCTTCTAGATCCTTGCTGTTCATTGAAAAGAGGCAGTTTTATAATATATTTTAAATTATTTCAGTAACAAAATTAAAATTGGGTTTCCCAACTGTCTTTAGAGCTGCACAATAAGCTTATAAATGCATCTTTTGTGTGCATTTCTGATCGCAAACACAGAAACTTTAAGGGTCACTCTAGGAATAAAAACATTAAAATTCTGCTTTTTAAAGAAATTAACATTGGCATAAAGGTTTGATGAACAGTTTTGTTCTTTCATAATACTATATTCAGATGTCTCAAGAGTTAACTTGTCAAACCAGAATCATTTCAAATTATAATATAATTTCAAAGTTTACTCTGGAAGACTAAAATGTTAGAAATGATAAATACTGCTAAGTTGTTCGAATTTTCTGGCTTAAACATTTTACGTATGTGCTAGTTTTCCTTCAGTAGAGTTCCAACAGCCTGAATATTCATTCATGCAATGCATATGCACATTGTGTTCTATTGAAGAATTAAAATGCCTGCCATATAGGAACTTATAGTCTAAGGCAGTGATGGAGAACCTGCGGCACACGTGTTATGTTTTTCTTTCAAAACAAAAAATGTTAATGTATGAGTTGTTTTTTCTAAACTAAAACCTCAGTATTCAGATTTAGTTGCAGTGGTGGCATTTTGTGATAAGTAAGAGGGTTTTGGGTTAGAGTTTGAGCTCTCATTGCTAAAAAGTTCACCATCACTGGCCTAAGGGATGAGAAGCAGTTTACAATAAAGTGGCTAAATTTTAAATTTAAAATTTGTGATAACAGTAAAAACAATATGTTATTATAAAACTACTCAGCTTCAATTGAAATCTGTCCATATTTTTATATACTCTGTAATTTTGAGACCAATTCATTTCATCTGAGTCCCGGTTCCAAATAAAAAGCTATTCCATGTACATAATTTTGTTGTGGCAGACTCTTGGCTATTTTAGCCACTACAGTACAGATACTGAGTGAACAAATATACACAAATCCCTACCCTCAAGAATCTTACAGTTTGTTTACTTATTTTTGCTCCCTATTGTGTCAGGTATTTAATTTTGGTATGTTTAAAAAGGCCAAAGTATTTTAGGATCTTTTTTATAACAAGACCCTTCTAACTGAGTTCCTTGTTACCCTTCAACCTCTACAAGATCAATTTTCACAAAATAGCCAGAGAAATTTAAATTTACAGAAAGCATATCACATCTCTACTTAAACCCCTCAAAAGCCTTCTCATTGCCATTGATAATTGTCTTCCTGAGGCCCTTTCCTATTCTTCTTGCCATCATCTCCTAATCTCACCTTGTCTTTACAACCATGCCACACAGCCGCATTAGCCCTCTCTTGTTTCTTGATCTTATTAGGGGGCCTATACTCTTCCCTCCTATTGGAGCACTCCTCCTACCCACATCTTCCCATGCCTCTTCCTGACTTAGAGCTCTGCCAAAGCATCATCTCAAATAGGCCACTGTTCATCTCCCTGTTTGTCTTCTCCCCTGTTCCCTATCCCATTGTTCAATTTTATTTTCTTCATAGCATTTGTCATTAACTGAAATTACATAATTCATTTGTATATTTATCATGTTTCCCCAAACTTCTCATTAAAATCTAAGCAGCCTGAGGTCAAGCAATTTGTCTTATTCATAACTTCCTGGCACTTGTCAATGCTTGGTGTAGGAAAGACCTTTGGGGCCGGAGATTTAGCTCAGTGGTTCCGTCGCCTGCCCTGCAAGCACAAGGACCCGAGTTTGATCCCTGGTACCAAAAAAAAAAAAAGAAAGAAAGACCTTTAACAAATATTCACTATGTATTCATATATATTTTCCACCATCTTTTCCCCCCGAAGGAAATGGACAGTGCCTGTTCCTTTCTTCTGTTTCTGTTTAATTTCTTTATTTAGCCTGCTCTCCCTCATTATTCTGTAAACTATTGGTTTTGTTTTACTTATTTTCTTGCAAACACATTAAGATTACTGTACAAAATATCAGTTGATGATTAGAAGGAAGAAATTTGATCATCTCATACAACTTCAAAGCTTGAAATTGAAATCAAGCCAAATCAAATATAATTTGTGAGGTAGAAGACATCAAAGACCAGTGAGCAAGAAGTTACTAGATGGTACTGGGAAAATTAGCAAATGTTTGAAAAAGATACCAAGTTATAACATTACCATGCAACAAAATAAATTCAACAGTGCAGTTAAGCAAACAAAGAAATAAAATAGAAGTACTTGTCTGGCTAAAAGTTACTTGAAGACTTTTTAACCTTGATTTTACAACAAGTATTTTAATGTAAATATGTCAGAATAGGATAGTCTCAATCAAAAGACAAGTAGAAAATTAGGAAAATATTTGTACTTGATATAACTGACAAAGTAATATTAAATTACTAATGTATAAAGAACATACATGGTTGAATAAAAAACACAAGGTTCTGTCTGAGTGGCCATTCTATTTCATACCATGCTCTGTGTGCCTGTTCATACCACTTCTTCTCAATGTTGAAACATCCTCAGGCTTCTTTCCTTCTCCTTACTCATTCCCTAGAGGACTTCAATCCATCTCATGATTTTACACCCTATGCAGCTGCAGGGTCCATATTTATGTCTTCAGTTTTACCCCTTGAACTCACATATCACTCTACTTATTCTTTCCTCTTAAATGTTCCATATGCGTCTCAAATTTAACACTTTCTGGACAGTTCTTGATTTTTACCTCCATACTTATGATCCTATTATCTCTCCAGTGTTTGTCCACCACGATAAGCAGCCCTACCCAGTTGCCTTAAAATTGCCCTTAATTCCTTTTTCTCTTAATCATACAAGCCCAGTAGCATGTCCTCTTCAAAATATCCTGAAACATATTACTTTCCTTTCTTTGTACTGCTAATACCATATTATCATTACCATTGCTCATGTCACCATTAGTCTCTTTGCTAATCTCCCTATTTCCTCTCTTTCTTATAGACCCTTTTCCTACCAACAGCCAATTAATGTAAACCAGATTAAATCACTCCACTGCTCAGAGCCCTGCAATGACTTACCAAAACTCTTGGGTCAAAATTCAAAGCCTTTTTAGTGGCCTGCATGCTCTGGCCTCTTGTTCTCTCCGACTTAATTTGTCACCATCACTCTGCATTTGTTCGCTGGGCTGCAGCCAAATGGCCTGCTTCACTTTCCTCAAACACAAAAATAGACCCTCAACCACTTTCCAGAGCTTTGATTTTGTCTTTTCTATGTTGGGAATGTTTTCCTCATGAATCTATGTGGCACACTCTGTTCAAGTATTGTCTCTTCAGAGAGGCTCACTCTGATACTGTGTCAAAAATAATAGACTCCTTTACTCTCTGTCCCTTTTCTTTGCTACTCTTTTTTGTGTTTTTCATAGCAATGATCATTGCCTAAAATGCTTTTTAAGCTTTTTATTTATTTATTGTGGATATTTTTGTTTCTTGCACTAAAAACAAACTCTACATTTGACTTGTTTACAGAAGCACCTAAAATTGTGCTTAGAATATAAATATAGTAGGCACAGAATAAAAGAATTGCACTCAACAAATAAATGTTAGGTATTTCAAACATATAATTAGTCAAATAAATGTAAGTTAAAAGTACAATAGAGTAGCATTTTTACCTTTCATATTTGCAAACTAAAAACCAATGAACCACACATTGGTGAAAGTACATAGGCTCCCTTAGCCCCTGATTGAGAGAGTATAGATTGAGACAAGTTTGATAATCTTGTCAAATATTTTGTCCATCTCTCTATGTAGACCTTATTAACCACCATATTAATGCTTTGTTTATCATAGTCCACTCCTTTATCTGTGATCAAAAACCACTGTAGCTCTGAAGCCATTAGTAAAATCTCTGTTTAGCTATTTAAGGCCTGAGAAATTTTTGCCAGGCTGAGCCCTTTGGCCATAATTGCCTTTGCCGCTACTTTTAACAGTTGGTGCATTGGGACTGTCACAGAGGACCAAGAGGGGAAGCAGGGATGACCCAAAGGGGTATATATAACTTGTGGAAGAAAACCCTAGAAGTGATGAGGAAGTAGCTATTAGACAAGAAACATGCAGACACCTGGAAAACAGGGATCCATTACCCCCTATGTAGATGGCAATGAACTTCTATTTGTGTTGCATATCCAAATAAGGAGCATAGATGCAAATATGACTTGTGATTTCATGGATAAGAATATCTCTAAAAATCAAGAAGTCTGATTTCTCTTCTCTGCTTTAACATGAGTTGCTATAATTAAGTCTTTAAAAGCAAATGCCTAGGTATTTTAGTGGGTAGATTTTCCATTACAAGTGTGGATAATATCCACTGTGCTTTGATTTCACTGACTTGCACATTGCTTTTTAAAAATGGGAATTGACATTTTCTTATTTTTTTCAACTTTTGAGCTCAGAATGACAATTTTACTCTCAAATGCTCCAGTTTTATCCTTAAATAACCAGAAGTTGCTGCTATCAAAAAGGACTTTTAAATTAAGACCAGTCTTCAGAAAGACTCATCTAATTTATTTAAGAATCTGTAACTACTGAAATGCCCAATTGAATGGTCACAGATCAGAATTTAATATTTTTTAAAGACTGTAATATCCTTTATTAGTAGAGTCATATATCTTCCTTATTCATTCTCTGTGCTAGCCTACCCAGGTTTCCTCTGCCCCCTCTCAAAGTTTAGTTTAAATAATAATTGATTCAGTTGATGAAAGATCTCAGAATTATAATTTCAACAGATAGGTCCTGTGCAAAGGTTCCTTGTCAGGATGGTTGCATGGGATCTAAGAGGAAGCCAGAATCAGGGAAGGGGCAACTCACATTTGTTAGTTAGACTCCATGGGAGGGTATCTGTTCTTTCCCCAGGAGTGCCTAGAAGCTATATATTCCCCAACTCTCCCAGGGATCAAGATCTGACTCCACTTAAGGGTGTTCCACTCAGGGCCTGACCTAATCAGGATGTCTTGAAAATGTGCAGGTTCCCAGGAAGCATGAGGAGTCTTAACAATTATAATGTAATAAAAACTCCATGAGAGCAGGAACCATATCTATCTATCTTTTTCACTGCTTTTTCCAAGTACCTGGCACAGAGAAGAAACTCAAATATTTGTGAAATGAATGAATGCTTTTTAGCTTAAATTATAGAGTAATACATGTGCCTGAGAGTATTATATTGCATAAGTCTTATGTCCTTGATGTCAGTCCAGCTTTGGGCCTTAAACTCTGTATTTCCAGACCCTACCTCAGTACCTGACACTATTTATTGTGGTCAATAAATATTTAGTTTAATTAATAAATACTGTTGTGAAACCTAAGAGGCATATAAAGTTCTCCAGGAAAATTTCTATATATGTCCATCAAGATTTTTAACATTAGGCTTGTAGGGGCTGGGGATTTAGCTCAGTGGTTCCGCCGCTGCCTGCCTCGCAAGTGCAAGATCCTGAGTTCGATCTCCGGTACAAAAAAAAAAAATTAGGCTTATTATCCGTATTTATGTAATTGACTGCATTTTTCAGAGATACAGTATTTTATTGTTGAATTATGGTAAAGAAATGATAGGCTAATAATGTTCCCTAAGCCAGGAAGCTTATGTGTCCTTGGTTATCACTATTAGTAGTCAATTGACAAATCGGAATTTCAAGAGACATTGATAGCTATGTAAATGTAATTTTGTTCTATTTTTGTATTCAGTTATTTAAGCATTTGTACTATAAACATATCTGTATCTGAAGTACTTCTGTTGTTTTAAAGAGAAGAGAATTGTTAATTCTTAACCAATTTGGGTAAAATAGTAACACTATCTCCTACTTAGCCCAAAGTAAATAAATTTTTTCATTTAAAACAAAGGTAAAATTTACATAAACATACAGATCTTAAGTATTCAGTCTAAGAATTTTGGTAGTCACGTATACCTTGTAACAGCCATCTACAAAAATACGTCTGAAATGATTATTTATTTTATCCCAGGATTCCCTCATATCCCTTTACACTCCCAACCCCACTCTTGAGGCAACTGCTTTATCAGATTTTTATCACCATCTGTTTGTTTTGCCTGTTCTTGAGTTTCACATAAATGAAACCATACAGTGTGCACTCTTTGTATTTAATTTTTTTCATGTTCTGTATAACATTTTTGAGATTCATCCATATTATTTCATACATAATTTGTTCATTCCTTTGGAATTTTGAGTTGTATTCTATTGTATTAAATAT
Source organism: Heterocephalus glaber (assembly GCF_000247695.1). The sequence goes on along the minus strand of NW_004624821.1, from coordinate 2,472,298 downwards.
ACTACAATTTCTGTAGTATATTTCTTGATGAATGTTGGATTTGGAGTACTGTGAGTAGGCTACTGGGAACATTCTGCAGAGCTGTTTTGAATTGTTTGTTATTGTTTGTGGATGTATATTTTTATTTTTCTCGGATAAACACTTAGAAATTAAATTTCTGAATTATTGGAAAGATAGACGTTTAACTTTATAAGAAACTACCAAACTGTTTTACAGAGTAATTACATATTTTTTTTCTACTCACACCAGGAACATATTGAGGGTTCCAATTGCTCTACATCCATGCCAACATTTGCTCTTGTCAGTCTATCCATTCTAGTTGGTGTGAAATGGTATTTTATTGTCATTTAATTTGCATTTTCCTAGTGAATAATGATGTTGAGTTCTTCTCACAGCAGATTGATGATTTATATAACTTCTTTGAAGTGTCTGTTAAAGTATTTTGTATTTTGTCTATTTTTAAGTATGTTATCTTTCTTTTTCTGGGCATGTAGGAAATCTATACATTCTGGATAGGAATCTTTGTTGAGTTATATATTCCAGATATTTCTCGCCAACATGTACCTTGCCTATTCATTTTCTTAATGGTATTTTTTTATGAACAAAAAAGTTTTGATAAGAGTTCATATTATGTTTACTTTTTTCCTAGTGCCATTTGTTTCTTGTGTAAGAAATCTTTCCCTGCTCTTAGTCTCTATTAGAGATGGTCACTAAGACCACCAGTCAAATTCAGCAGTTTACTAGAATTCAAAGAAGCTGTTATGTTCATGCAAAAGGATATTGATTAAAATTGGAGACGAAAAGGTTACAGTCTAGGAAACCCAAGTAGCCTTCGAATTTTCCACTCCCCCTAGAGTACTTAGTGCTCCCAACAACAGTGTTTGATAGCACAAATGGTTGCCAACTAGAGAAGCTAACTCATTCCCTGGTGTTCTCCAATGTATGTTTATTGTGGGGTTAGTCTTACAGGCATGGAGTGCTGTGTAACTAACCTTAGCTGCTCAGTCTCCATCCTTCCAGCACTCAAATTGATAAAATAAATTTTAGGGCCAAGGTGACCAAATACAGGTTATAAATCCCCTTGTGAACATAAACTATATGGTGTGGCCCAAGGGCTAGGTATTCAAAAACATTCCTTTTTTTTTATGGTTCTGGGGTTTGAACCCAGGGCCTTCACACTGAGCTACACTCTCAACCATTCATTCATTCATTCATTCAGTTAAAGACAGAAGCTTGCTAGGTCATTAAGTTGCCCAGGCTGGCCTCAAACTTATAGTTCTCTTGCCTCAGCTTACCAGTGCAGGTATTACAGTCATGCTCCACCATGTCCAGCTCAGTAATACTCTTATCAGAAGAAGGCTTAGAGGTTATTTATCAGAAATTAGTCATAGGCCAGACCTGAACCCCTTTGGAATGTGCAGGATTTGAGCAGCCCAGGCCTAAGATCACCCTTTATCAAAAAGGTATTTGTCTTTCTTCTAGAAGCTGTGTGGTTCTAGCATTTGTATTTAAATCTCTGATCCACCTCAAACTAATTTTTGTGTGCGGAGTGAGGTAAACGTTGTGTCTTTTTCCATATATATATATATATATTCAATGGGGAAAGGAAAGACTATATCTATATATAGTCTTTCCTTTCCCCATTGAATTAAATTGGATTCTTGGTTGGAAATCCATTGTCTCTCCTTCCCTCCCTCCCTCCCTCTCTCTTTCTGTGTGTGTGTGTGTGTGTGTGTGTGTATATATATATATATATATATAAATATAATGTATATACCCACACATATATGTATATATATGTCAATTTCTGGACTGTCTATCCATTATATACTTAAAAGTGAGCTTAATTGTGTAACATTTTAGCAAGTCTTGATTTAGGTATGCTAAGTCCTCCAACTTTGCTCTTTGTCATTATTTTGGCTATTCTAGGTCCTTTGCATTTTTATTTAAATTTTATAGTCATTTTGTCAATTTTTACAAAAATTATTCAGATTTGATTGGAATTACATTGAAATCTATAAATCAATTTCAAAAGAATTAATAGCTTAACATTATTAAATAATTCATGAACATGGACTGTGTCTTCACTATTAGATATTTTCCATCCTTCCAGCAATGTTTTATAGTTTTTAATATAGAGGCATAGATTTTTTTTAATTAAGAAAATAAGTTCTTCCATTTTCTACAGCTAATCCATTCCTTCTTTTGCTTGCATTTTTTAAATGTGACTGTTTCTTTTCGTGATTATATTAGTCAGTTTCTCATTGTTGAGACACAAAATGTCAAAACACCCACAATTTAGATGAGAGGTTTAATTTGGCTCACAGTTTGAGAGAATTCAGTCCACAGTCAGCTGGCTTCAAGGCAGGAGCATCATATTAGAAGGGCTTGGTGGAGCAAAGTTCATGGTAGCCAGGAAACAGAGGAGAAGAACAGTGCTAGAGAGGAAAGGTTAAGGGATTAGATATAGACCCCAAGTCCACAAGTCCATGACCCACCCAAACACATCCAGAAGTATGGTCCACTTATCCCATAGGCACCTGAAGCCAGTCAAACTGACACAATCAAGCTGAACCATCATACAGACTCACATTACTTTGTATTCTATTGGTTCCATATCCCTGCCTTAAAATCAAACAGTTAATTCTTGATATATGTTTAGCTGCAGCTGTTTTTGATTTTTTTCTTTTAGTTGTGACAAAACATAGTGATTCTCAAAGTGAGAAAGAGAGGTCAAGAGGGAAAAACTCAATAGATGGACATCTCAGAACTGTATCCTCTTCCATTCTGATGTTTTCTCCTAGGCCAGAGAAACTCTGGTCCCTAAAGACTGTTAGTGAGAACCATGGCACCTTTTGGAATGATTCATATTTTTCAGGCACATCAGGCCGGAGAACAAATTAGTTGAAAACTACCACTGTAAAAACAGAAACCTTAATATTTATTCCTATGTATCTCAAGAAGCTTATCTAATGATTTTATACACTATAATTAATGTATAATTGCTTATTATTTGTTAGATTAGGTTAACTAATATTATAAGTAGGCTGATATTCATAAGCCTGGAAGAAATAAATATGAGCCATAATCCACTCAGAATAGATCAGTAATGACAGACTACAAATATATAGGAATGCAGAGAGTATTGTTTCTATCACAAAACCAAGTTGTGTATATGTGTTTGTGCTTCTGTGTGCATGTATACATTTTCCAAGTATTCCACTTTTTGTACTTAAAAAAATAATTTTAAAACCAGTTAAATTTTTTCGTGGTGGAAAAAAGTATAGTAGAATGATTTTTTAAAAAAGATAAAAGAGAAGGACAAGAGAACTGAAGAGGAAAAAATGATCGTAGAAATTAAAGAGAAAGAAGGGAGCAAAAGGAATAGAAGAGAATTGAATGTCCACTGATGAGGTTATAGCTAAATAGGACTTTGGAGGTGAAACCTGGTTGGAGGAAGTGGGTCACTGGAGGTGTGGCCTGGAAGGGTCTATCTCCTTCCCTCTTCACTTGATCCCTGCCTGCCTTTCTGCTCCCTGCCTGCCAGGTCATGAACAAATCTCTGCCATGCCCCTCTGCCATACCATGCTACCTTGGAGCCAGCTGACTGTAGACTGAAACCACGAACTGTGAGCCAAAATAAACCTTTCCTTCTTTAAGTTGTAGGTGTTAGATATTGTATCCCAGAGATGAGAAAGAAGACAGTTTGCAAATAAGGAGACATGGCAAATAGGTAAAGTAAGCCCTTAAATTTGGAGATAGGGTTTGGCCTGTATTCTAGGCCCTTGCTAGTGCATAGGCCTCTTAATGTATTTTGTTCTGTCTTCTGAATGATACGAGTGTAACATTAGATGCTATTTGGCATTGCAGATCGTAAGTTCTTGGTGTTAAAAGAGATTTTTATTTAACCCGGCCTCTCACCCATCCCAAAATTTGAAGCTAATGTATCTGAAGATGATTTTCCAATCTCCACTAGCATAGTTCCAGAATTGGAGCTATTTTACATGGAACCTGTTATATCTACTAGATAGAATTTTCTGTATCATAGCTTTTATAACTCTCCTGTAACTTTTGTAACTCATCTCATTTTTTAAACCAACACTCAAAAAGGGCTATTTTTCCTCATGGTAGCCCTTATAGCATTGGAAAATTCACCTCCCAGGTTTTTCAGTCATTCCTCTTCTGACTTAATTTTCAGCTTCCCCACTGTTTTAGAAACACAACTCATTTCTTCCGGAAATAAATACATCACCAAAAGCTGACTGCCATAGTTGTACAGTATCTCCTGTAGTGTGGGCTCTCATCTAGTATTAGTGAAGCCCCGGAATCTTAATTTTCTTCAGTATCATTACTGTGGGCTCATAGTATTTGCCTTGTCAACCAAAATAAAACATTAATGTCTGTAAGGTTGTTAGATATTTTAAAATATAAACTCATATTAATTCCTGCCTCCCTGTTCTATATGTAGTGCCTAATTGTAAAATTTTAACGTGATTATATGAACTTTCATTTATCTTCATTAATTTTTTCTGCTTAATTTATCTCTCGTGCTAGCCTGTTATTTTAAACTTGGATTCTTTTATTTGATGTACTAGGTATCTCTGTAGTCTTTGGTCTGAAGTTTATTAACACATGTTCTCTTTGTTCAAGTCACAAAGTTGTAGAATTTTTTTTTTTATCTTAAAGGAACCTAAAATATCCTAAAATTTAGCTCCCTTGTTTTAGGGAGAAGGAAACTTAGGTCCTGCAGGGCAGAATTTGCACAGCTTATTAATAAAGACGATGACCTAAAAACAAGTGAGCAAATCTATAGACCAAGTTTAAGACATATCATCACTAGGAGCCTTAGTGGGACATTGACCTTGACCAGTACACATGGGGTGCAGGTGTTCAACTGTAACTAAGCATGCATTATCTTCTATCATATCTACAAGTAATGAAATCCAGTGGACTTAAACACTATGAGACAGGAGGCAAAGTTGTCTTGGAATTACTTATTTTTAGTGAACTATATTGGGTACCTGTAATAACTGTGTCTATTTCCAAATAATTAGTAAAAATATTTAAATAAACCATTCTGTTTTCTAATTGGTGGTTTCTATAATCCTTTTAAAAATCAGAACATATTCCTACTTTCGTTTTTCTGCTATTTCTATTTTTATTTAATAAAACAAAATGAGTAATATATTTAAATACAAACTTAACTATATGAAACTTAAAATTACCTAAACAATTGTGTCCACAGACTGTATAGAAAATGAGAAAAAAAATCTTTGATGCTAATGCTATAATCAGATGCAGGGCCGGGGATTTAGCTCAGTGGTTTTGCTGCCAGCTGCGCAAGCACAAGGACCAGAGTTCAATCCCTGGTACCAAAAAAAAAAAAGGAAAGAAAAAAGATGCAAATGTGTAGCTTTAAATGTTTTTATTGGGAAAAAGAGAAAATGAAAAGAAGTGAATGAATGAATGAATGAATGAATGAACAAATTAATGAACCAAGCATACAGCCTTGGAGAACACAGGAAAGAAATAACAAGAAAACTAGAAAGTAAAATATAGAGAAAAATAATTTAGAGTAAATTGAAAATTGATTCTTTGACAAAAATATAGGCAAGTATCTAAACAAATTATATTACAGAAAGTGAAATAAATACTAGATGTATAATATATCTGAAAAATCTATAAGTAGAAAGTAGATAAACCAGAATGGTGTCGAGAATTGGCTACCAAAAGAGAAAAGATTGTGCAGACTTTTTATAAAGGTGGTAATGGATTTTTTAAAAAATCCTTCAGAAAGGCTTTAGAAGTTAAATCAAAACAGATATGACTCTAGCACTTAAGAAGCTGCTATACACCTTAGAGTTCTTTCAGTGGAGTAAGGGTCACGTAGCCTGCTGTAAGAGATCAACAGGGTAGTAAGAAGCTAGAAAGAGTTATCCATTTTCAGAGTTTCAGAAACTGAACAAAAGGAGCCCAACAATAAAGTCAGGTCAGAGTTAGGTTATAGTACAAGTGTTTTGAAGAGATTCTTGTATCTTCAGAAAATGCCCCTACTATTACTGATTTAACCTGCTAACTGACATGGTACCAAAAAGTAAGCTTTGGCACATTTTAAAAACAATCTTCCCTATGCGTTACTATTTTTAATAATAATGAATAGCCAATGGTAATAAAAGACTTTGATTACACAGTTGGTCATTCATTAGATTTGATACTCGGTGTCTTAACTCCAAATTACCCTTGTTTATTTAACAATAAACATTGTACTCTATCTTTAACTCAAACCCTGCTGTCTATCACATCTCTGAAAACTGCATTTTCACTTGTGCACCTCATATCATACACCACAGCCTTAATACTTATTAGAAGCTGTTTAGTATTTAATGTAAAAAATGTGCTATTAATATTTTAGATCTAAATTAGATAACTTTTGGCAAAACCTGTCATGCCTCAAACAACTGTAGACAGCATGCTTTCTATACAATTACATGATTTACAATTATTTGTGTCCTAAAAGTACAGAGTTGTCTTCAATTGTTTGGAAAAGAAAATATGCTTCTGGAAAATATGCTTCTGGGTAGTGGATGAGGGGGAGAAGTGTTTAAAAACAAAAAAAAGTTCAAAAAAGGAAACAGTGCTCATCTCCTTTTAAGAGCTATTCAGATGAAAAATTACTCAGCATGAGCTTGAGCTATATGTTTTTCATGGTTATTAGTACTAATGAAGATACATTAGCCATATTCTCTTGATAATGCTCTAGCTGTTTCTTAGTACTTTTATCAACATATAAATTTTACAACTGGCAATATGGGAATTTGACTAGTACATTCTTGCTTATAAAAAAGGGTAACAACATTATAACTTCTTCATATCTGTGAATTATGAATCTAGACTTGCAAACAATCAAAACAAAAATGCAGCTGAACTTCAGTATCATGATAGCTCTTCTTTCTACTATCACAAGAAATGGGAATGCATGCCCAACTGCTGAGTAGAACATCATACCAGAGTTAAATGCTTAGCTAATCCAGAATTTATGAGTTCTTTCTATTTTATTCATTCTTTTTTCTTAGTAAATATATATTGAGAGTCTTTTCTGTTGCCAACCTGTAGTGTTTATAAAAGCAGCTAAGAAGGTGAATGGTGTATAAGTACTCTATATCCTTATTTCCACTAGGAAACATTATTTTTAATAATTTTGGAAGGATATTAAATAGCTCAGTTCATTAAAGATGAGACAATACAAAAGGAATCATTTGAAATTTTTTCACACTCAATGCATTGAGTTATAAATAAATAGATTTTTCTTTTGTAAAGATGAATCCCAGATTTTAAACTTGAATTATTCTGTCTCCAAAGCAATGTAAGCTCAGTACCTTGCACATAATATTAGGTAGTGCCATTAGAGAAAGCTTCATGGAAGGGAGAAACATAGTGTTCTTTTGTTTTTATTATAAAAATATGGATCAATTCTGTTTGAGAGAGTGATACCTAGTAATACCAAGGATATAGCTGTCATATAAAAAGTAGAATTATTGTATAAGTGCTGCCAGAGATCTAAGAGAAGAAAATGATAGTACAATTCAAGTTAACTAAAATCAAATAGCAGAATCTTTTGTACTTTCATGGAAAGAGTAAATTTCTATTAATTATTTAGGCAATAAAAATATAGTTTGATATTGTCATGGAATGAGACTACCTCCTACAACTAAAGTAATCATAATTGATCTTCAAGATAACAATCCTGGAATATACTGCAAGATTATGAAGGAAGTAATCGTTCATTTAGTAGATATTCTTGGGTGCCCTTTTTTTTGCCAAATGAATTTATAACACAGGTAGTGGCAAACCATATAAGAAGCCAAGAAAAAAATAGGATGGTGGGGGGTGAGTTGATAGCCACTGAGTGACAGAGTCAAACAAGAATAAATCTTTGGGTCTACAATGCAGAAATCACCAATCACCTTGACTGGTTTTACTGCAGTAGCAAAGAGGCCACAGCCAGAGCTTAGTGGACCAAAGGGAACCGATGTAACATGTAAAGATACTTTGAGAAAACATGAGTAGGGAAAGAAATGGGATGGGAACTACATAGGGACCAACAGTTTGGGACCAAAAGAGAAAATAGTATGCTCCCATACGTAGTCACCATGGTTGTATGATAATGGTAATGATACAGTAGAGGGGAAGAAAGTAATGATGCAGGAGAGAAGGCTACAGGAGCAGCAATCTCATGAGATAAAGAGGAGATGGGATTCAGAGCACAAATGCAGAGGCTAGTCATGGCTAGGATCATGGACTTCTTGACACTGAGAAAGACTTAGACTGCAGGTAGATGTAGCTACCATTTAATATTTTAAAGTAGCTACAATGTGCTACTCAGTGGCAATATGGCAGTATTAACAAAAGAGACAAAAATCCTTCCTCTCATGAAACATATTTAAATGGAGATTGTAGGAGGTGGACAAATGATACTGAAATAAGTAAAATATAGTATGTCAGGTAATGAAAACTGCTATCAAGAAAAATAAACAGGGAAGTGGGTCAGGAGGACATGGAGGGCTGGGGCAGGGAGCTGGTGTGGGTTGCAATTTTAATGAACTGGCCAGTTGAAATAACTTCTAGAAATTTACTTCATGGTTATCAGAAACATTTATTTTCAAAATAAAATTAAATCTGGTCTATTAGGCTTGTGGGACTTCTACTCTCAGCCTCATTTCACATGTGCCCCTTCTCGAACACCCCAGGACTTTGCAAGCCCTGTACCTCTCCCTTATTGTCCACATCATAGATTTTAGACACATACTTATTTATGTGATTTTTGGTTAATTTATTTTTTTTCTCTACTGAACTACAAGCTCCAAGAAGGGAACTATGTTTGAGGCAAATGTATCTTCCAAATATAATACTGTACTGGCACATAGTGTCCTATTTGTTAAAAGAATGAAAGAGTGAATATAAAGCAGTAAGATTGATTTCATAGGCTCTGTTTTTAAGAGTCTTGTTATTATTCTGTGGTCACTTTAAGTTTTCACTTGTTACTTTATATAGCTGATCTAGTAAAAGCCCTTTTACAAAGCAGAACAAGGGATGTTTAGTGGAGTATGTGAAATAGTCATCTTCTAATTTAAATAATGTATGCCCACTTAATTTTTTTTTTAAACAGGACCAACCCCAAAGGCACTCCCCTGAATATAAATAAGGTATCTAATAGCCTGATTAATTTTGGAAGAAAGCTGATTTCCCCAGCAATGACCCCAGGCAGCGTGGGTGGCCCTATACCCGGGGACAACAGCGGCTCTTCCTCTGCTGTGATTCCCACCAAGACCTCCACAGAAGCCCCAAGGCATCAGCAACAGCAACAGCAGCAACAGCAGCAACAGCAGCAACAGCAGCAGCAGAGGCTAATGAAATCTGAAAGCATGCCAGTGCAATTGAACAAAGGTAGGAAAAAAATGCCAGTAAAGCCAAAGAATACACAGTGTAGTCTAGGATTTCCTCACCTGCCTATGAGGAACCAGCCTCTCCAAAACAAAAATTAGTGCAAAACTTAATTTTAAAAAATCAGTTGTATTTGATCCTTTTCAGTTGGGATGTCAGATACTGTACTTTGTGAATCCAGTTTTTAAAATATTTATATTCTAATATACTTGCATCTTTGTCCAGTGGCTGCCCCTATGTATGATTACAGTATAGAACTTGAGATCGGTTGCTTATATTTTCTGTTAACTTTGTATTAGTAATGCTCCCAAGAGAGTAATGATGTCTTTCAGAAAAGAATCTGAATTGAGAAGGTATAATACCATGGGCTTTTTTCATCACAGTATGTATCAATACATTGCAGTGGTTTGGAGAAGGCATGCCAGTAGGCTTGTGGTCTCTCATCTAGCTGCTTTCCCTCTAAGGAATACAAACTAGAATCTTAACCCTAACCCTAAGGGAAAAAGAAAAAAGCTTAACAAAATCTCAAGAAGCCAAAATAAGTGTTTAAGTCCATACACTAAAAATTAGCACCATAGGATTTAAGAGCAGAAGATACCCAGGAGATCATCCAACCCACATCTGTTGTTGGATAAGTAAGGGCACTGCTACTGATTCCGCTCCTGGTAGCACTCCTGCTACTGGCAGTCAGGTAAGTTCTTTGCTATGTCAGGGTCTTCCTAGTGCTTCACCTCCATCAGGCACTTTACTCATAAGACAGCCCTTCAGGCTCTTACCGAGAACCTTTATACAATGCTCTTTATTTTCAAAGTGGCCAAATGTATTAGGTCTCTCTGTTCCTAGTAGACTGCAAACAGCTACATTTATTTTTATCAGTGAAACTCTGCTAAATAGAAGCAAGAAAGCAAGAAACACTAAATGATGGAAGAAAATATGCAAAGAGCAATGCTATGACGTCAGAAACAAAGAAGTCTGGAACCATTTAGTGTCAGAACAAACATCCTGATCCAAGTCTCTTTTATGTCATAAAGAATCCCTGTGTTACATCAGTGTCCAGTACTTGATATTGACACTGTTACCAGTAAGAAGACTTTAAATGAAGTTCCACATACTCTGTTTAAGAAGGTTGCATCAAGGCCCGGGGATTTAGCTCAGTGCTTCCACCACATGCCTCGAAAGTTCAAGGTCCCGAGTTCGATCTTCCATACCCAAAATAAAAGGTTACATCCAAAATTATTTTAAAATCTACACATTTCCAGTTAGATTTATAAATGCATAGACTCTGTTCTCCAGTGATGCAAATTAACAAATACTCAATAATGATGTGTGTTTGCACATACCTGCACACACATGTGTGTCTGTATATTCCTCCATTATTTACATGTCATCTGTCTTTTCTATATTTCTTTGCCTATATTAAATATCAGACTTTATATAATTACTGTTTAAATTTTTATCAGAATATTCAGCTTACTTTACATGAGAATAGCTCATTTAAAATTACATTTTTTACGATTTAAAGAAAAGACAGATCATTAACATATTGTAAATGTATTTTAATTCCAAGAGATATTCCTACTTCAAGAATGGAAATGGATGTTATTTTATATATTTCTTAATTGTACTGTTTTATTGTTCTAAACAAATATGATTTCAATATTGCTTGGATAACAAGCTTTAGTCAGTTGTATTTCTAACTGATGGCAGGCAAATCAGTCAGAGAATCTCTCAATGCTGCAGCTTAAATTTTCTGAGGAACAAAGCCAAATGACTATAGAAATATAAAGTTGTGTCTCTGTGGAAATGTCAAGTATTAATATCACAGTAAGTGAGAAAGGAAGAATATGGAGATGGAACAACTGATGAAAACTAAGCCCCCAGTTATAAGGAGACAGCAGAGCACTTAAGCAAAGTATTTGGAAAATGAATATCACTGGGGCATTTTGTAACTGATCCCTCTCCTGAAAGAAATTGGCCTTGATTTGCAACTCATATATTTTTATTTCTGGTACACTCTTCTTGTGTCAGTCTACCAAAAGAGCTATTCTACCTTTCTTTATAGTAAAGATAAATATTCCTGCTAATCCTCCTCTCTGCATAAAGACTTGAATAAAATAAAGCATATAAAAACAGTTTATAGAAGTAGGAAGAGCTTGATTCTCTTCTACCTTAAACTGTCTGCCTCCATTTCCTCACCAGAAAATGAGAGACTTGGACCGATTCCTACGGAGCTTCCCACATCTAAAAAACTCTGTTGTTCTTTTTGTGGAAAATGTATGTATTAACTCTATAATGAAAAATATTTCACCAGCATTGGTTCTTTGTCCTGGTATTTCCCACAAGTACTCTGCTTGCTGTTTCACTGACAAATCTGCAAGTATGTCTCCTCAGGTTATTGAACACAACAGCCTGTGGAGGGGCTTGTGTTGGCGTGTGATGTCTATCTTGAATAGTCATCTACTTAGTGCTTTTGTGGAAATATTATAGCCTTTTTAGTGTACTCTTTTGGAAAATGTAAAAGTTGTTTTGAAAAGTGGTTGTTGTAAACAGGAAAATGTATGAGGTTCTCATAGGCTACAATTATTTGTGCTTATAAAGGGGAGAGTTGTGTTTGTAATCCAAATTCATGCATGTGTTTATTGGTTGAAATGCACTGTGTAGCTTGTATATGTGTTGGGGATGGAATAATGAAGAAAACGAGCAACAAAGATGTTCCCCATAATTTTTTGGTGATACTTATATTAAAATAAGTTTTAGTCTCTCTATATATGTTAGTAGACAACCTAAAGTAAAATGAGCAGCAGGTATAGAATTTCCTGAAAGTATACAAAAAGTAGGCCCATCATTTATCAGTGAATTCAGAGTTAACTATATTATGAAAATTCAGGACTTGACCATTTCCCCTGGAAGCTGTTTATCACTTGTTTGGAATATGTTACTATTTATAGATTTTCTTTCCATTATAGGAGAATGCAAATGTATGTCCTGTTAATTGATGGGGATGATATAATTACAATTTAACAATTTCCAGATGAGTTGGCCATGCTTAAATAATCGTAGCCAGTGGTCAGCACACTGAGAGCATGTTATTTAATTCAAAATTTGATTTTTTTACTACTGTATATATTATATAAAAGGTAAAGGAGAAGTAATTCTGTTAATTATAATTTATCTTTTGTGGAAAATATAGTACTTTTTAAAAAGGTTTGTTAATCTCAAAATAGCATAGGCCTTATGGTGCTATAGCCAGAAGGTTATTTTGTTGACAGTGACTATGCTCAGTGTTGAACTTTGTCATTCAGGAAGGAAATCAGAACCTTGTTAGAGCACTTCAGGCTCCTCATGGGACTTCCTGCTATGCTCCTTTTCTTAGTTGTTGAAGTGCTCTTTTTTTATTCTTGTTTCCTTTATCTTTAGTTTTAATTATTTTTAAAAATCTTGCCGGGGATTTAGCTCAGTGGTGCCTCCGCCTGCCTCGCAAGCGCAAGGTCGTGAGTTCATCCCCAGTACAAAAAAAAAAAATTTAATTCAATCCCCAGTACTAAAAAAAAAGTTTTTTGAGCACTACTTTATTTTAAGCATTTACTACATGTCCAATTTGTAAATGAAATCTTAACTATAATAAGTATATCAAATAAAGGGGGTGTAGTTCACAGCTTTATTTTTATATGTTAACATTTGTAAGTATATGTGGTAACTTTTAAAATCTTTTCATTATCTACTATGAAATTAGAACTTATTTAGGTCCTACCATTGAAAGAATTGCTTTCAAGTGTAGGTAAAAATCAATTTGTATAATATTGGAAGAGATTAATTTCAAAAGAATGGCTGTTAATAAATGATTTATCACTTTCTTTTGGGTTTGAAGTTTAAAAAAAAAACAATATAAAATCACACTAATATTTGTAGCACCATGAAATTTGCTCAGCAAAGTCTTACGATTGCTAAAGTTTTCTATACTCTAATCTAGTAGAAACTTGTTTGCTTTTTCTGTAGGAAAAACAAACAAAATTCTTAGGAAATATTTTTTGAAACATTATTTCCTTTTAAAATATATTTTTCTAATCTTGTGTTACATTTTCTGTTATACTATATTTTTAGTAATTTGGTAAAAGTATTAATTGAATATGAAAGAGAGAAGTAAAGTTGGTTGTTTCCTTCTTATAAAAATCTCATATTATTTTTTCTTATGAAATCCAGGAGATGTAGTGACAGGAAGCGATGCTCAGCTTTCTGTTCCTGCCCAGACTCTAACTGACCTCCAAGGTACAGTTACCATAGCAACATAGCCAGCCCGCCCCCCCCCCCCAGTCTCTTAGTCTTTCTCTTTCTCTCTTCCTCCTTCTCTCCCTCCATCCCTCCCTACCTTCTTCTCTCCAGACTTCCTTACAGTGTTAACATTGCCTGTTCTGCTTTTCCTGTTGCCGGCACTCCATTCATTGTTTATCAGTCCACTACCATTGTTCAGCCACTGAGTGGCACTGTTGTGCCTTGGTGATGTGGGTTTTCTAGTAAGTGTGCACAAGCTTCTTACAAAGTGTGGTTCACCATATATTTTGTAGTTTTTTAATTGAACATTATCCTTTATAGAGTAGCTGACAGCAAGGTGTTCTTTTTGTTGCAAAGGTTCTCTGTGACAGCATTTGACAAATTAATTCTGATTAAATAATTTATGTGCTATGATTTGTCTGAGGTACTTATATTTTACCTAAAAGAATTACAACTTGATTTTGAAATGTTTTTAAGTAGAGTCTTCATACCACATTAACACAAATTAAAATATTATATGGCAAATATCTATGTCAGAAATAGCCAGTGTTTTAAAATAAAAACCATTTTCATATATCCATTTTCTCAAAATGTAAAAAACATAGTTTAAGAAATACAAAAAAAGTCGTAATCCATTTTCAGCTCTTCCTGTGGAATTTTTAAAAATACAAATATTTAAATTTGCTGTATTAATCTTTTGACATGCAATATTTTAGATGAAGTATGCCAGAGAGAGGATTTCTTGCTAAATGGAATCCTTGAGTAACTTAAAGAATCTTACATTCAGATTCAGACTAAAATGATAACAATATAGTCTGTTAACTAAAATTTGTATCATGTTTCCTTTAATTTAAAGTAGCCACATGATATAACCAATGCTAGTAGTATTAAATGCTGTTCTGATTGTGATATGTCCTCATAATACTAATGCTTTTTTAAATAAGTTAACAGAAAAGAATGGATTGTAATTAGCAGATAATTGATGGCAACAGAACAATGTGCTCTCTCTTCTATATTTAGTTCTGTGATTCACAGGTAGTTTCTGGCTGTATTCTGGTAATTGAACCAGATGAGCATTAAGGGCTTTTCTAGCTCAGGAATTCCATGAAGAACTCTTCATTCTTCTTGGTGTCTGTTAAGAGATCGATATAATAAAGGGTGGAAGTAGCATGAGCAATAGGAAAGATCAATATCTCCATATGATTTCTCTTTAGAGAAATTTTTGTCAGTTTAGATAGATAATCAGGGTGATCACAATGTGGAGAAAATTCACAGGAGTTAAATTTGTTCCCTGAAATTAAATTATGAGCCCCACAGACAACTTTTAAACAAGCTTGCTGTTATCCCAACTTTTATTTCTCTGGAAGCCATGGACTATGGAGCCAATTTATACCTATAAAAAAAGAAAGCCTAGGGTTGACATGCTCATTCTGACTTCTATGCTGTTGCTCAATCCATTTCTTTTTTTTCCACAGACCAGAACCACATGAAAAATATTACTCAAACTTTGAAGAGAAAGGTTATATCATTTTTGTTGAAATAACCTGTTATATAAGTAGAATCATCTCATACATTTATTCAGCAAATATTTATTGAGTACATTCTGTATTTCAAGCTCTGTTTTCATTGGTCACTGGGCTTTCCCTACAGATTCACCAGCTTGCTTAAACATTACCTTTGCTTTAAAGGACCCAGTTAAACCTGCATAATAAGAAACCAGTTCTTTTCTGAATACTCTGCTCAGAATGCCTCTACTTCCTTATTCTGACAAGGATTGTATCAGTATGATAGGGGAGGGTTCCAGCTACTTTGAGATATGAGTCCCAAATAAATAGCTCTCAGTCTATGATGATAACTTTAACATGGGATAATGAGATGATACCTACCTTGATTTGTCACTGTGTTTTCCTCAGCATATTTCCTGAAGAGTGCCAGAAAGCAAGGAGAAGTACACCAAAACAGTGGTGGCAACAAAAAATATAGCTATGTATGCTTTATAGGATCAATAATATTAAAAGAGAATTTCATCAGACATGCCAAACCAATTATAGTCCCCTATTTTGAGGAAATTCAACTATTTAGACTTGTTCAAGTACCTTTTTTCAAATATTAAAGAAATGAAGTAAATATTCATATTTTCAGTAATTCTTTGATTATATTTTTCCCCAGAGCTAGGGCCTCACACACACTAGGCAAGTGCTTTACCACTGAGCTATACCCCCAGGCCAGTTCTTTGATTATATATAGTTTTTGTTAATGAGCTTTTATATATGTGTCTTTGTCATTTAACATACCATAGTTAGGGCCGGGGATTTGGCTCAGTGGCTCCTAGCCTGCCTGGCAAGTGCAAGGTCCAGAGTTCATTATCTGGTACTCAAAAAACAAAAAACAACAACAATAACATATGATAGTTATATGAATTTTAATTTTTTTAAGAAAAACCTAATATAAAATGTGATTTCACAATTTAGGTCAATAAGTAATTTTTAGAAAAGTATTGGAAAGTTCTATTTTAGGTCTGTAGAGTAGGTTGCAATCACCCAAAAAAGTGCTACAGCAGAATTTGATTTTTGAAAATTTAACTTCCAGGGTTTCTTTAGAATTGGTTTGTGTTTCTTAAGTAATTTTCATGAACATCTCTAAAATGTATGGTTTTGCATATATATATTGTGGATATGAATATACACACATACACATAAAAAATCATTTTAACACTTGTCAGGTGTTTTTTTAAATATATAAAACAGGAGAGAAAGTTACTCTCCTTGCCCAGATAACTACTGTTGACATTCTGAAGGTAAAACTAAAACATATAACACTTGACAATCCAAATTTGATTAAAGGTACTAAATGAAAAAGGGAGAAAGCCCTCCTTTTTCTCCTCCTACTTTTTCTGCCACCTCTTTTCTACAAGGATAACCATTGTTAAATTTCTTATAATTTCTTTCAGAAAAAAATACATTTTGAGAAATATATATTTTAAGAAAAATACGCATGGTGAAATAATGTGAGAGTCATGATAATTTGGTAAGAGCTTACTTATTTGGAGGTGACTTCCTTTCTAGATCTTTAAGAAGAAAGTACAACAGAAATATACCATTGCAGATGACAAGCAGAAAATGGTAGGCCAACAGGAAAGAGGTCATATCAACTTAGAACAGGACGCAATAATGACAACTTTTAAAAAGATACTAGGTATCAAAATATATGATGAACTTTTCAAAATTTATTGCAGTAAGAGACACTTCACCATTAATCTTTCCAAAAATATTCCCCCTCACTTTGAGCACACTTGTCCCCTTCATTCTGGCCACTTTCTGAAAGCAGTTCTGGATGTTTTCTTTCATGAATGCCATTATGAAATGTTATCAAACGTAGTAGATGCTTGTGCCCAGTACCATCCATCGAAAGGCAGGTTCATAAAAGCATTACTGTGTGACCTTACCCACTTTATTCACCAGATCTGACACCATGCAACTTCCTTCTCTTACCCAAAGTCAAAATGACCATAAAAAATAAATGCTTTGAGTTGATTTAAGACATCGAGGCAGCCAGGACAGTACAACTAAAGACACAAAAGAGGTGTTCCAGAATTGCTTTAGAAAATGGCAAAATTGATGGGATGAGTGTGTTCAAAGCAAGGAGGAATATTTTGGGGGGAGTTGGTCACAGTCTGTCTTACTGTACTAATTTTTTAAATTTAACATTCACCTTATTTTTAGATCATACCTCATAGTTTCTTCTCACAAGAGTAAGGAAATAGTCTAAAAACGAGACATTCCTGTAGATGACACTCTTTTGGCCACTCAGGTTGTTGAAAAAGTGGTGGTCCTAAAGCAGAACAAATACTTACCTTATGTTCATTATACTCTCTGTGAGGCAAAGGAATATATTATATGTAGAATGAATTTTGGGAAGCATGAATTTGCTAGAAAATAAATTTTTGCAGAATATCTTTTCCAAAAGACACTAAATGAGTTGTTTTTGGAGTAAGAACAAAGTCAGACTTTGCCCTTTACTTCCAAAGGGGTCATTCCATATTTCTTTAATCTAATTTTGGGTCACATTTACTACAGCCTATGTGGCAGAGTCCTCATTAGGGAGGTTGCATGGTAAAGTTTTGACCAAGATGGGCTCTGTAGTCCAGCCTGGGTTTGAACCCTAACTCCATCACTGCTTTGCTGGTTACTTAACCTCTTGTTTGTAAAGAAGACAATAAGATCACCATTTGTTGTGGATGTTATCCCAGCACCTGCGCAATAAGCAATCTAAACTGCTGCCTGTTTGGGTAGTGGTGGTGATGCCCACACCCTTATATGCTTTCCTCTGGTTTTTAGAATAAAATCATGAAGGAGCTCTTCCAACACCTCCATCTGTTCTTAATTATCACTTCCAATATTCTAAAAAAAAAACAAAACCCAAGTTTACATGAAGTACTCAGTCTTAACAGTGCTTGACCTCTGTAATCAGGCTAACCCAAGTATATTCTGAGGTATTTAAGTACAACCTGCTTCTAGTCAGTCTTGTGACACCAATATATATGTCTTTAAGGAATAGACATCATCCTTTTTGTCACCCAAATGTATGAGGTAACAGATGATTACTTGCTAAGGCCTCAGATGCTCATATTGAAATCGAGTAAAGTTGTATTGCTATGGCCACAGCATTGAGCTTCACAGGCTTTTCCTTCTTTTTTTTTGGTACTGGAGATCGAACTTGGGACCTTGTGCTTGGGAGGCAGGCGCCGGAACCACTGAGCTAAATCCCCACCCCGGCTTTTCCTTTCTGTTCCTCTGGGCTGTGCCTTCCCACCAAGGCCCCCTAGACTTCCTAGCCTCTTGAATATCTTGCCTTTGAGGGTCCAGGGTTCAAGTCTAAAGAGATCTCAGGTGTACCTGTATTCTGTCTCTCTGCTTAGGAATTCACTGTTCTTAGTTTTCATTGAGTTTTTATGTGAAAAAAGCCCTGAAATAATTATTCATGGGACATTTTAAGAGCTTAATGTGTATTATTTCCCCTTCCTTCTTCTTTCCCTCCCACCCATTTGCATTCAGGGTTCCTGACTAGTCAGCTTAATCTCTTGACAAAAACCCCCATTGACAGGGAGCACATCTGACCCAAGAGAATGAAGGAAGGATATAATATACTTAGACATAGCTGTGTCCAATCCACATAGTATCTTTGTGCAAATTAGAACCAAAACACAGCCCACACCAGGGCACACGACTTGATAAGGAGAATGTAGCCTAGATTTCAGGCTTTGTGTCAGATAGTCATAAGAAGTAGGTATGAGTTTTGTGCCTAGAGCTGGTTGCCCAAAGTCTGTGGGAGATCATGGACATTTGCAGCCAATCCCACTGGGAAAAGTCCCACCAAAAGAAGAGTCAGAGAATAGTCCTGTAATCCTCTAAACCAAAAAAAAAAAACACCAAAACCCAAAAATTGCATATTAAACTGCCTATTCTAAATCTGGAAGTCACCATTGTGCCTTCCATTAGAAATGTTTTGTGTCTTCTGACAGCACACTAAACCCCTTACGTTATTCACTCAGAAACAGCAACTTGTAGGTGAGAACTGCAGCATATGGACAGCAAGTGACTTGTTCAAGGCTACAGGACTAGATACCAACTGAGCTCAAACCCAAACATAGTGTACCTGACCCATCAGGTATTGGTATGACAAATTCTACCTTGTAAACATCTCAAATCTACTATCATAGCTGTAGTTAAGCCTTTATAATTTTCTGCTTGGGCCAGTGTAATACATGTCAATTAATCAATCCCCTATAATTCTCATGCTACTTTCCTGCTTAAAATCTGTAACTCCCATCATCTTTTATTGAAATAAAGGGAAGGCTCTGTAACACGACAGCAGCTCCTCTGGCTGACCCTGTTTTTATAGCTTCATCATCCCTCGCCTTTCTTCCCCAAGACTGGGTAACTGGGGGTAAACTAAGCTCATGCTTATGATACTAGCAACTTATAGAAAGAATTTGATATTTGATCACACACACAGCCATTGAAATATCACATGAATACAAAGCAGTGTAGCATTTTGTTGAACTTAATAATATTTTATAATTTGGTATTGGTGTTAGTTTGAATTACATGTTGATGGCAGGGAGCACTAAGCATTTTAATGAGGCTCTGGATAAGCTAGGTGTTCCCAGTATCTAAATGCCTTTGTAAATGTTATACTGTCTGCCAGAAGTGACACTTCCTGAACTACCACTACCACCACACTCTCCTCCTTCGATTTTAAGATTTTACTCACATCTCTAATTATCTCAGACAAGATTGGATACTCCCATTTTTGTGCTCCTAAAGACACTCCTTTTTTTGCTCCTAAAATGTGTTGTTTGTACCTTTCTGTTTGTTTTTAATCATCTGAGGTTGTAGGATATTGTATGTACAAGTCTATACTTCCCTTGTGCAATTAATTTGAGAGATTAAGAGCTTCTCATGTGGTCTTCTGCCCATCCCAGTGTTTGACAGAGCTTTCTATAGGCATCTCATAAAGTCTGTACATGGAGCTTGTTCCCTGATGGTTGGTTATGAATGGAAGATTACATGCATGAGGGAAAAAAGAATCAAGATACATTATGTACAGGTACAAATTTCCTATGATGAATTTGATCAAAGAGTACCAAGAAAATTAATTTTAAAAAGCATTAAAAATGCATCCACAACTGAGATGGCTTAGGAGTAACCCAAATTAGTATATTTCAGAATACTTTACAGAATAAAATAATTTTAAAGATTTGTCTTAGGTCAGAAATCCTGAGAACCAAACTGTGAAACACAAATCTATGAGTTGAAAAGATTTTTGGTTGAGTACTCTCAGTATTAGGACCTAGGGAATGAAAGAAGTAGTGATGGAGTAGGGATGTAGGTTCAATCCCCAGTACTGCAAAGAAACACACACAGGCACTCTCTCACTTGTTGGTTACAAACTTGCTAAGAATACCTACCCCTCAGCTTAGGAGCTATCAGGTGAAGCATGAATGAAGCCTCATCCATTTACCCCAGCGACTCATACAAATGTGATCATATCCTGTGTATGCTGGACATAAACCAGGCAGGGAAGTCTGATAGTTCATTCTTCTGTCTCAAGCCAAGAATACTGGTACCTGGGCTTCTTAAAAGATCTCCAGAGGAAATACTTCATCATCCCCTTTGGGAACATGTTGTTCCAATGACTATTTTCCTCAGGTCTACTCTTTTGTTCCCAAAGAACACAAGAAGTTTCTGTAGTTAACAAACATTTTGTAGAGTTTTTATGTGAGATGTAGGCTAAGTTCTTTATTAATACTACCACTAATTTGAAACTTGATATTCAGAGATAAATTCTGATTAAGAACTGACCTTAGAATTATTACTGAAAAGGAAGTTTATTTAGCAGAATAATAGCTGCAAAAGAAACCTAAGGAAGTTATTGCTCCTCAAAGGAACAAACTGCTTTCGAATTCTTGTGTAGTATATACATATTCTCACATAGTAAATAATTGATAAGCTAATTTATTTAAGCAGACCTTCCAAAGATTTCTCCCCCTTATTTTGTTATAATAGTTATAGTAACCTTTATGTTGTGAAATATGTTTGGAAATACAGACTGTTCGTTTATACTTACACCATCCATTATAATATTTTCTAACTACATGTGGCTGTTGAGCACTTGAAATCTATACCACAGGTATAAAATACACTCTGAATTTGAAGGCTTAATGTGAAAAAAATAAAATGTCAAAAAATTTTTGACGGCACATTGGAATGATAATAGTTTAGATATATGGAGTTAAAATATTAAAATTAACTTCATCTTTCTTTACTTCTTAAATGTGAATGCTAGACAGTTTAAAACCAAATGTGGCTTATATGATACGCCATCAAGCAGCACTCTACGTACAGCTTTCTTCAGACATTCCAGACTGGACTTCAGCATACCTTTGTTGTTATCCCACAACATGATGCCACAGGGCTAGCTCTTCCCAACAGGTGAAGCTAGTACCATAGTCCCTGCCCTTAGCAATATGAGCCTTTGTAGCTTTGAAAGAGGGAGGCCTAACCAACTATTTTCTATTGCTAAAAAACAAAAAAAACTCAAAATCCTAAAAATTCTTCCTCCCCCAGCTTCATTCTGAATTAATAGTTCTTTGGGTTTTTTTTTTTTCTTTTGGAGTCACACTCCAGGTTTCAGAAGTGTAATTGTATATATAGGCATGGTCCTTAAGTTTGGACAAATCTGGGTTTAACTTGTGATGCCACTATCTGTATGTGTAACTCTATGTCCTTGGACAAATGAATTAAATTCTCTCTCTTAATTTTTTCACATGTAACTATCTCACAAAATCACTAGAATTAGATGAAATATACGTGCAGAGGCCTAGAAATACACCTAGTGTATGTATACTGCATATGACGTATTCTAATTTTCTGATTTCTTCTTTGGTTAGGCAATTAGGGAAATATGTATATAGGAACACTGGAGACAAATTGAATAGTATTCAGCTACTGTGCCTTTAAAATCTAGAATTAAATAAAAAGTTTCCTGGTTTTATTATAATTTAATCATGTAAACAATCGATATATACAAACTAGGATAGCGTCTTAAATTTTTTCTTTGATAATGTTATAATTTATTTAAATGGAAAGATTTCCTACAATTCTATTGTAATAGAATTTTACTTAGGTTACAAATTTTATACAAATGTAGATATACATGGATATATAATGCATGCTCCCTACCTTATTTCAGAAAATAATCCAGGCAACTAAAATTTTATAGGATTTGATAGATATAACTGCTAACAATGTTTTTTTCATTTTGGAAGAAAATTGAAATAAAAATTATAATAGTTCCCCAGATTTGAAATTCTTCCAAGAGTGTAATAAAATTTAAATGATTCTACCTGAAGTTTTAGATTAATTCAGAATTTGAAGTATAATGGCAAATACTGGAAGTCTAGAAATCATAAGTAGAGTATAACAGTCAAAGGAATAATAAAGAAAATTTCCCAGAGCTAAAGAAATGCTTTGGCCAGGAGATTGAAAAAGATCTGACAAGTAGGCCGAATGTAAAAAAGACCCATCCCTAAGAATTTCACAGAAAGCTTTCAGAACTTCAAGGATAAGGAGGAAACTCCTTTTTCCAAAAAGACCAAAAAAATAAACAACAAAACCCAAAGTTTGTTTATAAGATAATCGTCATTAAATTTCTCATTAGTAGAACTGAGGGCCTGGATACGTTTGTGTTTATTTTCAAATTTCTGTCAGAAAATTACGTTGAACTATAATTTTACTCTCAAGCAAATTAACATTCAAATGGGAAGATAAAATATCTGGAGATATGCAAGAATTCAGGTCTACCTGCAGGCCCCCTTTCCTCCCACTCTCAAGTATTTATTTTATATACACATTCCACAACTTAATAAATGTAGAATGACTTTTTAAATAACTCTTGGATTAACAGTGAAATAGAAAACCAAAATTCAAATGTTTTAGATAATGCTTGAAAATTTTCCAAATATCACCCTGAGAAAGTGAGATAAAATTGTATTCAGAGGAAGTATAATTACTAGAAAATAAAACAGTAAATTATCTAAAGTATACAATTCAAGAAGCTAGAAAAAGAACATCAAGACATACCTTAAGAAAGGAAAGGGATCCATAAGGATAAAAGAAGAGATTAACAACATATTAAAACAGATTTTGTCAGTGAAACCATAGTATACTTCTTTAAAACAGTGAAGTAATCTCATATTCAGTAAGCTTGATCCAGAATGAATGAAAAAAATGTTAACATGTACAAAATAAGAATTATAATACAACTAAAGATACAGAAGAAGAGTGATTTTAAAAAATGTAGGAGTACTGTATACAATTTTGTAAATTGGAAATCTGGACAAAGTTTTCTGTTGCTGTCAAAAAATTACCATAAATTTAGTGGTTTAACAATACAAATGTACTATTTAAAGGTTACATAGGTCAGAATTCTGACATAGGTCTCACCAGGCTAGAGTCCAGGTGTCAAGAGGCTCTAGAGGAGCTTTTTTGCAACATCGGCAGAATTCTATTCACTGTAAGCATAGGATAAAAGTCCCCTTTTCCTCGTTGACTGTTAATTGAGGATTCTTCTCAGCTTCTAGAACATTTGTGGGCTCATGACCCTTTTTTTCCATCTGCAAAGCTAGCAATGCTAGGTCAAGTCCCTCTCATGCTTCAACTGACTTCTTTTTCTTCCTTATTCAAATCTCTGAGTCACTATTCTGCCTTCTTCTAAGATTGGCCAACCATGATAACCCAGATATTTTCTTTAACATTAATTATATCTTTAACCTTAATGAGACCTCCAAAGTCTCTTTTGCCTTGTATGGTAATATTTTCGTAAACTCCGGGAATTAAGGGCATAGGCATTATTCTGACTGTCATGTACATGGCTTTTTTTTTTTTTTTAAGGAAGATATAATCCAATAGCAATCAACCCAGGAAGTAGTAGAAAAACTTAATAGGAGGGGGGAAAAAAAGGAAAATCCAAAAAGTCATCATAATAATGCCCTTTAAAAGTCACTAGTCCCATTAAGTTGTATAGGTAGATAATCCAAATCTTGAAGGGACAGATAAATTCTGTTATATAAACTTAGAAAAAGATGGAATTTTTATTTTGTGAAAACCCATGTTCTTGTAAATCAAAGTACTTTGGCTTCTTAGATTTATCTTTTGTTCTGTGGGCTTTTAAAACTAATTTTAAATTCAAAGTTGAATAGACATTCCTATTGTTTTAGATGTATCTTCCATCACCTCCAAAGGCAGTTAAAGCTATTGCCTTAAGCAGAGGAGCAGTGAAAAATTCATGAGAGGAGAAAATGAAAAACTTAGGTTTATAATAAATACCTAAATTATATCTCAGTATTCATCTTAGGGTAAGAAATGCCTTCCTAAGCAGGACACTGAAAACAGAAGCCATAAAAGAAAGCCATCTCATTAAGAACAGCAAGCTTTGTTACACTTTAACACAGCAGCATCTTTGTTGACAGTGTGAATAAAGGTGTATCATGATCATCATTCATTTTTTCTAATACTTTTGCTTATATTCTGTCTTTCTTAGTACATGTTTGCAGTATTAAAAGTAATAGATTCAGTAGCTTAATGAAAGTCTCTGATATTTTAACTGCTACTTAATTTTTCTTACAGGACAAAGTTCTAAAAACATCAGTTCATCTCCAAGCATTGAAAGTTTGCCTGGGGGAAGAGAATTTATGGGCTCTCCACCTTCATCTGCTACTAAAAAAGATTCTTTTTTTAGCAACATCTCACGTTCCCGCTCCCATAGCAAAACTATGGGCAGAAAAGAATCTGTAAGTATTTAAAGACAGTCTGTTTTTTATCCTTCATTTTCCTCTGAAGTACTGCATTTATGAAAGTACCTAAAGTTTTTCAAATTTTATAGAACTTCTTATGGGCTACAACAAATCATTTTATCAAAAGTATATTAATTTGATCATTCAAATTAACTACTATTTTAAGGCTATGATCTGTATTAAATAGAAAAAAAAGCATTAACTTAAATAGGTTTAATCTTTCCAAAATTCCCAATCCTTTGGTCCTCTACCTTTTGGCCAAAGTCTATGATTTTTTTCTAAAAGTTTCTAATAATATGCAAACATTTCTAATAACATACAAATGAATAATTATACTACCTGAAATAAGCTGAGCTGATTTTTCCATTTTAAGTATTTCTTGAAAATTAAAAAGTGATTTTACCATTTATTTTTAAAATATATGTAAACTATATTCATGGAATGGTGTTTTGATAGTTGCACCATAAAGATTATTTGTACAGTATGTATTTCTCAAAAGAACATATCTAAAAAAATCAACTACCATATTATATCTAGTTCAACACCTCATTCTAATATAAATATAAATATGAAGAACTAATTTGCCTCCCAGAAAAGGATAAAATGTAAAAGTAATACAAAATCTAGCTAGAGCTGAAATGATCCTAAAGTAGAAAAATAGCTATATAACCTTAGAATGATAATTTTTTAAGGTGCATGGAATAAGTGATACCATTATATCTGTCTGTATGACTTTGGATTTTCTTGAGTAAGACAGCCAGCTTCCTGGTGTTTCAATTACCTCTGCAAATTGAAAAATACGCAGCTACACAATGTATAATGATGGGGATATGTTCTGAGAAGTGCATTCTTTAGTCATTTTGTTGTTGTGTGAACACCGTGGCATGTACTTTCACAAACTCAACTGCAGTATAACTAGGTGATATAATCTTATGGGACAGTTGTCATATATGTGATCTGTCTTTTGAACAAAGCATCATTATGTAGCACATGAATGTACTTTGCTCTCTGGAAGGAAAGAGTTAACTATTTTAGGCTCTTTTAGGGTCCCACTCATTGTGTAGGAACTGTGTGATTCTATAATTTATAGAAGGGCAGAATGGAACTTTAATTTACAGATGGCGCCTAAAGGTAGTTAAAGATAAACCCTCAAAGAATAAGAAAACATAAGAGAAGACAGCAGCAACAAATTTAGTTAATTGGAAATAAGGTTGCATTGATAACTAAGCAACACCAGAAATCTGAACCATGAGTCAGCAGTAGGTAAAATCCAAGAAGCAACTTGATTTACCCTGTATTCTTACTGCAGAAGCCTGGGAACTGGGAATGAGGATGAAGGTACACCCGAAGATAGAATTGGTTGAAGTTTTTGTTGTGGTTCTTGTTTCAAGAATTAGATTGTTTTTCCCACTCTAGCAGAAGACTATACGTTTAATTTTCAAAAAATGTGTAAAAAAAAAAATGTCTGTGGACTGAGACATCAGGAATATACTACTCTGAGACTTCCCTGCTGGAAAAGGAGTGATGAATATATTAAAATGCTAAATATGAGGACTTCCTTGCCAACCTCATCTTCTTTCCAGAGTACCAGAAAATATATATATATATATATGGAGAGAGAGAGAGAGAGAGATATCACCAGGCAGGAGATTGGAGGGGTTTTCTTTGGGCAAAAGATACACACAAACACACATACACATGCCCGCAACGCTCCGCAAACATAATGGCCTTAACCACTAGATCATCTTACAATGGACCCAATCATTAACAAGCCCCATACAAACCCAGAACTTCCTCTTAGCTTTATAGTTCACACAGTTTTGTATGTGCAAGACAGCTAAGAATCATCAGCCACTTGTAAAGAGTGTATGGTAATGAAAGACAAATACAAATAGAACAAAGCAAGTAGGAAGAAACAAAACTATTTAGGGGAAGAAAACTTCAGAAAAAAATATATTCAGTTATCTCTCAGTATTTAAGGGGGATTGGTTCAAGGACCTCTCCACTGACACTAAAATCTGTGAATGTTCAAGTTCCTCTAGAAAATGCTGTATTTGCATATAACCTGTGCACATCCTTCTATATTCTTTAAATCATCTCTAGATTACTTTTGATACCTAATACAATGTAAAAGCTATGTAAGTAATTATACTTTATTGTTTAGGGAATCATGACAAGAAAAAAATATTTTCAAGTGGCAGTTGGTTAAATCCACAGATATGGAGAGCTGACTGTAATTCTTTCAGAGAGGGGTAAAGGGGGATAGTAAAATTAATATATGATATCCAAAATGTAAAGCTCAGAATTCATTGGAAGAGTTGGAAGATAAAATTAAAGAAAGTTCCCCAGAAAACAGAATATAAGACAAAAAAATATGAAACTTAATTGACCTAAGAGGTTGAACTTTTATAGGAGTTCCAGAGAGAATAGAGGAAAAAAAGGGGAGGAAATAAAACATATAATGCCACTAATAAAAGACCTGAATCTGAAGATTCTACAGCTACAGTTGAAAATGGATCTGAATTATTGATAGCTTTATAAAGACTTTTTAAAAAAGACAATTAGTAATCCCAAAGAAAAACAAAGTATGTATAGGGAAAGAAAGGTTATGTTAACCCATATAACTAAGCTGTAACTGGAATTTACATAGACGTTATTTTGTCAGCCTATTGACTATCAATCTAGTCAAAATCATGTTCTAACTATTGAGAAGGTACACTGTGTGAGCTGTAAGTTTATATAGAAGATGAGGGAACAGGTGAGTGGTAGGCAGTTGACCTAAAACTCCTTCCTCCCATAATGAGGAATCAATGGAGAATACTCAGGAAAAATTAAGAAGTAGCAATATAAGCTAGAGGTATAGTGGTGGAAAACAAAACCAGACTGTAAAAGAACTGAAAATGCTTGCTTCTGGGAAGCAGAAAGTGGAGGGTGGAGTTGTGGGAACTGTGGTTCATAACGAACTTTGTAGAATCGTTTGAGTCTTCAAATGTTCATATATAACTTAGATTTAAAAGAACAACTAAAAATTACAACAAAAATAGAATGCATTGGCTATTAGAAGAGGACAATTATCTGTACAAAGAACATGTATCTGAAAAGCCAGAATAAGGAAATAAATAGGAAAGGCATATGGAGACATGTTTAATTTGCATTTTATTATATTTTGGTACCATAGATATTAATCTACATTATCAGTTAATTCTCTTGATGATGATACTATAACTTAAAACTGAAAAGTTCATCAAAAATAAAAATAGAGTAAGTTTAATTTCCTACATACATGAACATGAGTTATCATTCACAACTTATATCCGCTAACTTGTGTGAGGAAGTAGACATATTTTTTTTTAAGTTCATGGTTTTCTAAGTGATACAGTAGTTTTATTTAATGAAATAATGTATGGTAGTAATGTACGGTACTCATTGCTCTTCAGCATTATGCCTTCTTGTTCTCTTTGATTTGTCAGAGTCATATGACTAGCTCTATCCAGTGAATTTTAAGTGGAGGTGCCACCACAAAACCCTCCACAAGTATCTTTCTCTCTGGTAGAATGAGCAGAGCCTACCTGCTAACCCAGGAAGTACAACCTGAAGTAAGAGAAGTCAGCTTTCTAAACTTTTGAGACTGATGGTTATCACAGTCTAACAGTACACAGTTGGAAAATGCTCAGGCCCACAGCTGGGTATCTTTCTTCCATGGGAGCTACCTATTACCAACAAAGTAGAGCCTATAACTGGGTACCTACCATCCCTGGGTCCACTTTGTTTTTGTTTCCAGGCCAGTTTGGTGTGAGACACAGATTATCTGTGTCCTCAAAAAAGCTCAAGATTGTTTTCATTAAAGTCATCTTCATCAGATTCTCACAGAAATTAAAGCAAAGACATCTCTTACTTTGGGCCCTCTGTGCCTGAAACTATATGACATTTTCAGTTTTTAAAATACAGTTCATCTTTTAAAGTGGCCCAGCATCAAGAGATTGTTGATGTTAATTAGCAAAAGCTAAAATAGGAATTGAAAAGAGACATAAAGCCAAAGATAAGCTAGTTGTAGCTTACAACTAGCTTATCTTTGTGTGGTGAAATCTGCATGTAATGGTGTTTTGAAAATGATTTTCAAAATAAGTATAGGTGTGATATATCCTATACATTCATCCCATTTATGTTGTAGAACTTGTTTCCCTTTCAATATTGCTTGTTTATCATATAAAAGCTTTCTGTAACCCATAAGCTATCTTTTTTAGAAGAAGATATATCATACTTCTGTCAATACCATTGATTAGCTATATAATAAAAGAAAGCAAAATTCAGCTAAATATTTAAAGAGGTAGTAAATTAAGCCTTGTGCAGATATTTATAAAAGACATCATTATGCTTCTTTACTGAAATGTGAACAAAGTAGTAGAAAGTTTTAAAAATGAACTTGACTACTATCAATAGTACCATTGTTTTGAGGGTTGGTATTTACTCACAAAGTTAATTTTTCTTCTGTCTTGTTTCCCAAAAGAGCTGTTAGGACTCACTTAATTCAGACAAGCTTTGATTAAGGCCTGATTTGTTTTGTCTTAAAGAAAAATTTTATTTGAAACTTAAGTGCGGTTAATTTTTATGCTTTATTTTGCATGAAAATATAAATGGCACCCAATACTTAATCTACCTAGTTGGTCATTTATCTGACTGTTAAATAGATTTTTACTTGTTTTAGCACTGTTAGTCGTATTTTATGATTATTGCCAAATTGTTTTCTAGGAATATCTTTGCTAATGCTAAAGGTACAGAAAATAATGAATATAAGAAAAACTTTAAAATTTATTCATTTGAATTAGCTGTAATATTTAAAGTACATGACCCAACAAAAATTTGTTCATGTTTTTTAATTTCTGACAAACTACAAGACATCTTTCTATTCATTGTGATAACTACATACCGATTTCCAGAAGTCTATCCATGGTTCAAAATCTTTTATAAATAATAGGAAATTTTTTTTTAAATGAACTAGCAATTCCTACATAAAATGGGGTGCAAATACCCACCAGCTGAGTGTTGATAGCACTACTGAGGAGAGCTTACCCTGTGTGTTTATAACCCAGAACACACTCCTCTTTACCCTTTGGTGGTTTGAACATATACAATGGTCATACTAATAGAATGGATGAAATTGAAAGCTGATATCTAGAAGTCATCTAATTATAGAATCTTTTTCAATTATTAATACATATATTTGTAATCTCATTTTATCAATGATATTAATGACAACTGAATTAAAATACAGTTCAGAAATACAGGCAAAAAATTCCTATAGGCTAGAATCATATTCAATTAAATGTGTCATTGATAACATTGACTTCCCTTCCCATTTAATGTATTTTTGTAATGAACAGATATAAAATAAATTTAGACATAGCAATTTTTCTAGCTTTCTTCCAAGTTTAATAGTAGGAATTTTAATGTAATGCCAAGTTAATTCAGATATTTGAAGCATGATAGTTTTAGTCCTTTGAACTTTGTTTACATCTGTCTGCCAATGAAATGGCTCAAGATGAGAGAGTTCCTTCCTTATATCTTCATCCTTTTGCCTCACCTAAACCACATAATTCCATTGCAACGAAATGTGAACAGCAAAGGAACATCATCAAGAGCTCTCTCTTCTCCATAACTCAGGACATGACATTTTAGCCTTTATCAAGTTTTACCACCAACTATTCAACTTCTCTATGTTCAGTAAATTTATTTTAAACCAAAAAATCCAGAGAGCCTATGAAAGCAGAATCACAGGAAATGGAGAGATGTACCTTAACTGTAATCCTATGTAAGGCATTGCCCTTTGAAGTGAGACACCTAGGCTTTCTTCATCGTTTGTCTTAATCTCCATCATCTCCATGACATGCAGAGATGCCAGATTGTACCCATGCTGAACACTGCCCCAGAGTCATACGCAATGGTTTGGAAAGAACTCAAGTGAAGCAATTAGATGTTTTTACAATGCCTGGCTAGAAATTCCTGTAGGCTTGAATCATGCTAAATTAAATGTGTCATTGATAACATTTACTTCCCTTCAATGACCTTTCTAAAAACTTGACATTTATATATTCTCTCGATGGCATCTTGCTTTGGAGACAGTCATTTGTGCCCTAAAGTACACATGTGCATGGTAAAGAAGGAAGGGAGGGCTTTGAATTATGCTGCACAGATGTAAGTCAGTCAAGGCCAGAAGCCAGATTATGGAGTCTGTAATGTTGTCTCCCTATTGCCTCCAGTGGTGCTCTCACCCTTTCCTACATACTGTCTTCCTGATTTTAAGTATTCTGTCCCTTCCATCTTGTCATTTATTCTTTAAAATACCTATGTTGTTTCCCAGGAAGTTACATTTTAATTCAAGGGGCTGACATTTTTAACAGAATGAAAGCCTTTGCTCTTGTCAGAGGAATTCTAGACCTGTTGAACAAAGCTGGAAGAGATTTGTATCAGTCAGATGACCTTCACTTTAGCCCTGAAACTTTAAGGTTAAGGAATACCTTTTTTGATTTTCTCATAACAAAGCTGATCTCCTATGCCCAGAGAATCAGTAGGAGGCTTATGCACCTTTATAGAAGCTTTCTCTTTCCCTGAATTTTGCTGTTTCTCCTCCCAGCTTTCTGTTACAAGATGCTCATGTGTTAGGAATCATACACCTGGAAGTATTTTGGGCTGTAGTAGGCGCCAAGAACCTCACAGCTGAAGCACTTGAGAAAGGAGAAAAAGAGGAGCCAAGACCGCTTTGTTCACTAAGCATCATACACACCCTGCTCTCTGGACTACATTACTCTGGAGAAGGGGCATTTTTTTTTCTCTCCAAAAAGGAAATACTCTGCAAGCCCTGCACGGAAAGGGAACGACCTTTCCCAATGAAATTAAAAGCATGTTTTGAGTTCATGAAGGCCCTAGCTTAGTGAAAAGGGAACTACAATTGTTCAGAAATTCAGGGCCTTTCTATCTTGTGGCGGTAATGATAAAATAAAAGTCAGGGATGGTGTGAAGAAAATGTATCACCATTAACATGAAGAACTAATAAGATAAGAAAAACACAAGAACAAAATTCAGTTCATTTAACCATAAGAATATTATCACACATTTACACAAAGACTTCTCCATTTATGCTTATTAATCCTCTTTATAAGGATGCCTATCATTTCAAATGCATCTGATTGACTTTGTTATATTTTATTTGATTAGCCTAGTGGACTTGGCTCATGTAAGCTTGACCTTGATATAGGGTAATTGTCTGTGAAATATAATTGGTCACAAAAAAATGTTTTAAATTTCTGAGAAAACAGTCAACAAGACCTTTCACAAACCTGACATTATGATGTGGTTGAAAGACTTTAAGTGCCTTGAATATATGAATCACCAAAAGATAATATAATCAAACTCCCAGAACATATTTATTATTTAAGCTGATAATGATTGTCCTTAGAATTTTACCAATTCTTTTATAATATTTTTGTACAGTTCTACCTATAGCCTTATAATTTCTAGTCAAAATGGCATTTTCCAAAGTTTCTTTAGTCAATAGATACAAATTTAATAATAGCAACTCATAGTATAATATTTGTAATAGACCCAAGAACAAATGGCTTTATGTTAAGGAGACTGGATTGTGGAGTATGATAGCTGACTTGCTGTTAGGAGGTGGGACCTGTTCAGAAGAGGTGGGTTACTGTGGGTATGACCTGGAGGGTTATGTTTCCCTTCCCAGCTCCTCCCTTGACTCTTTTTCCTGGACACCGTGACATAAGCAGCTATTTTTTTGCTCTGTCCCCCTCTGCCATGCTGTCCTACCTTAGAGCCACCAGACAATGGACTGAAACCTCTACAAACTGTGAGCCAAAATAAACCTCTCCTCCTCTAATTTGCTGGTGTTGGATATTGTATTCCAGCAATGAGGAAAGTAACTAAAACATAGTTTTACCCTTATATCCATCAGGCACCAGTGCCTGCTCCACAGCTGTGGGTTGGTTCAGGTTTACCTTGAGTGGAGGCTCCTGATTGCAGTGCCCTCTTGGGAAGGAAGACAACAGGGAATTTCAACACTACCTCCCACAGAGTGTTTCAGTCAGGTAGCACTTCTGACCAGTTAATTCTGAGTCCTGCCAAGGTGTCTTGACTAAAGCTTTTCTGTACCCAGTTACCTTTGTGGAAAAAATAATAATTTTTTTTGGTTGTCAGGAATGAATTCATCTTCATATGAACAGCCTTCTTCATATTACTCAGTTCTAAGGTGGCTTGTATGTTTCCAAAATCAGTGCTGTGTTATTGGGGTGAATGGGATTGGCACACAATACCCCATGAACTTTTATCAGTGACACATAAAGCAAGGTAAGAATAGCTTGTGAGTTAGTGTAAAGTGTAGAGAGTTATCTGAAATCAATGGATTTGGGTTATGGGGCTTAGGCCATTATGAACTGAAGTGATTGACAAGGTACATGCAGTATGTACATGAAGGTATTTCATGTATTCCTGGGTTCAGCTACATAGCATTCTGTAGTCACCTACATTTCTTAAGGATAAAATTGTGTATACGAAAATGTGAAATTCAAGTTATGTCAGTTCCTCCCTAATGTTCTTATTGGAACAAATTCACATGTTCAGAACAAGTGTCAGAACAGGACTGACTCTAATGACGTGCGTGTGGCTCCTGTTTATTTTGTTGGGGAAGTGAGAATATAGAAAGTTTATATACTGTATAATTTTTTGTTCTCATTTTAGTAAACTGTCCCACATTAATTGGAAATTTTAAACTACAGTAAATCCATTTTATTAATCCACATACATCCAGATGTCACAGTACCAACTTGCTCATTGTATATTTCTGACTCACAGTTTCTAACTCTCCATGAGAATTCTACTGGGGCCCCTTCTCCTTAGATAAACCTTTCAGTTTTGAGGCCTGGCCTGTAGGGCCCTTGATAACCTTGCTCTTTCCTGCCTTATCATAAGACCTCCCTCTAGCATCTCAGCCCCACAGGAATATGCACTGTTTAATTACCTTAAACCAAGCATGCTGTCTCATATTTCTGTGTTTCTTCCTCCACTGTCTCTTCTGACTAAATGATTTATAAGAACACAAAACTCTGAATTCATTCCAATGACAATCCAGGCACCTTGTGTTCGACATAAACTTGGGAAGCTTGCAGTACTTGGCGTAGATAGCCAGGTTTAGCTGCAGACTCCAGAGCCCCTCTCCAAACCTGAGAAGCAGTGTCTGGAGATGACAGTGTCCTACATGTTCTGCAGATGCTGCCTCTGCTTCAAATGGCAGAGATCTGCTTGTATTCACTTGTGAGCCTCTTACAGACACTGGTCTCTCTCCCTGTGTCCTCTGTGCCAGATCCTGTGTGTGGCCTTCAGTACAAGTTTAGGAATAAAAGAATGCCATTGAGCATTTTGTGTGCTATGCAAGTATTCACATGTATCAGGTTTTAGGTATTCTCTAGGGCCAGTGGCATTTACCTGCTATTTACAAAGCCTAATAGGAATTATTGTTATTTAGTGAGAGAGATGGGTTTCTATAAATTAGTTTGAGGCAAGAACTAACAGACGTGTGACCAGTATGTGGATAAACCAGGTAATTTTTCTTCTCATCTTTTTTTTAAGAAGTCTCAGAATTGATATTGCTCATGTTAAAAAGAGAAATATCAAAGTGATTCCAGCATTTGGTTCCCTTTACCAGTTGTAACATAAAATATTTCTTAAAGTATGCTTGATCCTCCAGTTGGATTTGCTGCAGGGTACAGGTTTTGTTTGCCTCTTGGGATATTATGGGAGTCAACCCAGAGAATGGTGGTTCAAGTGTCAGATTTCATCCTCACACTGGTCAATTAGATTGGCCATAGAAAAACAGCCTTGGCCAAGACCCTTCTCTTTGGGTCAGCCATTGTGCAGACACACTTTTGGTGCCAGGAACAGCAAAGGAAAGCTCACAAATTGTTTCACCCAACCAGCTGAGAAACTTAGCTGGAGGCCCTGATGCTAGCAAGGTGGTTTCTTCAACTGGTCTGATCATGCGTGAGTGGAGAGGGAAACTCTTCTGAAATAGAGTAACATCTGTACTAATTGGCTTGGTGGAAGAGAGAGGTATATGGGTTTACAAAAGATTAGTTTGGTTGCCTAGTTATAAAACTAAAACACAGAGATAACTGCCTGAAAGTCCAAAAGATGAGGACATTTTACCACCCATGCCAGTCAGACTCCCATACACAAACCTGTCCAGGAGAGACCTTTTTTCCAAGATACGTGTTCTTTAGACAGTTTCCTTAACAACTGTACTTAATGTTTCAATCCTTCTTTAATTTAGGACTAAAAAGTCAGTGAGACATACCGTACACACATTGTTATGGTTTGTGTATAGATGTCTCCCCAAAGCCTCATGCAGTTGAGCTGCAACTTCTTTTTCAGAGGTAGTTGAATCTGGAATGTGTGATGCTGAGGTTAGAGGCGTGTGATTACTATGGTACCGCCCTAATCCCAGTAGTCCTGATAAAAGGGGTAGAAAGATGCTGTTAAACCCTCTTGTTACCTTTACTGCCTTGTGCACACCATGTTGTTTCTCCTCTGCGATGCCTGTTTGCCATCCAAGCCTTGGAGCCAGCAGATTATGGACTGAAACCTCTACGAACTATAGGCCAAATAAACCCCTTCCCTTGTAACTTTGGGTGTTGAGTATTTTGTGTCAGCTACGAGAGAAAAGTAACTAACACATACATATTTATTTTAAAAAGAACTTTTGAAAATAATGTTTATAACTATGTAAATGAAGTGTTACTCTTCCTTTGGTTACACCTCTATGATTCTCATCCTAATTAAAGATTTTACTTTAATTTCACATATATTTATTTCAGGATTGTTAGCTTATCCGGTTTATTTTAGAATCTATAGTACATAATCCAGTTTTCTGGCACATATTCTTGTTTCTCTCTGTATTATTTTTTTAAGCAATGAGTAGAAAGGCAAAGTTAGATTAAAATAGCTCACAGGGCTGAAACACCAGTATACTGTATGTAAAGGCTAGAAGTTCTTAATAAATATTATGATGTTTATAAAAATATCTTCAGAAAATCAGGGATGAATTGAACCACTATGAAATCTGGACATTCATTACGTTCATGTTTGAAAAACATCTTTTATCCTCTGATACTTGCATACAGCCTCTTTTTTCAAAAGTTACAGAAGAGAACATGCATAATCCAACAAAGTTAATTTATATTCTCTTGTTTTTATCAATTAATTTGCAAGTGCTTGTATGTATAGTAGAATAAATTGCGACCTAGTGGTCCTAGAATTAACACTATATAGAATAATGGAGCCAGTCTGTACTGGACTGATTCAGAGAGGTTGCAAAGCTATCTTGAGAGCTTGTCATTCTGCTATTTTCCTCCAAGTCCTACTCTATGTGAGAAGAATCTTTTGGACTGTTATCAGATATGTATCTGACTGTGCAGCCATCATTAAAACTAACTTAGAGCAGTTTTATAACCTTTCTAGAAGGATTGGAAGCTATATTCCAAAATATATAGGAAAACAGAAGATGGGTCATCTAAAGTCTTGTCATGGGTAAAGGTATGTGCACTGGCCATGTAGCATTCCCTGGGAGCTTGTCAGAACTGAAGAATCTCAGTTCTCCCTCAGACCTACTAAATTAGATTTTTACAATTTAGCAACATCCTCAGGTGTTTTATGTACACATTAAACAATGAAAAGAATCTAAGATTAATTGAATACCAAATCAGGAATGAGATTTTCTACATATAAAGCAAGGTTAAATCTGTCCTAGTATTGAACATGTTGCCCTTGCAGCTGATGGCTAAGTGTTAATGGTTATAGAATACTTTTCATCTGCTTCCTCTGTGCTCAGCATTGTACATGTGTTGGCTCCTTTAATCATCAAATGATGCTGTGAGGTCATTGCTATAATTACTTCCCACCTTATAGTTGAGAGAACTGAGTCACAGAGAGGCTACAATTAGTTCCATCTATAAAACAAAGTTACTAGTCATAAATTGGGCAATGGGAAATTTCTCCTTTATCAGGCAGAGCCAGAGAATAAAATGGAATAAAAAATTAAGATATTTTTTACTCCTTCAAAAAAATTTATAAAAGGCAGCTGAATAAGAGTTTCTTTATTTTAATTTTATGAACCTTATATGTTCTATTTTTTAAATATTTACAACCTGTATCTGTTGGTAAAAACGGTCTGCTGTTGCCTCTACTCTCGCACCACAATCAACACACAAGACTTTATGGACCTCAAAAGGTGGAGGACTTCTCCCCACCAACAAGCAATCAGTTTTGCAGCACCAGCTGGGTGTATGCCAATCCATTTCCATCACTGATTTTTTTTTTTTCTTTCGGTACCAGGGGTCGAACTTGGGACCTTGTGCTTTCGAGGCAGGCACCAGAACCACTGAGCTAAATCCCCGGACCCCCATCATGAGACAATAGTGTTAGATCCCACAGATAGTCCCCATAGGACTGCCCTGCCTCCACTTCAGGTGTGATTTGCAAGCCTCCAGTTATTATACCTGTGTTTCAGGTCCACCTGCTATAAATTAGAGTCCCCACAGTCCCTTCCTTGGATTTGATTGATTTGCTAAAGCACTTCACAAAACTTAGAGAAATACTTGTACTGATTTATCATAAAGAATGTTGCAGTGGACACAGATTAAGAGATGCATAGGATGCGGAATGGAAGAAGAGCCCCTCTCCCTGTGTAGCACTCGCCTGGACTCTCCACAGGTCCAGCTGTTTGGAAGCTCTTTGAACCCCGTTCTTTTGAGTTTTATGGAGATTTTAGTGAATATGTAGTGCTAGTGGACTGGATGGAGAAACCCAGCAAGGCCTATGTACTTCAGCATTCTTCTTGGCCTCTGTGCAGGGTTCCTTCCTCGGGTATGTGGAACACAGCCCCTCTGGAAAGAGGGTCTTAGGGTTTAACTACCAGACAAGGTTACGTCAGAGACTGTCTTATGGCTAGCTCCAGGATAGAAGTGGGCCAGGGGTAGAGTTTCTTTGGTCTGCCTTGGGGAAGATAAATTCTAGTTTCTATGGCCTGCCTTGGGGAGGGAGTTAATGAGCTAGAAACCATGGACAAAAACATATATTTATATATTATATATAATCTCACAATATCCCGTATGTCCAGCCTACGACAAGCACATCATCTGAATGAATTATTTTAACATGCCAACACTTCTAAAAGAGATTTGTGACTCTTTCACATGTAAATCAATGAAGAGAATGTGGATTTGATTTGTAATTGGTAAATGCCAGGGATATGCTCTAAGTCACATAGCAGTTTGGTACATTTCAGCATGGAAAAATAAAGGTTTCTCCCCCTATTTTCCCTTATGGACTTGCTCTACAGCTCTTGTTGGGCTGCAGCAGAGAAGGGTTTGGGATGATCTCAAATCATTAAGACCAGCTGAAGCAACATGCTCTGAGAAGAGCTGGGCTGGCAAAAGCCTGATTCACATCTCACCTGGCCACCCTAATGTTAAGACAGCCACTTAACTTTTATAAGGAGCAGCATTCTGTAGTCGTTTTTATTGAACTTGCTAGAGGAAAGTAAAGGAGTG
Source organism: Heterocephalus glaber (assembly GCF_000247695.1). Next base: position 2,433,622 of record NW_004624821.1, on the reverse strand, counting down.
AAAAGTCATACAAAGTACTGTTGAATTATACTTTAAGTATCTTAGCTGTAGACTGGGATAGACAAGAAGAAGCATCACTATGACAGTAAGACATGGGGTAGAGGGAAGGGACTCAGTGATTGTCATGAAAACTCATACTCTGCAGACAGCTCTAGGGTCCCCTAATTGTGTTGTTTTGAGGGTTGGACACTACAGTGCTTCCATAGTTGAGAAATAAGGAAGCCTGCTAGTGTGAGGAGGGGGTGTGTGTGTGTGTGTGATACGTGTGTACTGGGGGCAGGGGGATAAAGTTTTGTTTGAGATAAGATCTCACTTTGTTGCCCAGGAGTCTGGCCTTGAACTCTTGGGCTCAAGCTGTCACTGGCTAGCTTGAGTCCTTGCTTCAGTGATAATGAAAATTAAAACAGGCATGCATTCAACATGAATTTATGGGGAAAAGATTTAATTGGAAAGAAAAAGTGAAGAGAAGGCACAGCTCTAACAAAGATCAAGCCAGTCCCCTAACAAAGGAAAGTAAGACAAGATAGGAAAGGACTTCCTCGTGAGAAACTGAAGGGGGCACTGGTTGGAAGAGGGGATCAGACTAGCCCATTTATGAAAGAACAGAGACCAGCTTTATGTTGTGGGCTGGGGCCTGGTTGGGTATTATCTCAGTCTTGGTTTTGTAGCTCTGGAGGAATCCTTATGGTTTAAGGGGCAGTTTGGTTCTCATGAGATGATTGTGGGGCAACCTCAGACATGTGAGATTCTGCAAGAATGCAAGGTGGTCCTTGGTTTAGGGCAGTGGAGACTTCAGAGTATATCTGAATGTCCCTGTACATCTCTTACCTCGGTGTCCACAGTTTTAAGAGGGATGAGATAGGCTAGGTAAATTAGGGATAAAAATCTTGGTTTTGCCAACTTTTAGACAGATGTTTCCTAAATGATTATTAACATGCATAAGTAGAGAGCTGAGAAGGAATTTGACCCAGATTTTTACAAAATGAAGGTCAGGTGTTGTCTATTTCTATTAGATGTTGGGCCTTTATAGGCCCACATGAAGAGTCATGGTTTTAAGCAATAATTGCTTTTAAGTTTGTGATTGCCTCAGAAAAAAGCACATGTGCTTTTAGTGAGTAGAAGGTTTAGGGCCCAAGGGTTTGTTTGTCCTCTGTCCTTAAAAATTGTTTGATTTTTGCATAATAATCTGATTTTATTATAAAAGTATCCAATTTCATTGTCGAAAATCTGAAAACAAAAGAGAAAAAAATCACCTATACTTCCACTACATGAAGAGTAATATATACTTTCTACTTTCTTTTTTTTACTTTTTATTACTTTTTTCTATGCTTTTTTTCAAATCCAAATAATTCCTTACCTAGTACTTTGCAACCTGTTGTCCCACTTAGTATATGATATATTATTGTTGAAGGTGCTCCTACAAGAACATTTTTAAAGATAGCATTCTGTTTAGGAATTTGCCACAAATTATCTACACCATGTATCATTGGACATTTAAGATTTATGTGGGGGGGGGTGTACATGTCTGTGTATGTTGCCTTTGTGTATGTGATAAATATTCTGGAAGTTAGGTTTTTTACTTGTACTCATGATTCCTTGGAATAACTTTGTAGGATTAAATTAATATCAAAAACAACAAAATTAACATTTATTGTGTCAACCAAGCGCTGTGCAAAGTATTTCATCTGTAAAATGTCATATAATTCAGTCCTCTAACAATCATATGAGGTAGAAACTATTATCACCATTTTATAGACAAATGCAAAGAGCTTTGCTATCTAGTCCATGTCACAGAGATGGCAAATGGCAATCCCAGTAGATAATGATTGTAGGGTTTATGATTCATATTCCAGCTTGTTCTCCACCATGGCTGTACTGTTTTATGCATCTGTGCCACTTATTTTTATACTCCCTAAAAAGTTTTATTTGTGCTCCTCTTCTGTTATTTTCTGATAGTGTCTTCCTCTGCTGTTACCATATGCTTCTTGCTTGGGTTTCATTCACACCGTGTGTGTGTTTTGCCCTTGTGTACACCACAGTTTCCTTAGAACATCCGTGGCCCTCTTCCTTCTCCTTGAGACTTTCCATTTCCTTCACTTCCCACTTCTTATTCACCCATCTGCTAGAAAGATTGGGTGCCTTTCCTGTCTTCTGGTTCCTATATTTAGCCTATTTATGCTGTCTATAGTCAGTGTTGATTCCCTTGTCTGCTTCTCCTGTGATCTGAGGACATTGAACGGAGTTCCACCCTAGGGCCTATCTGGCCCCACTTTTCCCATGGGGTTTGAATTAGCCCATGGACAGAGATCCTGCTGCAACAAGAATATAAAGAATAGGGCCGGGGATTTAGCTCAGTGTAACCATGCCTGCCTCGCAAGCGCAAGGTTCTGGGTTCAATCCCTAGTACAGAGAAAAACAAAGAATATAAAGAATAATCACCTGTAAGCATTGTGTCTTTTGGGGACAATGGCCACAGCAGCCTACATGTTAGTCCCTAATGCCCTTCAGTTACCTGAAGGAAAAATGCAATAGGGATATAGAGATGAAAGGGAAGGGAACCCTTTCTGCCAGACTTCAGCTACTGCTGTTTCCCATGCTCTTCTGAGCTCCATGCCTAGTTCTTTACCCATGTACCACATTTTGCTGCTTCCACTCTTTGTTTACCAGTTCTGTGCACCCTAAAACATTCTTTCTCATAATCGCTTTTGAGGTAAGTCTTCCTCGTTCTTCAAGATCTCTCAAAAATATGACCTCTTCCACAAAACATGTTTTCATTTCCATATCCACAATTAGAAGTCATCTTCTCTTTCCAAAATTGTGAAGGACTCTGTCTCATCTCTCTTCTGTAGACATCTCTCCTGTCTTGGCTTTATGTACAGCCTGTACCTTCCTCTAAACTTGTAGAGGTCAGTCACATGTCACACTCATTATTGTATTTCATACAAGGCCTAACACATTGCAAATGAATACATTTTTTAAATAAATTGATGAATAAGTGACTAATAAATTTTTAAAACTCAAAAAACTTAGAAATAAGGGCCAAGGATTTAGCTCATTGGTTCCACCGCCCGCCTCACAAGCGCAAGGACCCAAGTTCAATCCCCAGTACCATTAAACCCAAAAAAACTTAGAAATAGCAGAAAGATATTGAAACATTTAATAAAATTAATATATAAAATCCATGTATTATAAACAACAAGCTCTGTAATATGTAAGAAATTTGACGTATCAGTGTTTGGGGGGAGACGTTTTAGAGACACCATTTTTAAAAAAGCCAAATTCAAAACTATTTTCTTCTGATTATTAAGTCAAAATGAAAATCATTCACCAAACAATGAAATAGTAGAGTCAATCATACTTGAATGTTTTTTTAAGGAGAACAGTGTGGTAAGCAATTTAAAGTTAGGACTTTCCATTAAAATTGGTGAATTTCTGTTAAAGGAAACTGAAATATAGCATTATTCATTGAGAGGGCTATAATAATTGAGCATAAGAAAGAATGTATACAGGAGAGAAATGGAAGTAGTGGACCCAGTAATTTGGCTTCTTGAACAGTTGTCTAACCCCTAGCATATAGTTCTGAAAAATTTGAGTTACACAGAGAAGTAGGCCATGTTTCATGTAGGGAATAATGAGAAAATGTACTTCATAAATCTGTTGTGAGAGTTAAATGTGTTAACACATGCAAAGCTCAGTGTCTGGCATATTATGCTCACTGTAAAAGAGCTAGATGCTGGTTTTCTCTTCTGATGGAGTAGTCCTCATTCTCTGGTTCTTCCCTACAGGGATTCCAAGTACAGTTGGTGATGTTGCACACTGTCGTCTGCATGTGGCCCTACCTCCTAATCCTCTATCGATATCTTGCCTTGCATACTAACTTGCTATCCAGAACTCAAAGAGTACTGGCATGTTAAGCACTTACTAATCTGGGCTACGCTTCATGAAGATCTTAAAACCAGAAATCAGTGTTTTCTAATGATGAATCATAAAACTTTGTCTTTAAAATTCATTTCACTGTTTTAACCTGATTATAATTTTTTTTAAAAAGGAAGTAGTGAAAACCTAACTCTGTGCCAGACACATGTTGTGCACACATTCTCAATTTGTTCTCCAGTCAGTCTGTATTTACGTCAGGTGGGAGTGAGGGACCGAGAAACTAAGGAACTTGTCTAAGATTATACAACTAACCCAGGTGTGTCTAGTCCAGAATTTCATCATGCCCTTATCACACTTTTCTAATAGAAGGCAAGACATGCAAAAGTAAATATGATAAGCACGTCTCTTCAATACCTTATTCACACATAAATATTAAGTAGTGTAACTATTAACATTGTTTCATAAAACTTTAAGATAATTAGCCCAAGCATTTTTTTTATTATAGAAGACCACTTTAATGAAAACAAATGACTAAAGCACTCAGTGTATAAAACACTGTAAGTTGGAATGAGTGTGGAGCATGAAAAACTTAGAAATGTAAAGTCAGTTCCCATAATTTTAGAAGCTTGATTCTTAGCTCTTTTATCTGTAATTATATAATGCATAAATGAAGAATAAATGAAAAGCCACCCTTTTGCCTCCAAGTGATTCCATTTCTATGTTTAAACTCTGAGTGATAGTTGAAATTTAGGAATGTTTTAAGATTAAGCAACCAGTCTAAAGTGATAGTACCATGGATTTCAAACGTCCAGTGGAAGAAGTTCTTGGCTCTTCCACCTGTTTCAACCAGAGTAGACCTCGTTAATGTCATATAATAAGTTTTGGGGGTTTTTTCTGTGAAAAAGATGATTTAAATGAACAAAAGTTTCTGTTTCTGCAATGTTGATATCAAGACAAACATTCTGTCTTCATGAGATTCACTTGGGTTTGGGGATTGCAAGATACTCTTCAGTTGCTGCTACCAGGGTCCAAAGCAAAACTGGAAACCTGGAAATTTATGTTTTTATATCCCCATATATTCACTCAGCAAGTACCCAGAGCTACTCTCAGGGCTTCCCCATACAGGTGTACAAGTCATGCACTGCCCAATTTAGAAGGCCCCAGTCTCATCACAGTTTTGACTACAGTAATGTTTTTGCTACTGCAGTAAAGTGTTTTGAGGAAGAGGCTACAAGTTGACTTGGAACCACAGACTTCCCTTCAGTTGGCAAGTGCCTCACACCAGCAGGCTGAGCCTTTATCCTATAAAATGGGTCTTCTTCTCTCATAGCTTTTGAAAAGAAAGCCAACTGAATAGAATAAAGCCCTTTAGGTAGGAATGACTGCAAGAAATTACACCTCCCAAGGGCTTTTGCATTATAAAAGAAGTGATTGCTGATCCAAATTAAACTGATTCCTAGAGTAAATAAAGATGTCATCAAACTAGGAAGCATTGCGTTCTTAGTGCCCTTTATCTACTCTGGGCTGTCAGCACCCTAATTGGTAGTAGCCAGATGCAAGAAGAAGCAGGGGCCACAGTTGGGCCCTCTTTTTCTAAGATATTGCTAAGCCATAACTTTAGTACCATTCTAGACTCATGTAGTTGGTTTCATGTCTATAACAAACTGAAAAAGTGACTTCTTTGGTAGCAGGGACAAGAGGCTGGAACCAGGATTACCAGAGCAATGTTTCTTATTTCACTGTAAGACTTTTGAGCACTCCACCTCATATGCTTGTAAATTATATAACTTTCTTATTCTAACTACCTGTTTGTAAGTTCCTTAGAAGCAAAGCTCTGACTCCAAAATGCTGAATTTTAGCCAGAATGGAGAGAGGATTATTGGAAGTCACATGACTTGTTAGCAGGACCAGGAATCAAATTCATGTCATTGTGCCATGCCAGTTTAGAGTTCATTCCACTCTACCACTGTTTCAGTTATTTATTGCTGCATAATAAACCACTTCAAAATGTACCACCTTAATATAATGACTTTCTTGTTTCTCTTAGGTCTTTAGGTCAGGAATTTGGACAGGGCTCAGGTAGGGCATTCTTCTCCATGTGGTCTTTATGGGTCACACACTGGCCTGCCTTCAGCTGGGTGTAGTTGAAAGACCCAGGAAAATTCATGCCTATGTATATACCTCAGTGCCAGCTTCTCCTGTGGTTTTTTTCTCTCCAAGTATTCTCTCTCTTCTTCAGTACTGTAGCCTAAACTTTTTTACAGCTTGGTAACACTCTTCTCTAGAGAAAGCAAATGTTGGGAGGCCTCTTAAAACTTTCCCACAATTGGTACAGATTGACTTCTGCTGTTGTCTCTGTATCTAGACAAGTAACAATGCCAGTTTGGGCAGTAGGGACACATGTACCTCCTCTAATGCGGGGAGCAACCTACGCATTGAGGGAGAGAAGGAATTGATGATGGCCATCTCTGGAGACTAATGGCAACCATAGTTAACCAACAGATGTAGATTCCTTTCTTTAATTTCCATAGTACCTCACAGAACAGGGAAGTTCAAACTTACACAAACACAAAAAAGCAAAAAAATGTCCTGAAAGACCTTATCTTTTTCACCTGAATGCTCAAATGAAGAGTTAGGAAGCTGGCACTACCTATCCTACACAAAGTCCCCTGTTGTTATGGCTTGGATCAAGAATGTTCCCCACTGGCCTCATGCACTCATTGGCTGAGGTTTTGGAAGGTGATTGAATAGAAGGGTTCTGTACTCATCTGTGGATTCATATATAGATGATTTCAGAGCTAAATGTGCTATAGGGAGGTGGGGTCTGGTCAGAAGAGGTGGGTCACTGAGTAGGTGACCTGAAAAGGTATATACTTCCCTCCCAACTCATACCTTCACTCTCTTTCCTGACTGCTGCGACATGAACAGCTTTCCTTCAGTATTCCCCTCTGCCATGTAGTTTCTGCCTGGGAACCAGCCGACCACTGATTATAACTATAAACCAAAATAAACCTCTTCTCCTTTAAGTTTCGAGTGTTGGGTATTTTGTCCCAGTGACACGAAAATGACTAAGATACATATCATCATCCTTTGTTTGAGCTGCTTCTGATAGCATTTGTTCTTGAGAACAGGAAGAGAGGCTGCTGCACTGTGTAGGATATGTACGGAAAATGGTTAGTGCTTGTTTAATCCTACAGTGGACATTTCACAACAGTTTGTTTTTAGAGTTACTGTTATATCTGAGTTTTGTGTCAGACATTTCAGTGCATCCCTAAGGGCAGTTTCTCCAGACAACTGTTAAAAGCAATACTTTCAGGCTGCATATGTAGATAAAATGGAATATACCTACAAATAACTTTTTCAACTATTAATTTCAAAGTCAGACTATACTCATTCTCTTAAAATATGCAGGGAGAATATACCTCAGTTGGTATTTCTTCCCTTCTTGTTAATGACAGAGAGGGTTTTTATATAAATAGACAAGAATCTAAAATGAGAAAATCAATATTCTGGCCTGTGCCTGGCATCATCCTTTCTTTGTATTCTAACTAACCGGGTTTAAAATATCCTAAATGGTGAGGATTATTCTTTCTCCAGTAAAAAATACTATAATCGTACAAATTTACTTGGGAACATTTTTACATATATTATTTTTTTCCTTGAAAAAAAAAGACTTTATCCTTTTGTTACAGTTAGAATGTCTTTTGCCACTTTGATAATTACTCAACCCAGAGTACTCCTTCCTAAAAACAAATGATGTGTTCTAGCCTCATAGCAAGAGAAGAAATATAAGAACAGCCATTTACAGGCTGCTGGGACAAAACTTTTCTAAGTGTTTTGGGAAATCTCATATTTGAAGAAATAAACTTTGTCTTAAGAAATTGAGATTTTTCTTATATAAATGAAAATCTTTAGTTTCCCAAATGTGTGTGAGGAAAAATTAATGTTTTCATATCAGCTGCCTAGAAATATGGTCCATTTAAATATAATTTGCCTCTTTAATTTGTGTTGCTCAATATTTAGTGAAAATATTTTATGTACTATTTTATACAAAGTTGTATGTGTAAACATTTAAACATATTAGGAATAGTCTAGACGTTTTTAAAAAATTTTTTAATTGCCATTTTATCCTGTTTCTATTTTGTTGGTGATGGCAGTGGTGGATTTTCATTATTTGCTATTTTCTTTGTTTTATCTAGGTTTGAAAAGAGATTGTGCCTCTTTAAAATGGTCCAGATCATTGAGAACTCAGGGGATTTTATTTGAATATATGTATTTTAAATTTTCCATATCTTTATCCACTTCATTTTAGGAAGAAGAATTAGAAGCCCAAATTTCCTTCCTTCAAGGACAGTTGAATGACCTGGCTGCCATGTGCAAATACTGTGCTAAGGTGATGGACACTCATCTTGGTGAGTGAGCTACATAGGCCCTGGGAGTGAATGGTTTTAACAATAACAGCTGGTAGCATGTGTGTTCAGTCCTGCATTGAGCTCTTGACATTGAATTACCTCATTTATTCCTCACAACAGTGCTATAGTAGAAGTACCATTACTATCTACATTATTTAAGTGAGGAAACTGAAGCTCAAAGGGTAATAAAATGTCCAAGGTCACACCATTGTGGAGTGGGGTGACAATTCAGACTCAAGCAGTCCAACTGTAGATTTCAGTTCCCAACTGCTACTCTGCCTTTTGTAAATGTCTATCTGCCTTAAACCAAAGTGAAATTTTGCAATTTCAAGATTAAACTATCAGCAGTTTTGCTGTGGTAGCCTATCTGTAATCACTGATGTGATTATTTTGACAATGATTTCTTTATTTTTTTAAAAAAATTTTTATCACCTTCCATAAATGTACGACATTTTCTTTTGACTGTGGCTCTTAAAGAATGTTCTAGTTTAAAGTTCATTTACATGTACGTACACTGGTCACGTTGAAAATCTTCAGGCACTACTCTACCCTTGTAAAGGTTCCATGTTTTGTGTTAGAAACAGCCTCTGCCAGATCATGTTGTATTGCTTCCATAATTCTGTGCTGCATGCAAAAGGTTTTGCTGTGTATACTGTTACTCCCTTTCAGCCCATTAGGAAAATCCTTTCTTTTCCCACTCTTCAGTGTCTAGCCATCTTTAGTTTTTGAACAAATTAGAGAAATAAGATATGTATGCTTATGAACAGGCCAATATACAGCACCAGGAGTGTGGAGAAATGGCAGTATCAGGCATTGTAGGAAATTAGAATGCATCCCACCTCTGAGGGAAAATCAAAGTGAATCCATCAAGTTCCTTCCTACTACAGAGCCCCAGAGAGTAGCCCATTTCTGGAGTCTTCCCTGGAGATAACTCTCTTTCTGACCCATTAAGCCATCTTTAAACTGTTAGGTCAAGAATCCATTACAAGTGACCAAAATGGCTTCATTTGGGTGTAGATTAATCCCTAGTGTGACCTCAAGCAAGTAATAAACATTCTCTTAAGGATTGAATTTAGAAAGATGTGATCTAAGTGACTGGCTGCCTCCCACCTAGCTGGGCCCTGTTTTACCGTTAAGCTTATTTATACTGTATCACCCATTCCTTTAGGAAAAGGGCTCAAGAGGAGGAAATAGCAGAAGAAACTCTGATAGATGATCAACAGGGTAGTATCTCAAGTCACAGCAGGAAATGTTACCTCTGTCATATCAGATTCCACTCCCTTTTAAACTCATTATTTATATGCTGCTTAATAGTCATTTAAAAAAATACATACAGGACTAAGTTTTATGAACCTCTTAATCTCTAATGTGATCACACTGTAAAATGCATCAAAAAAATAATTGTGAATGACATATTTATATGACTAATTATCATTGTTTAAATATAATTTTAATTTTAGAGTGTGTGTGTGTGTGTGTGTGTGTGTGTGTGTGTGTGTGTGTTTCCAGCCACTTGAGTGACCTTTGCATTATTTGATTTTGGCTTTGACCAGAGTAGGAAAGTAATGAAATGATTGGAAGAAGCATTTACTGGAATTTTAGAAAATCCTGTTAGGAAATTTCCAGTTGTTTGGTGCACAGTAGCAGCTTTTAGAGCAGCTTTACTTAAGCTCAGAATTTTCAAGCAGCTTTTTCCCTGATTGTTGGTCTTTCAATCAACACTAAAAGAACATTTTCTCATTGCATGGGGAAGAGAAACACTTGAATTAAGTAAAGTCCATACTAGCTATGAATTTTTCAACTAACTGCAAAACTAGATTTGTTTATCTGCGTATGTTTCACTTTCAGCCAGAATCCCTTCACATAATTGTCCACTTCTTTTTCCCATATAATACCATGACTGCATTTTAAAAATGGAATTGAGGGATGCTAGAAAGAAATCCTAACCCCAGAGCCCACAGACACATTTCTGTTTACCTGCATAATTTAATAATGACTTATTAAAGGATGCTCCTATTTGGTAGGCAATTTTGATTCTAAACAAAGATTTGAGGAAAACACCAAGATTGATTCACATGAAGTATTTGAATTACTTTTTAAGATTTTTATTCTTTTATGGGTACATTTTAGGTATACAACACATTTACATTTATCATTGGGTGCTTGTACCTGTACATGATGCATCTTGGTTCTTATTTTTCCCCATTACCTGTGTGCCCTTCACCCCCTCCACCCTTCCCTATTAACATAGATTTCATTTCCATTTTTTTTTCTTTTTTCATAGTTTTTCCTTTCCCTCTTTTCCTTTCCCCTTCCCCTCCCTTCACTCCTTCGTCTTTGGACCTTTTTTCCTATTTCAAATTATCAGTTATTCATTTTAATCATTTTAAACCCTTGTTTAC